>JAUMHE010000021.1:360959-407424 GCA_032359235.1 Enteromius mattozi
ATACATGTGAATATTTTCAGAATATATGCTATATATATATATATATATATATATATATATATACATAATAAATATACACAGTACACACACATTTATTATGTAAGCAAAAACTTTTATTTTAATCACGAATAATCATTTGACAGCACTACTTTACACATACTGTATATACAGTGGTAAGGCACCCTTGGTAAACATGAACAAAGGCAACTATAAAAATAAATCTGCATTGTTTATCCTTCTGATCCTTCATTCAAAAAAATCACAGAATTCTAACCTATCGTTGAAGTAAAAGATGGAGGAAAATCTGATTGTGAAATAAATGCTTTCTCTAGTTCATGTTGGCCACAATTGTTGGCACCCTTCCTTTTCCCATGATAGCAGCCCTGATTTTCTCCTATAATGCCTGAAAAGACCATACAGAAATCATCCAGAATCTCTCCAGACCCTTCAGACTCACAGCTTCATGATGCTTTTTCTCTTGTTCTATAGGGCTCAGGTCAGAGGATTTAATTTTTGCTCAGTGACAGTTTTTGTGTTGAAGGATGTTCAATGCTTTAGCTCTTTTCTTACAGCCACTTTCTATTTTGAGATGCTCAACAAATTTCATTCTGCACATCAGAACTGTATTCTTTGTTTTACTGCTTGTGATGGTTGATTACTCATATTTATAATCCTGTGGAACAGGAAGTCATAATTTAACAATTTCATGCTCCTGTTCACTCTGGTGTGCTTAAAAATATAAATATCAATGGGAACATACTTCAGAGATATTTTACTCAAGATTTCAAGAATTGCCAATATTAGTGGAGGGCACTGTAGCAATTACTGCCCAATTAACTAAACATTTAGGTCACACTTCATTTTAAGGTTCAATTCTCATCATTAACAAATCATTAACTGAATTAAAAGTCCTAATTTGCTGCTTATTAATAGTTAGTAAATTGTAGTTGTTAGGTTTAGGTATTGGGTAAGATTAAGGAAGTAGAAAACATTGCAGAAAACATGCAGAACATTAGCTCTATAATTACTAATACAACCAATTATGTTAATAATAGGCATGCTATATGCAACTTCTGAGCACTGGTCCATAAGTGTTACCAAAATCTATATTCATTTTAAGTGTCCTTTATATAAATTCATATGAATTCTAAATTCTACAAGAAATGTAATAATACAAAAAAAAGCTTATTTAGTCTTATTTTAAGTCATTTGAAGCCATCTTACAGCCCTCTAGCGTCTCCTGATCAGGAATCATTGGGTTCTGCTTCTGCGGAAATGGAAGGAATCAAATAGTGCCTTGAGCATCTTTTAATTTTTACAGTGCAAGAAGAGCTTCAAACTTCCTGTACAAAAATATTAGCACATTATATTGCAATATTGCTTTTCCAGCTAGATGCATTCTATCTGCAATATATGTGATATTTATTTTATCGCATTCCAGAATGCATGTATTTTTTAATATATATATATACAGTATATATATATGATACATCATTTTCCATTTATTTTATCTTCTCTTCATTTAATATTAAGTATTTATGAGTATTTATATTAAAGGGCATAGCCTTTTAAAAAACTTTAGTCCACGACAACATGGATAGGTTTTCTACAAGCACATCTGTGGGATTCATTCATTCTGTTTGAATTCAAAAAGAACAAGCATCATCCTGGTCACCATTTAATTAATGAAAAAGAAAGGAAGTTGAAGATACTACATGTGGTAGCACAGAGAATAGGCACACATGACATGCAAAATAATCAACCTTAGTGTTTAGTGAGTAAGAACAATAGTTTATTTGTGGTCTTGGAGAAAAAGACTACATTCCCCTGCATTACTTTGGCTAGGTGCAGTGTGGGTAACACTGATGCATTAGGGCATTTGTACATCAAAAAACAAGAGTCACAACACAAAATGTTCATAGTCATCCACATGTGGAAGTGCAGAAACGTAAAGGACTACATTACCCAAAATCCATCTGCAAAAGTATATGGTTAAAGAGGAGGCAAATTACTGGGCAAAAAAGGCATTAGCTTTAAACACCTACATGCAAAAAATAGAAAGACAGCGCAAAATGGTATGATGGTTCTTTATAATGCGAGTGAACAGGAAATAAGAGAAAAAAAAAAAATTTTTAAGGGAAGCAAGTTTGCGATCACCAAGGGCACGTTTTTTTTTTTTCCCCAGCATTCCTCTTACACATAAATTGACCTGGCTGTCACAGCAACACTTCTACAGCTGGTGTTGACGATGAATGCTTTAACAAACAGTAAGTGACAAAATCTCCAAAGCTGGGAGGAGACTTGCATTAAAATAGACAATATCAAGGAAACAAAACAACAAAAATAATTCATTTGTAGTATTAACAACAATAGTAATAATGATCAGATCAATAATAATTCATAATAAGTGAAGTTACTTTAATGGTCGTTAAGGAAAGAAACAGACATGACTGGAGAAATAACAAGGAACCACGAAACTAATAGATTTCGAAATATTTGTACTGACACCGGTAATCAGGTTGTAAAAATTCAATATCATTCCAATAAAAGTAAGTGCATATACAGGTTGCATCTACAGGTCAACCTGTTCTGAAATGCTATTTCCAATGCAAGGAATCTTTCTATACAATCAGATGAAAGTCATGTCCCATGTATTCAATCCATAGAGGTCCAAATTGTGTTTTTGCACAGCAAGAACAGCCTCTGCAAGTTCATTTAAGATCTGCACACTGTGGATGTATGCTGCTTTTTTGTTTGCAACTGTGAGTCAGATTCCTATAAAAAGATGAGTACATTGTAGACAAGAGATAGCAACTTTAAGAAGAAAAGGATCCTATTGAGTTCACCATTAAATGAAATAAACAAAAAATGCAGATAAAATGTGATAATTAATGCAAGTCTTTCTTTACCGTCTTCTTACCATCATAACATGTTCAGTTTTCCTTTGAGAATGACAAATAAATATCAGCAGTAGACTGATAAACAAGGTTCGTCCCTAAAGAGTTGAGATGCACCTGTCATTCCTCTCATCCGTGGTTTATCACAACTTAAGTGCTTGAATAAATCTATATTAACATTTCTATACAAATTTAAATGCATATTTTTTCTTAGTATTTTACAGTTTCATTTCTCTAGAAAGTTATTTTATAATTTTTTTTTCTCTAAGGTTCTATGCTTAATTCTGCCCCTCTTTTTTTTCCTTCACAAGATCAAAAGTTCGCTTCAAAAATACCCTATGAACCTGATTTTTATATTACAGTGATACCTCAACCTGTTCCCTCTGCCACGACTTTACAGCCCTCCAAAAGATATAGAAAATATACAAAAATTATTTTCAAAATTCCTTTCCCCATTAAGCATATTTCTATCATATAAAAATATACAATTCTCTCCATAATTAAAATCTTGCCATAGTACCTACTGAAGAAAAAAAAAAATAATAATAATAATAAGAGAGTGATGCTCTCTCACTCCAGTTTAAAACTCGAGCTCTTGTGCCATCTTCATACATCATTCCATATATTTGATGCACTTTTGTCAGTCTTTCAGCTATCATAAGAACATTCATTGCATTCTCCATTGCATCCATCATCTCCTAACACTTTTTTCTCATGGATTCCTCTTTATTGATCCACGTGATGACTCTCGTATTTGTTCAGGATGTTACGGCACCGGCCGAGCTCTTTGCGCATGTCGGCTACTTCCTGTCTGAGTGCAGCGTTCTCGCGCTCAAGGAAGGCGGCGCGCACAGAGATCTGGTTCTCCTTCAGTCGACGAGCATCACGAGAGCGCTTCGCGGCTTCATTGTTCTTGCAACGACGACTCCAATACTTTTCATCCTTAAAAAGAGAAACAAAAGCACATATTAGAAGATGCTAGGTGTAGGTGGGAAGCTTTCTGCCAGATGTGTGACTGGGCTTTGTGTGTGTTCATATGTAATTGTTTGAGACTTTTTTTAGCAACTCTGAGTGACATTCCAGTGAGAAATGTCTAAGATTTGACTGCACACAAAGTGCTGCTGTGGTTGAGTGGCTTTCCTCAAAGTGACAGACACAGGGTTGTGGTTCACGCCACTCTGTCAGTAGTAGTGAGCAACAGTAAATTAAATGTCATGAGAAAACCAGTTACAAATCATGTGTTAAAAACACTAAATACATGGTCATAAATCTGACTGGCAGTTCCCATGATATAATTTAATTCATTTATTTATTTATTTAAAGCTTAGTGTTTTTCAAATAAATATGTTTAATTTACTATTTAGTGCATTTACTTTTATAATCCTCCATTATTTAAAAGCACAGTTCACCCAAAAATGAAAATTCGGTAACACTTTACTTAAAGCCTATATTATGCATTATAAAGGGTTATTAAAGGGTATAATGAATTATAATTATTCTTAAGTAGAGTAATAATATAACTAACCAAATTAAAAATGCATGTTGCATTTTAAATGTCAACAATGAATTGATGTATTAACTGTAGTTATTCATGAGATTGTATGATGGATTATATAAGGTGCATTGCAAGGTATAATTAATGCATTAAAGCAAATATTTTTAAGCATTATACATAAATCCTTCAAGTAAAGTGTTCTGTTTTATGCTTTACTGCTTTATGTCTATACAATGCAACTCAACGAGGTTCAGTGTCGTTTTAAATCAGTGTTAAAGGGGTCATAAACTAAGTAACCAAAATTCTGTTGATATTTTGACAAGTAAGATGTCATTGTACTGTAAATCAACCTGTAAGTTTTAGGTCTAGTTAGTCGAAAATTTGCTCATATTCATAAAGTGTGCCAAAACCATGATGTAATAGTGTGGCTAAAGTCTGCCTCTGCAGAAGATGATCAACACCTGCTTCTACATCGCTGCCTGTTTAGCCCCACCCACCCATTTGTGCATGTAGAGAGGAGCAAATGCAATGTCTACTCTGAAAAGTTGCTCCAATTTTAATTAAATTTGATGTAGGATTTTCGAAAAGATTGTATTGGATCTGACAGTAAAGGTTGCAACACACAAGGGTGAGTAACTGTTTTTATTATATGGCCACTATTGCTTTTTCTGTTAAGCAGATCGTTTGATATGCATTTATGCAGTAATATATGTAAATGTAAATAAAATAAAAATTAATGTATAAATATCCACATTCAAGTATTTAAAAACGAAATATAACAAGAACATAAATATACTGTAACTCTAAACTCAACTAGAAATGAAATCTGAAAATCTAAAAATAAAAAGGCAATTCAAAACAGATAAATATTATAAAAGTATATGCAGAAAATAAAATGCATTCTGCATATATTTCCTTATCCTTTTTACTTTTATTGTTGTTATTGTCATTATTTGTTTTTGTGTGTGTTCCTGGTTTGTAATATAACTGATTTTTTCTGATAAAAAAAAAAAAAAATCTAATAAATAATATTGTTTGAACTCAGCTATGAACAAAAAAAATTATATATATATATATATATATATATAAACATCTTTTGTGCTCTGCCGATCCAATTCCCTATGTTTGAAATGACATCAGGGTGAGTAAATGACAGATTTCTTTTCTGGGTGAACTATCCCTATCATTAAGAATGTTGCTTCCTTTTCAAGTATTCAAAACATCCATTTGTTCCCAGATGAGAGGTCACTGTGATAACAAAAGAATTCCCCCTTTTGACCGCTGTGCCCTTTATAACAAAAAAGCTGGCAAATCTGAGAACCTCGGTTTCCAAGGCATCTGCCTTAGTCTTGAGATTTGACCACATACGCAACCACCCATTCCCCAATGAACTCAATGTGACATGCTTTATAAATCACTGTCTGTTCCTCCAAAATATTAAAACTATGCTAGTAACAGGTTTTTGTAACTAATTATGACTAATATATATATATATATCTTCATTTTAAAATCTGCTGTAATCAATAAATGGGAATGCCACTGTCACTGTCTGTCCTGATGCAAACACACCTGGTCCTGCATTACTAAATTTGCATAGAAGCATTAAGAATGTCCGTTCTGTTGAACAAAATAAGGGAGGAATTTTTATAATGCGCAGGATAAAATAAACTGTATAAATTGTAAATCTTTGCCAAATAATCCATGAAAACAATCTACACTGATTATAGAAGCTCAGATAGTCATCAGCACACTAATATTAACTGTTAGCTATTAGGTCTATAAACAAAATGCACCGATTTCACAATCCACGTTCATATAACGAAGGCACGGGCTCAACTTACAATTATGTATGGATCTCCTTTATGTTTCACCATGCCAAGTGTTTATAATAAATGATTAAGCTTCTCACTTTACATTGAGCATTAAGCTTCTCACCTTCAGATCATTAGGGACAAGCATCTTGCGAGCCTTTTTAATCATGGGCTGAGGTTTGAGCTCTTCCTCACTGAACCGGTGTCTGCGGGGGTCAAATGCCTCCTGTCCAGGCACACTCGACAGGGCAACATCTGCAGGATCAGGGTCGAAGGGTGCCAACATGTTGTTGCAGTTAGCGATGGGAGGAGTAGGGAGTGGTGGACACGTGGTGGAAGACGGTGAGGGCGTTGGCTCCAAGCTGCTTGGCGGAGTGCCTGATGGTATAAACACAAAGTGGATGCTTTGATTAAGTCAGGCTGTTGTGTGCATGCATTCAGAATGATGGGACTCTGAAAACATTACTTAGAAGACACACAAGGGGGCAGTAGCAGGCAGCAGACAACAACTCAATCCATTAATCCTTCTCGTTTTTCCATTTTCCAATATTTCTATGCTAAGCTCTGCATTTCTGTATTCTTTAAACTTGTGGTTTCACTACTCTAATAATTTGATAGTAAATTGTTAAATGCAAGCAAACTATTTATTTATTCGTTCATTTATGTATGTATTTTTTAAATTATATTTTAGTTGTTTTTCCCCAGAATGGAAAATTCATAATGGGTTTTTCCTGCCTGGAAGATTGCTTGAACATACAGACACAAATCCACAATGGTGAAAAACAATGACACACAACAAAAAAAAAAACTAAGAAATAATATTAATACTACTACTAATAATAATAATAATAATAATAATATTATATAATAATAATAATAATAATAATAATAATAAATGTTAGTGTTTGTATTGTTATTATTATGAAAATTTTATAAATACATTTTTTTTTAGTTATTTTTAATCTAATAAAAATAACACAACTGCAGATTGAATGGGATATATATATATATATATACACACACAAGATCAATTTAATATAAATGTAATTATTTTTCTACATTGGCTCTCCACTTGTTACCTCACTCAAAAATATTTTTGCAATTTATGATTAAACAAGAAAGATAAAAAAATAAATAAATATGGTGTGTATATTTGTGTGCATATATATATATATATATATATATATATATATATCACACACACACATTATAATTATATATATATATAACAGTGATTAAAAATACATACTTTGATACCCAAACATACAAAAAACATAACATAAAAACATTAGTCTCTTTTTCACCATTTCTTCTCATGATTAAAGTTAACACTGTCATTGTATCACAACAAAACTGCTGTTGCTATGCTTTGAAAATCTGTTTTGAGCCATAAATCTAATCTAAGTCTGAGAAGTGCCCTTAAGAGTAACTTTAACCCCATTTAACAATGATCCTCTCTTTACTATCCACTGAGGCACATGCACTGACACAGGCAGTTTTTTTTTTTTCTAGACGGCCTGATAAAATCTGTGCAAATATGTGATGTGATGTCTTCTGCATGTGCTTTTTAATCACACAGAACATTCCAAATATTTACCAGTAGCACTTTTAATCTCTCTCTCTCCTCAGCCACTCCAGAAATGTAAAAAACATCTAATCGGAAGTACAGTATCAACTCGCACCGAGTCATTCCATCTCAATCTTTCAATCTCTCCCTGTCTGTTACTCACATACACACTCCCACACATACCTCCTCTCCTCTGCTCCTCCCCCGTCCTCGCTCTAACTCTGCCTGCCTCGGCACGTGATTGAGCGAGCGCACATGGACCAAGCGTGTGAGAGGAGGAAGAGATTTAAAAACATGCGAGCACAATCGCACACATGCCGTCTCTGCCTTTCATTCTTTGCTCCTGGCTCACCTGCATGTCTCCCACTGTTTACTTACCGGCCTTTCAATTGCGGTCTTGTTCTCGGCTCTATATCAAAATCTTTTCCTCTCTTTTCACTCGCTGTCATCATTATTTATCTTTGTATATCCCTTTTGTCAGTCCCGCGAGACAGACTGCAGTTTTCTTTTTTGTGTATTTCTAACTGGCCCGTTTTTTTTCCAAGTAACATGCACGCAAACTTCCCACTCGCCTTTTAAACAGCCTGTAAATATGTCTGATGACACAAAAAATACGCATAATGTTAACACGTACCTATAAAACGCAACTCACATCTTCACAAAAGCACAAACAGCAGCACACCCTGCAACACTCACTCCCAAAAACCGCCCAAACCTTGACAGTGAAGCCTACCGTGAGCATCCACACACACTCATAACAACACACACTCCCAAACCATTAATACTGTGAAACTACACAGTAACACACACCCAAAAGACAGTCTGGTACGTTTCACAGCTCGCAAGCAGACCGAAATCCAGGGGAATTTCTTGCGAGCAAAATGGGGGAAGTGTTTGAACTGTGCAGACCTCATTTTCGACCCACAGAGCTTCCTTTCTTCATCTTGCCTGCAGATCTGGCGGGTTTCTAACATCCTCTCTAGCTTGTCTTTCACTGCTAGTTAAATCTCTGAACTGCAAACTCACCGTGCAAGCAGTCTGCGGCTCCCATCATGCTTTGCGGCGTGTGCATGTCCAGCCCGAGCAGAGAGGGCGAGGACGAGGTGGTGGCGGACGTCGGTGAAGAGGACGAGGAGCAGTGTGGGGGCGAGGTGGGGAGGCACTGGGAGCCCTGGTTGGGGACGGCGGATTGAGAACTTTGAGAGGGTATCTGAGCCGAGGTGGAGTTGGAGGTACTGTGCATGCTGCTCATCCCGTTCTCCGTCAGAAACTCCTCGAGGTCCATGTACTGCAACTGGAACAGCCCGCCATCGCATGGCAATGTTCGTTCCCATAGCAACGGGCCCAGGAAGGAACTGTTGTTGCTATTAGAAAAGCTGCCCGTGCCTGCGCCGTTGCTGTCAGTGACTAGTCCATTGCTGCAGCCGTTGCGCAGAGGACAACGACCGAGAGAGTCTTCATCGATGTCCAACCTGTCTTTACCTATGAAGAGAAAATGAAATCCAACTCAGTCTGCGCATATTACTGTCATATCTTACTCTAAAGGCCTGTTCACTCCAAGAATGAGAACTGTAAAAATAACAATGAAAATCAATCTCAATATTAAAGAAAAGCAAAGCTATAAAAATAAAGGCAACGACAAATGATATCGTTGGAATCAATTTCAGAAAGATCTTTTTTTCTGCTAATGAACGATATGAATATTGACACTAGGGCTGCACAATTAATCGAATTTCTAATCGCGATTACAATTCCGGATGCCACAATTACATCATTCAAAGTGGCAATTAATCGTTCAAAATCCACTTATGTTATTCCGTGTGCTTAAGATGTGCTCTTTTTGTTCTATATGTTATCTTGCATTGTTTTGATTTTAGTTTTAGTATAGCATTATAATACTATGCATATTTTTACTTTTTTATTTAAAGAAGAAACCAATCTGATGTATATTAGACGCCCTAATTGACACCCAATCAGAATCCATCCTGCTGTAACAAGCTTTAGAATTCGAAGTGTAAGATGAGAACAAACCGACGATATTGTCAGCTGGTGTGGACGCTAATATCGTTATCTTTATAGTAATCGTTCTTGGTGTGAATAGGGTTTAAAACTCTACCCCTTCTAACTATTCTTAAAAACACATATACTGACTTTCGTAGATTTCAAGAGAGCAGTATTTCTGATGGCACTCGAGTTACGTAGCTAGAATAACACTTCCCAGCAACTTTCACATCCCTCTGGGAGAACTACCTCTGCAATGTCAACACATGTGAAAAGCTCCCAGTGCATCAATGCAAAACGAAGAGCCTTTGAAATACTTTCCTTTAAACTCGCAAAAGATTAATGCATTTTGACATTCCTGACAAAACCATGGTAAAGCGATTACAATGTTACACCGCAGTGACACTGCTTAACTCTGTGGTTCAGCAACAATACAGTCGAACAATGGCTAAATGTTACAGAACTATGGTATTATAGCTGAACCAAAGTCATGAGGCAAAAGGCAACAGGTGTAACACAAAGTCAGACGTGCATTGTTTAATACATTATTACAGTAGTGTAAGATAGCAATACCACAATGGCGCTCTGGTTTAGTGTAGTGTAAGTGGTTACTGGTTATTTTTAGTTGGTATAAAACCACTTCTAATCTACAAGAGCGTCACAATGTGAAAGCGGACATGGCGTCTGAAGGCCTTAAATCTGAAGGTTTCCATCTTAATGTATTTAGGTGGGGTCTGAGACACTCTAGGGTGGGGTCTAAAATCTTAACAGCACTAGTTAGGCTAAATTAGGCGTTTTACAGTACACTGGTGAGGAAACCAAAACCAGAAAAGAGTTTGAAGAGAGATATTTCTGGTTTAACTATATTATATAAAAACAAACCATAAAAATGTAACAGCAACATCTTTTAAATCTGAATTCTTTTCTAAACAAAAACAAAAAAACAGTAGATTACTGTATACTGAAAAATCCTCAAGCCTAAAAACAATTAACCACACCAAAAGTACAATAACTCTTCTTGAATTATTTACATGCCATTTGAAAAATACCAGTGTTCAAAAGTAACTACGTGGTTTTAATGATAAATGTGTTTTTTACAAGCTGTCAGCACAGAAACTGGATTGACAGAGTTCTTCCCTCACCTATTTAGGGTCAGTTTCTATCATTGTTAACCAGATAATCAGTACAAAACAATGTCCCTGACAGCAATCCATAAAAAAAGCTTTTCCAATATTCACAGCCAATGGAAAACTTCTGTTGGTGTGGTTATGCTGTGCATTGCATAGACCTGTAAACAAAATGGCTTAGCCAACAGCTGACCTCAAAGTACCTGGGTAGAGAGCTAAGTGGCTGAATGGCCTGGCCTTGTTTATCTCTTCAACTAAGTCCCATGTGATGTCCTGTCTTGAGGCTCACCGAGATGTATGCACAGTTGCACATGACCCCGTCATTTCACATGTTCGACCACAAATTTGATAATAAGTTATCGTACTAATCAGGAAACTAACTGTCCTTTTGACTGTTAACACAATATTTACACATTCTAAAGGGGAACAAAGAAAAGGTTGAGAGGGAGCTCGTTATAATAAACACTGAGTGTCGGGGAAGCAGGTGCGTTTCCTCACCCTTCATTTCACTACAGTCTTTGACGCGCTGGTCGCCCTTCACTGGGAGCTGCAGGAGCGACTTTAAGTTTGCACTGGAGTTTAAGTGTCCTCCGTTAAGTGAGCCTCCTGCCTGGATACTGTTGCCAAACTGTGGACTGGCTCCAGCAGAGGGAAGGTCCGGGGGAAGGAGCTGTGAAAGCGGCCTGGCCATCATCCAACGTCAGCCGGACTGAGCTCCCTTGACCGCTAGATGTTTGGGTGATTCAATACTATTGTGTAGCCGTGAAATCAATCACATGACGATACATGGTGGAAACAACAACAACAACAAATTATTAGCATTGATTCGTTGTCAAATAGCACATGTAATAACATATGTATATGCATGTACAGGTTCGTATCATTAGAGTAGCGTTAAAGTACACAAAGTTGTTTGGTACTGCAACACGAGACCGCGTTCACTTTAGAGACAGGAGGAGGAACGACCTGCTCAGCTCACGTGCACCAGAGCATCTGATATCATAGAACAATCATTTCAATTTACCTTTATTTGAAAATAAGGTTTTAAACAAAAAGAGCCATTCTGCTTGCATCTGACTGTAGATTGGCCGAGTGGAAAAAAATATACATTCCCAGAAAACGTTGACAGCTTCTCTTGTTCTTGAACTTTTATAAATACAGGCGAATGTCAAAAATAGCGATGTTGTGTCCAAGTCCAACGTAGGAAAAAAACCGCAACAAATTAACCGGATACAACGGTTTCAGTAGAAAACAGCGCTGAATGGGAAAAATCCCGGAGAATAAGAAATCCAAGAGTGCAGACGATAACGTGAATGCGCGCTCAACTCTTGAATGCCCGAAACTTGCGTCGTCTCCGAAATAACAAATGAAAACAAAACGAAGAAAGTGTTGCTGAGTCAATTTCTGCTGCGTAGTGCGATTGGTGGGATGTTGACGTTTTTTTCCATTCAGTCGCTCAATCGCTTTTTCCCCTTGTGGTCACCCCTTCTGTTCTGTTCTCTCTGCATGTGTGTTACCGCACACTTTGAGCTGAGCCCTCGGAGCTTTTCGCTCAGCTGGAACGAACACGGGCCGCTCGCGTGACGTCACGCCTCCCAGAGTGAAAGCGCAGCGATGTTTAATATTAATGAGGCACGCCCCCTCGTGACAGGCACGCTCCTCGGGGGTTGGTAGCGCTGATTAAAAACAAATTGGTCGATAATTTCTGGCCCAGCTGTCCTGATGACGCCTGTGTTTGGCACCCAAGAAAACGCATAAACATGCTGCTTCATACTAAGTTGGAAAGTGGACAGTTGTAAAGTGCATTAGAATAATGAATTATTTATTTAATAGCATGTCAAGTTTTTACACTCAGTCCTATCAGAGCGCTACCTTTTGCCAAAAACCAAATGGAAAAAAAAACTATCAAGCGAATGGGCACACTTTTTCACTTCACTAGTAATCCGCGAGAAACGTGAGCATCATGCGAGAGGAGATGGCAACTACACGTTGCGTCTCAAAAACACAGACGCGCTCTCCTGTGCACATGGTGTCCGCACGCGGAGAAGCGGCTGAGCCTGAATGTCCTTTTTGCTGCCATTGGCTGAGAGAAAAGAGGCTCCTCCCTGCGCGCACGGCTACTGGCTACCGTGGAGAACTCCGCTCCGCCCACTTCTCCCACCCATGCTACAGCCGCGTGAGAATACAGAAACTGCGTGCATCCAGGGGAAGAGTGGCGCACACCCACAAAGGATTCAGAAATAAAGGAAATAGATTTGCTGGGGTTGAACCTAATGAACCCAACCTCACGAGACTATCATAGTATTGTGACGCTCAATGCAGGTCTTACGATTTCACAACTATTATATGTGCTTTCAAATATATAATAAACTTAGAATGCAAAGACATGGTCGACATGCAAAACACAGAACATAAGGACTTTTTCTTTCGCATTCTTTTCGACCTTGCTTTTTTCTATACACACAAAACCGTCTCTCTCTCAGACACACATTCATTTGAAGTCTACCTCGTGAGCGCACACACACTGGAGGGCTCAGGGTACTTGTTTTCCGCCCACTATCGGCGTTTAAATCCATGTGACATTTGTGCTTCCAGCTTCATATTATAGGTTGTAGGATCCTTGCTGCCACCAACTGATCAACATGTAAAATAGCACCCTCAAATGTTCTAAAACCTTTTGTTTAGTGTTTCACAGCCTCAACACCTATCATTCAACTATAATTATATAAAATATATATCAGGTTCAGACAAAAAGTGACCAATGTTGGTCAAATCATGGAAAGCTTGGTCAAATGTCAGGCTCTCAATACATGATTTAGTTAGAATTCTATGGATAAAATTAGAATTGAACTACATTGATTTTCTTCATTAGCAATACTACATGACATTTGCCAATTAAAAAGTCACTTTCTGTATGGTACCAGCAAATGTAAAATCCTTATATATATATATGTATATATATACTTATGTATAAATATACTCAGACACAACTATTTCTTTAAGATATGAAAAAAAAAAAAAAAAAAACAGGTCACACTGCATAATAAAATCTTATAGCAATAGAATAATGTACTGAATATTGAAACATTGTCATTTAACATGAAGCTATAAATAAATGTTAAATAACAATAAAACAACTTCAGGAATTGTATACAGTTGTATGCAAAATGCATATTCGGCGTATTTTAATACAAATAAATATGAAATACTGGGTTAACAAAAAATGTTTACATGGAATTAATGAGGATATAACATTTTCAAATTTTATTAAATGCTTGGGTATCATCAACAACCAGCTTATCATGTGTAAATAAAGTGATAGAAACATACTTATTACTTTTCTTCTTTTAAAGAAAAAGAGGCTATAAGTAGTATGGGATCTCTACATGAAAGGTGAGAAAAGTACATGGGATACGTTCATAGTTGGCAAGTGGACAGACTGTGTCGCACATTAATACACTTAATCAAGACCTGATCTAAAGTGATAACTCTTACAATCACTCTTCCAACTACCTGAAGTGTAGCTATGATAAAAAGATTGACTTTTGCTTAAAAAACATAATAAAATATTGACACAATTTACATTACAGTACACATATTTCTTTCCATTCCTCCCGTAGGCTCTATACATAGACGCTACATTGTATTACCCATAAAATGTATTGTTTTTACAGTCACAAATTGGTAAGGCTTTTGCCTTTAGGGCAATAATCTGTGGGTATTAAATCTTTTTGTCCATTATGGTTATGTGAAAAATCATATTTTTCCTTTTTAAGTGCTGGCATTACCATCTTAATGGTAGTTTTCTTTAAGTACATAAATCAAAACAGGGCTCACAATTGATTTTAAGAATTGTTAATCAGCATGTATTATTATGCATTAATTACTTATGGTTCCTCTTTTAAGAGTTAAGATACATTTTCAATTGGATTTGTCATGTAACCATCAGAGTCCAAAGTCTCATCACTCACGTTGACCTTTCAACACATGGACAGTAAAGTCCAACATGCAGTAACTTAAATAAAATACTCATCTTCCTAGCAGGACCCTTTTTCTCCTTATATTGAAATGTACTTTTTACATTAACAAAATCACATCTCCACACTTGCTCTAAGTGAACACCAACAACACAATATATATCAGAGACAGAATAATTCTACAGAGCATCTGTTGAGGTGAGCGATAACCTACTGTTAGGGCACAATACAATATTCGCCAAATCACTGAAACTTCATCTATTGCCAGCCAAGGATAATTTCAATATGAACAAGAGTTTCCTCTTAGAAGACCGGTGTGGTATAGAATAGATGGGTAGTCTAAGCATTTCATTAAGAGACAAATGTCTTTGATACATTTGCGAGTTTGTTGAAGGTGTTCATTTTCAGGGGTCCAAGTTACAAGAGGAAATTTAATATGAATGAGAGTGAAAAGAAAAAGCTCTCATAACACACAAGGCAATGCCTACAGGAGCATAGGATGAATTCAGTCAAGATATCTCAGTTCTCCTCATGAAAATCGCAACACTTCTCTTCTAAAAGTGCATATGAAAATATTAGTTTAATGGCAAAACCTAGTGACTATATTCCATATTCAAGGATGAAGAGTTCCCTTTACACTCAAACCTCCTGTATGTTGATCCCATGACTAATTTAACACAAAGAGCCCTATCTCGTTGAAACTTAGCCAATGTCCCACGGCACACCTTCTTATGCCGTGTGAGGAGCATTGCATTCCAGAAACGACAGGGACAATGTTTACAAGAAAATGCTCTGTTGGCTAAATGGGAGCTTCTGTGAATAAGAGCTGAGAGGAACTTGCGAGACTGCTTTCCACAAACTTGACATTTTAAACGATGCTGAAGGCCTCTCACTTTGGGACAATGTCTAGCTGCTATGTGAACTTTCAGGGCTACCTGTTGAGAGAAGGTAGCACCAAGGCAAAGGGGACAGGACTTTCGTTTCAGAGGAACTTTAAGAGAACGAAGCCTGTTAAGCTTCAGTCCACCTGGAAGGCCCAGTTCATACACAGCACTTCCTCCACTTCCACGTCTGATTCTCACAAGCACAGCCATGCGCTTCTTCTTTTTATGTTGCATCCTGTGAATTGCTCTCCCTTTTCTTTTAACAAGTTTTCTTCTCTCATTTCTCTGCTTTTCCCCAAGGGAGGCTTCCACCTGTTCTCTCTCTTCTTTTGCAGCCGGGGTCCATTTGTAGCCTATCTCCTCTCTCTCTTGCCGTCTTTTTTTTTTTTTCTTCCGTCTCCTCAGCTCCTCTTGGCTTTGAAAAGTGTGGTGTTGTGGAGATTGAAATTCAGCTGAATGCTGCTGGGAACTGTGGTGATGCTGATGTGGCTCTGATGGAGGCAACATGAGGGAATGGACAGGTATGTTTGGAGTAAGAGTATGCATGTGACCAGAGTGATAAATGGGTTCACCCTTTATCCCAGTGTGGTGTTGCTGATGGTTACAAAGAAGAGGCCCTGAGGAAGTTGACGGCAGAGAATGAGAATAAGAGGAGGCATTAGACGAAGAAGGGTGTGCAGCATTGGCATCTGGTATATAGAACAGAGGGGAGTAGCCAGCTTGTGTTTGGGGAGGAGCCTGCTGGCTATGAAGAACTCCATGTTGTTCAGCATGTGTGCCACTAGGTGGTGCGAGCTGGAGCAAAGCATTTGTAGCAGCTTCGCTTTCCGATATCGTAACACCAACACTGTTATCTTCCCCTGTGTTCCTTTGAGCAACTGGCTGGCCAGTCCGTGTTAAGCCATGCTGAGAAAGCCTGTGTCGTGTAAGGCTGTTGGAGTATGCAAATGCCTTACCACATACTTCACAGGAAAACAGCTTTTCTCCACCACCCTCATGAACAGTTTGGTGATGTGCCGTCAAGTGAAAGTGGTGGCGGAACGACTTCCAGCATATAGCACATGTGTACAGTCTTGGAGGGGGCTGAGTGGATGATGTCTGTGGTTTGACATCTTGAGTGTATGAATAGAAAGAAGAGCTGCTTTGACCCCCTTGAATTAAGCTGCCACCAGAGGATGGATAGCTGTTAAGGTTTTCCCCACCTGGCGTGGTTGGCACTTCTTCCATTTCTCCTTTCTGGTGTAGCTTGCCATGTCTTTTAAGGCTCTGAGCATATCCAAAGTCCTTTCCACACAGAATACATTTGTAGTTCTTCTCTCCAGAATGCACTGTGTGGTGCTTGCTAAGATGAAATGCCTCTCTGAAGTACTTGCCACACACAGTGCAATGGTGAGGCTTTTCTCCAGTGTGTATTCTGTCATGCCTCCGCAAGGTCTCTCTTCTTGCAAATCCTCGACCACAGACGCTGCACAAATAAGGTCTAACATCACCACCGGGCCCTGCTGGTCTGTGAGAGGACTGCCTTCTTTTAGGGGGCTCGACACCAACCACACTAGGTTCCTTTTTCTTGCGTGGCTTACGAGGGCGCTTGGGCTTGCCACTAGGTGTCTGCTGATTTGGTTGCTGGTTGAGGGCCAATGCACTTGGGTTAATAGTTCCTCTAAAGGACTTTTCCATGACAGATGTTGATAGTGGACCACTAGGTGAGGAAAGAGGTCCTAGACCTAGACCTCCAAGCAATCCACCAATGATATCCCTTCGATCATCCCCTCTAATTCCACTATGGGCAAGATCGCCACTCACACAATTTGCAGCTGCAGCAGTGATAGCAGAAATGGCACTGTTGACAGAGCTAGTGACATCATCTTCAGAATCCTCTAACAGGGATGAAAGTGGGAGATGTGGCTGTTGATGATGCTGCTGGCTTTGGTTTTGTGGGTGTGGGTGTGGATGCAGAGTAGGAGCTAATGGTGTCTTCCTAAGTGCAGCCCCTGTCATGCTGCCACCACCACATGGGGTTGTTCCAGAATACAAGTTACTTTGAGAGCGCTGCTCCTTGTAGTCATCACTGAAATCATCACTCCGGTAAGAACCTGCACAACAGACTAAACAGTAATAATGCTATGCACACAAATTTCACAGTGCCTATGAAAAATTGTTTGACTTTTCAGTGGGTTTACTAAAAATATGCACTACACTAGACGTTACTCACCCGCTGCATTAGTCGCTATTCCATCTTGGGAGCCCCCAGCTTTATTGCTCTTGCTTTCTATATTACTTTCATGCTTAGGTCTTGGTGTACGGCCTGACTTGCCACAGGTGCCCGAGGCTGCATGGTTCAAAAGGGATGTACTTTCCCGAAAACAACGACCACAGGCTGGACAGCGAAAAGGTTTCTCTTCATGTATTTTTTCATGGCGGGTGAGCGACTCACGACGATTGAAAGCACGACTACAAGTACTGCAGGCATAGGGTCTTGCGCCAGAGTGGATGACACCATGTTGAAGTAGGTGACCCTTTTTCTTGAAACCTTTTCCACACTCAGAACAATGAAAAGTCTTGTCAGGACTGCCACACGAAGATGAGGCTGCACTCTCTTGAGTAGAGTGGGGAATACTTGGATCGGAAGGATGCAGAACTGGGTTTATAATGCTACTTCTTGTGCCGCTTGTGCCAGCTGTAGTTAATTCATGGCTACGTAGGTGTCTGCGCAGACTAGAGAGATGTGTGAAAGTTTTTCCACACTCCCCACAATGATAAAGGGGTTCTTGTTCAGGCTGAGACTGATGTGGCATGGAACCATGGCCGTCTGTTTTAGAGCCATTTGTCACCAAAACTGATGCTGATGTGGAAGAGGCTGCAGAAGATGATGAGACAACAGAAGTAGAGGATGATGAGGTTAGGTGGGAAGAAGGGTCTCCACCAATACCTGACAAACCCCCACCTCCATCTAAGCCTTGTGTGTTCTCCTGGCTGAGCCCCCCTGAAGTGCTACTGTTGGGGTTTGTAGAGCTGTGACCACTGCTGCTGTTGTTGTTGCTGCTTTCAGACTTTCTCTGTGGCAGGTATCCAGCCATGGCTTTCTTTCTCCTACCACCTCCTCCAACACTTCCTCCAGCACTATCCCCTTTTTCATCCTCTTTTGATAAAGAAAGATGTAGAGGAAGTGGAAGTGGCAAACCAGCTTCCTGTTGCATCAGAGATGCTAGCTGGTTGGAGGAGAGTACTGGGATTCCTTGAAAGTCAAAACCTCCAAGTGAAGAAGGTTGCGATGAGGAGTGCAGTGGGTGGTGTGGATGTGGGTGAGGGTGAGACAAAGTGTGAGGTGGTAGTTGCTGCTGCTGTGATGGTGGCTGCTGAGGCTGGGATAAAGTAGTTAAGTGACCATGAGTGTGTGATGAATGAAGAGCAGGGGGTGGTGCAAGGGCTGAACTTGTTTCTCCTGCAGCTTGGCCCAGACCAAGACCAAGATGGTTATGACTGCCTTGCTGAACTAAAAACTGCTCTAGACTGGAATTGGCTGGTACTCCAGAAAGAAAATACTGGTTTGCAGCTAACATGCAGCTAAACTGCTGATGTAGACTTCGAGCATCAGACTGAGATCCTGCCAACTGATGACTAAAGGTAGTTACTGCACTACTGCTGGGAGGGTTATTGGAAGTTGAACTTGAAGGAGATGGGGAGGAGGACGATGGACCAGGGGAGGCCTGAGGTACTGACAGACCAGGATGCAGCGGGGGTGGTGGTGGTGGTGGTGGAACAGATGAAACCAGTCCTCCAATTGCCCCTGCAGTCCCTCCACTTCCACTACTGCTGGCAAAATGATCAAATCGCCCCACACCTGAATGCAACTGCTCTTGTGCAAGGGTTGACTCGGCTGGGTGGAATGAGCGCAAAAACTGGGGGTATCCACTCACATGACTTCCACCACTGCTACTGCTTCCAGACATTTTGCTGGATTTCCTCAAACTTTGAGATGATGAAGAGAGGGATTGTTGTTGCAGAGGTGGGGGAGGCGCACTCATCTTTGCAAAAATTGATGCAGAATCTGTAAAGGCACTGCCTCTAGATGCTTGAAGTGGGCCTAAGCCAAGTCCAGACAAAATTGACCCAGATGTCTCACCTTGCTGCTGTTGCTGCTGCTGTAACTGGTGTTGGTGAAGCTGCACTTGCTGTTGGTGTTGAAGTTGTCGCTCTAACCCAAGACCTTTGAACTGATGGGATTGGTGTCCACTCAGCATCTCTATGATGTCCACATTGTATTTTCCAAACTGGAACATCTCCCAGTTACCTAAACATGGTGCGCAGCGGCAACACCTTCTGCTCTTTGAGCAGCAACAATATTTCTATGATGCTTTTCTACTTCTTGCAGTCAGAAAAAGCAAAAAGCAATTTCAAAAATAGTGCTACATCACATTTTCCTCACGTCTGCTGTTGTTTCATTTAAAATGGGCAGCCACAACCTTACTCTTCAGGCAAGCAGTCGACAAGGACATTTTGTATTGATTGTAACATGGATTTGTAGTCTCTGCAAAAAGCTGTGTTTCAATGGGATATGTCTCTTATGAGATGACCAAAATTTACTTCCTTTTGGCTTCACATTGGATTCCATATAATCACAGTTATTTTGAATAGTTCAACTTTGATATCAGTATTTCAGTCTGAATGTTCCATTAGAGCACAACGACATATGGACTGGTAAAATACCACAACTGCATGAAATGCAATTATGTTTTCACATTTTGGGAAGTGCACTATAAGTGCTTAATGTAGTATGAGTTCATTGAAAAATTTCCACTTCCTTGGTTACATTTTTCAGTTCATGACCATCCCACAACAGGATGGATCCCTCCAAATCCCATGGGTTGGTTTCACTACATTCGATATCTATTAATTCTTAATCCACTCTGACCCAAGTGGTTTACATCTCCGTTTCCACGTTTCAATTAATTTATTTTTCTTTTTTCCATAGCTGGAAGCAAAATCCTCTAATATCATTCTTGGGGGCTGTGATGTTCTTTTTGCCACTCTTCTTACTGTGAGAGGAAAAAAGGAGTAACATGTTAAATGACTGAATTTAAACAAATACTCTGATACAACTCTTAAAAAAAGAAAAAGAAAAACATATACCATCGAAAACAACAAACGACAACAGAAGAAAGAAACAGAAAAACCATAGACACTGTTTATTACAGCAGGCATTTTAATATTCATTTATTTTAATACATAGGAAATGTAACTTATGTGTGTTAATAATTATGAGTGTATGGACAGATCTCCAAAAAAAGTTCCAAGTGCTTCAATTGAACATCTTAAAGGCATTACTGAACATTCATTTTTGCTCAGTTGTATCCTTAAATAGCTAAATGAAATAACTCACAACAAAAACAATAAAAAACTGAGTATCTGTTATTTCTAGTGACCAATACATCTAAACACAAATTATTACAATAACATTCATAATTCACTCTAAAATACTACAACGCATTCAATAAATGTATAACATTGGTTCATCTTATCCATCAGCATCATCTAAATTAGAGAAATTAACAGACACACTCAACTGATACGTCGCTGATGAATTTAACGAATGTCATTTAACAATCACAACACGATACTAAACAAAAGTAGGTGAAATACGTTCTCAGACGATAAGCGGAATGAAAATAGTAAGATAATACACATTTTCAAATATTTACACAGTTTTCTTAGATTTAAACGTCGCGAGTGTTTTCTATCACTCAGTCTTACATTCTGGGCAGTTGGCATTGTGCTGAAAAGATGCTGAGTGCGGTGTGAATCGTCGGGGCTAGAGGTGAATTTCATGTAATTATTCCATCTTCCGATTGCATCGCGTATCACTAAAGAAAAGAAAATGTCCATTTCGACAGACTCCGGGGAGTAATGGAAAAAAATATGGTCTACGATGGGAAAATGCACTTCGATTTTCAAGAGTGCTTTACAAATGCTCTTCAAAGTATTAATGGTCGCGAAATCTTTTAGCGCTGGGGCTATGTGTAACATGTTAGCATGCAAAACAGCTGGCTAATACTACACATTCAGCAAAGGGACAGCTTAGCTTGCCGTCATGATGCGCGACCTACCAACAGCAAGCTAGATAATGCAGGAGCAAAACTGCCTTATTGTGCAAGTAAATGAATCATAATGAAATCACAGTCGAGACAATAAAATAGGCCTTTTTACCTACGCATCCATCTTTTAGCCTGGTCAAGAGGAACAGGGCCTGCTATACTCTCTCCCACCCTGCCCCCCTCGTTCATGTACCCCAGCAGCTCTGCGCTGTTTTCCAGTGGTTAGCCTTCTAGCTACAGCTAGTTAGCAGACTCTGTTTCCACTGCAACCGTGCTGCGATAGCATGAGACCGAGCGTCTCTTATACTGTAGAACAGATGCACTTATCGTACTTATATCCTGTGAAAAATGCATCGACCGATGACTTTTTATTTTGCGTTTGCTTTTTTTTTCTCGGCTAAAATATTTTGGACGGTCTATGTTGGTGTTTTAGAAAGAACGAGTGACGTGTGAGATTTTAACATTGGTCGTTTCCGGACCTTGGAACACTTCCGGCTACCCCGTTATCTGTTTTTTTTTTTTTTTTTTTTTTTAATTTGTGGTCGAGACAGTGTTCGTGTGAATCTGGTGTACTGCGAATATTAGCCTTTTATCACATAATTACTTATAACGACAGGGTTCGTTTGCGTTTTAGCTGTATACGCGGTTAGCTTCAGAGTGTTTTCAGTGTTGTTGTTGTGGTTGCAGTCAAATTTGACATGTTAGCGAGCTCGCAATAGGTAATTCTGAGGTAAATGCGAAATACAACCCAGCGACTGTGATTCTGATGTAATATACTAGATGTGTTATTCGTTTATTGTAGGATTCCTTTAGCTTTATGTGTGTGTCTTAGAAGCTCTTATAGTGGCCATTTTATTACATACTGACAGCTCAAATTCAAAGGCTGGTCTTATCAAAATGGCTGCCTTGGAATTGCTAGTCTTATTTCTAGTCTGATGCTTCGTGGAAGATAATATTGTAAACATGCTATAGTAAATGCCGACATAAATAATTAAAATTTTCTGTCACTCCTCCTTCTATGTGTGTCACCAGACATTGAGGCAACAGTTTCATCAATTGACTTTATTTTACAAAGGTGAAATTTAACCTGTGAGGAAGGATTTTATATATATATATATATATATATGGTTTGAGGGCATTTATTATGATAGTCAAATATATGTAAACATCATTGGGGTAATGCTTGATTTAAGGTGATTTACCCAAACATTCATTCTGCTTCTGTGCTTAAATATTTCAAGCTCATTGCTGTATTCCCAGGGTTTCAGTCTTCATTGTCCTGCTTTGCTTGCGTGCAACAAATGCACATCCCACTGTAGGCTACCAACCTTTTAAAATGCTCCAGGGCTTTATTTGCACATCCAATGTTCGTTATTTTCTGCAGTAATATGCCTTAATAAATTTCATAAACATTTTCATAATTATGGCTTGTGGATACAAAACAGACATTGCTACAGACTTTTTATGACAAAGAAAATACTAAATAGATTCATCTGCTCTAATTGTCCCTGAAAGAAACATTAAAAAGTTGAAATTTCACTTAATAACAAAAAGAAGACATTTGGTAACATACATACAACATACATCCTATGACATCATTTATAAACCCATTGTGATGTCTCTGCAACAAGTAATGGCATTTGCAGGCTTAGAACAATTACTATGTGACATCACACTGAGAGATTTTCGAAGGCACTCCCCATCATTAGGAATGCATGAAGGATTGGCAAACAATGAGTGGCTTTAAAGTTTGTGCTTCTATTTTCTACTCATAATTTCAAAAGAATTTCATGAGAAAGATATCTAAAACAAGTTAACACTAAAACCACAGAGGAAAAAAATCACCATCATAATCATAATATAACCATAACAACAAGAAATTTCACCAATAACCATAATATTAACTGTCATAGTAATGACAATAACAAACACCAATGTATTACAGAGCTGTTAGGAAGATTGTCTTTAAGTTGTATTCATAATTCATTAAGATACACACTAGTTCCAGTGAAAAGTTAAATGAATGTGTTACCACCAATCCTCCTGATGCTGATGTGATATAAACTACTCCTTAACACTTTTACTGGGAGGCATAAATATTCAAATAGTCCGTAACTCATAACGTTCGATTTCATTACAATGAAAATTAACCAAGAGGTATAAAGTCTATGACAAAAAAAATGACCAGTTGGTGGTTTTACAATGTAAATAAATTCATTAGTTTTCATTGGTAAAATGAGTTCCTGACACCTGCGCTATTTCTCAGAGATCAGAACCATACAGTAAATGATATCTGGCCTTTTTGCGAACAATCTCAAATTTACATTTTTCATTGTAATATTTACTACATTAATATATTTTTGTAAATAATGAGATTATCATCACTGAATAATGAGTAAGCTGTGGGTAGTATTTGTACCACTAACGCATGTGTGTTGTATAGCCCTTAATATTGATAAGCGTTATTGGTTATGAAGATATCAGGTATAACTTGTGTTCATATATCTCGATAACAGCAGGTTCAAAATACAGGTTAGCTGTTTTGGCATGCCCGCAGTCCTCAGACTGTTCGCAGAGTCTCAGTTTTAACAGCATATACACATGGCTTCAACATGGAGATTCAAAAAGCAGTCCAGGAGGTTCGTCTATGCAAATGTCAACCCACACCTGAGCGAAATAATGATGCTGCCATGTTCCACACTAATTTTATGCCAGAATATCATAACATGTACAAACATTGATGAGTGCCCTTACTCTTCGTCTTAGATCCATATTTAATAGCTTAAGGTGAACCGTTTGTCTACACAGTATACCTAAGAGGAGCATTAACGGATAAATACCCAGCGTTACAGGAATCTAATGTATTATTCTTGTGCTTTTGGTAGTTCAGCGTCCCTTATGGTGAATCTCCCTTACAAATCCCAGCACTTGGACATTGTAGAAAGTGGTGGCTCAGAATCCAAACAAAGTGCCATTGATCATTAATGAGTCTTTTTAAATGGAGAAAAAAGATGATTGTCAGAAATTTCTCTTGGTTTTCGTCTGGGCTTTTCTGCCCAATTGTGTCCCAGAATGGCTTTCATCGATAGTTCAAAGCGGTCTCCAGTTATGTACTGAAGGGCAGGCTTGAGAATTTAAAACGTGTGTACTATTTTCAGGATTCCAAAAATAAAATAAATAAATTAAACTAATTGAACAGAAACTCGCTTGGTACATCCAGGTTAAATTCACACTGAATAAGATGCAGGCGAAACAATGGTAAGGTATGGTAAGGCTTGCTTTCTCTTGCTGTCTCGCAGTATTCAAAACGAGTTCATCAGATTCTTAAGAGTTTATGGATATGCTCCTCAGATTGTTCCGCCTTCATTCATTTTGACATACATTGCAAAAACCCTGCTGCACTTCCTCATTATGCTGAAGTGGATTAGGGTTTAAAAAGAGATAAGATCCAGTATTACGTTTGTCCAGCTGTAAGTAGCTTTACAATTCATCAGTTGGGATAAGCGCTCGACTTGTGTTCAACTGGTTCCTCTCATGCAGATGTTAATTATTATATTAGTCTCCCAGTAGTTCCATCCTAGTTACAAGATGAAAGCCGTTCTCTGAAATATATGGCTCCATAGCAGCTATATCTGTAATGTGTAAGAATGCAAAATATCTGAGGATAAAAACATGACATAAAGATATGAAAAATGTCTCTGTCACATCATGTGGAATTTATATTACACTCTACTGATATTCTATGCGGTAGGTTTATAGGCAAACTGTACGCAAATAAATAGTTGTATATGGCAGCTTCGATCATAATTATAGAGGCAATCTCATGAACATAAAAAGCACGACAACTTTGAAGCTCTATCAAACCTGGCTTATAACTGTTATCTAATCTTGTGAATTTGCCACTATATACAATATATATCTGTAAAAATATGGTGCCACTCTTTGCTCTCTGTCGAGTTTCTCCCACTTCGTGGCCCCCTACTTCTAAATCTGTTTCTTATTCCTTTACCATCCTCCTACTCCTTTTCTCTCTTCTCTCGTTATTTCTCTCCCTCTTCCGCCCACTCTCTCTCTCTCTCTCTCTCTCCCACAGTCCCTCTACCATCCTCCAGCTCTTCACAGTCTATCCCTCACCCATCTTCTCCATTCCCTCCTTACCCTCTCTAGCCTCTTGCTCACACAGTAACCTCATTCTTGCTTCCTGTTCTAACCCCTTGGTTGGATGCCACTCCTCCTCCACTTCCCCCTCCACCGGGGATGAAGTGAAGTTGTTCGATGGTATTTTGCCTTTTAGCTGCAAATGCAAGCCTCCTGGCACTGTGTCCACCAAGAGTCCCTGTTCCCATGACAACTC
Organism: Enteromius mattozi; assembly: GCA_032359235.1. Lineage (NCBI taxonomy): Eukaryota > Metazoa > Chordata > Actinopteri > Cypriniformes > Cyprinidae > Enteromius > Enteromius mattozi. Next base: position 387,165 of record JAUMHE010000021.1, read on the forward strand.
CGGTTCCTGGCATGTCGCCCCATCCCACTCCTCCGACCCCGCCTCCTCCCAGGTGACCTGACATCGCCGCCGAATTGCGCTCCTGCTCTCGCCCCGAGGTCGGGTGCGAGTTCATCTTGATCATGTGGTGACGGTCGAGCGACGGCGTGGCGCAGACATTCTGCTGCGACTGAGCTTTCTGGTGGCTGACGCGGGGCAGGGTGGGCACCATTCCACCTCCCCCTCCAGATGGGTAGTCGCCCATTCCCATACCCATTCTGGATCCGTCGTACTCGACCCCGGCTACCTCCTCCTCCAGGTGGTCTGGGGACATCAGCAGCCTCTCCTTGGACTTCTTCAGGGTATTTGTATTGGAGTTCTTTGATGAAGTGGCCATGGCTTTATAGTACTGGTGCTGTTGGTTCTTCGACATCCTTGACAGGGTGTTGCCGTCAGCGAGGGCGAGGAGCTGGTCCGTGGATTTGACGCGGCGTGGCGGTTTGGAAAGCGTATCATAGTTCGGGTTTTGCTTCGACTCCGGTGGATCCAGAGGGTAAGGATTCGGGGTGTGGCTTGGAGCAGACTGTGGATGAGGTATTCGAGGACGAGTGCCACGGTTGGGAAGCGTGCCTCTTCCCCCCAACGTGTAGTCGCCACCCCAGGGAAGGTGATGCTGGGAGGAATGAAAGGCGGGAGGGGCGTTGTTGGGCCTCCGTTTGGTGGTACAGTATCCTGAATATTCCTCCAATCCTCCTTTCTCTGTAGTTGGAGGGAAAATATGTTTGAAAAGATCAGAAAATTGGGTGAGAAAGGAATAAAACAATTAGGGATGCACAGATCTGCCCACTCTTAAAATGTATATTTTTTGTTTTGTTGTATTAGAAAAATACAATACATTTTTTAAAAGATAATACAATTTTTAATGGTGTGGTGGTTCCCAACAAATGTCCAAATCCAAATTCTGTTCAATACCAAGATGATGTTATTTATTTGTTTCTTTGTTTTCTTCTTTTTCTATCTATTTATGGACAATTAATAAACATTAACGGCCGACATTACACCTCTATACAATCTGGACTAAATAAAACACTAAAACCAGAAAAAAGTTAATAAAATAAAAATGAAAAAGTGAATTTAGACATCACAACATTATAAGGTGCAGTATAAAAATTCCTTAATTTAAACATTTTTATTCGTTTAAGATTACATGTAATGATGCTATTAAATTATTTGTTTTTAAATATATCTTTAGATGAGCATTAGGTGATAGCAGACTTTTGATATACTGTCTGCATGTTTTGCTCCCCTGTATACTATGTTTTATGTGTGATATATGTGTTATTCATATGTGTATATGCAGCATACACTAAACCCAAGAAAAATTTTCCCTAAGGTAAACTGTATCTTATCGCATCAAGCTTTGCGCTACAAGCTATAAATTCAATTAAACTTTCATCACAATTTACTAAACTCTTAATATAAATTCTTCAACCTCCAGCTCTTGACTACATTTTTAATGCTTGATTTCATTAATGCATAAAACTTGATTTCATTAATAAATTAATATTAATACAAGCCTCAACCTTAAACCATTTCATCTTTTAGCTGATTAAGTCTGAGTCATTGTATCAGCCTGTATAACCTTCGCCTGTGCAGAACTTTCTTGTCCTCCAACTGTAACTCACACTTCCCAGGAGGTTTGATGTCTAGCTGTGAGAGAGGCCTTAAGGCCTTATACGTCTGTACAAGATTGCGGGCGCTTTGCAATGATTTGCCCTCATTAAAATGACCTTCACAAACATTTATATCTCTCGAGCGTTCCAGTGAAACACTAACACTGCTTTAAATATAAAAACCCGAGCGTACAGATATTTTTATGCAACACTCTAAGCTCCGCATGAGACTCATGTCCTCATCATCAAGCAGGTAATTTCTCCTTCAAAACACAACAGTACTAGATGTCACACTGTTTTTGATGTTCGTCCATCTATTTCTCCTTATTGCTTATAAATTTGCTTTAGCCCTTTGAAATTATCTGGGCTATAATAAGAAAGCAATCATGCCAACCTTTTATGTAGTTCTTACAAAACATCATTTCCTTAAGATTGAAATCTTCCTCTGTACTGGCAATAAAGCACTCACCCAGACGCTTGAGAGATGAGTATCTGTTCATCTCAGGCTTCATGGCAGCTTCATACGAGGGCGGCAGCTGAGCCAGGTTATGTAGAGAGTGATGGAAGGACGGCTGGGGCTTCATGGCGTTAGTATGTTTACTGGGCTTCAGCGTTCCACCGGTGGCCAGCTGCATGTTGTTCATACGTGGTGCACGCTCTTTAAACACACAGTGATGGATGTTGAGGTCAATTCAAACTCAGAACAAACAACTGTAGAGCTGTGGGCTTTACCTACCAATGGTGGCTGTATGCTTGGGACTGGAGCCTGTGGTGTGGATGAAATTATGCTGTAGATTTCCCACTGCGAAGCAGAACAAAGGCGTGCGCTTTAGAGATTTCCACCTTCATGTCTTTGTGACAAATTACATTTAGTGTGAATTCACAAAGTACATTTATCCATCTACTGTAAATGTTGCCCTATTAAGCTCTTGCTAGCTCCACAATGTGTTGAAAATTTTACACCGTCTGTTCATTCTAATGCCATCATATACAGCTCTGTGCTAAATTATTCACAAATGCCCTTTCATCATTTGGCTATTGCTTTTTCCCTGTGTTCCTTCCTTGTCCTGAATTTATACAGTTGGCCGTTCACAAGGCTCAAGCTGAGATGGGAACATGAAAGGAAAAGAACTCTGTATGACATATAATGCAATAATACCATCCAACTGCAACCTGCTCCACGAGGATACCATTAGTTCACATTTGAAAAATCATTTATTATTCAGGAATATTTGACCCAGGACACTTTATTCAAATTATAACAGTTGACATGCAATTACTGGGATTTTTTTTAATCAGTGTTGAAAAAAGGATTTTAATAATGGACCTTTAATTTTATAGCTAATGGAAATGTAATATAAAAATAATGGACTCTGAATTTTTTTCCTGACCATAGATGTCAATAAATCTCAGTACTTTTAGTGGATGGTTATACTCTCATTAACACTGACTTTTCATCTACACATTAACATTTGTTTATTCAAGATTTTAACAGTTTTGGGGTTAGAATATTGTCATTGGATTATAGTGACCTGAATTTAAATATTATATTAAAGCTTTCTATGTCCTTATTAATATGTTAATATTAATATTCATTTTTATCTTAAAGTGCGATGCCCCCCTCATAAATGGGGCAGAAGGTCCCCAGTGGCATGTTGCACTTCTGCAATAATTATTTTTTTAATTGAATTATTATTAGTGATATCATTATTTATTATTAATGATATTAATAACATCATAATTTAATAATGTAGTATTTCATGTACATTTATGTACAAATATTATCATCATCATTATTCATTATAACATATAGGTTAATTAAACCAAATTATTCTAATTGATTTTATAGATTATTGCTATCTTCACATTTTTGCAGTTAATTTAGTTTATATTTGATTTATAGAATTTTAGTGTAATTCAGATCTCTCTCTTTAACATGAATCTTGTTATCTGATTTGTATGTAATTATTAACTACTATGAATGCATAAATGTAGATAGAATATTTAATTTAGTATTTTTACCTTTTTCAACAACAAATAAATGAAAATTTATAGAAGGGAGGGATTCATTTCACCTCATGGGTGCAAGATTGTTTCCTTTCATGACTGTCAATTTCATGCTACCAACTATAGTGTTTCTATTAATTTCTCTTAATAATATATTATAATAAGTTTTTTTATGAATGATATCTTAAACATGCATAACTTAATGAAATGCACACTGTTATTAAGCGGGGCATCTCCCCTGCATATGGAGATTATTGAGTTTTCCACTCACATCGGTTATCTTTACTCTGTAGCGTTGGATAGTGATTTTTCGGGGGTCGTCCAAGAGTTCCCTCTCCTCCTCCAGTGCCCAAGGCTACACTATTGTTTCTCTCTCCCTCTTGAACTGGACTCGACTGGTGACGCAACATCTCCACCAGAGCCCTGACAGGGAAGGATATAGAAATGATTAGTCAACAGAACACAATTAAATGTAGCTCCTTTTCAATGGAGACTCTTGAACCCTCACCTGGGCATGTTGAGCTCTCTGTTCCTGGGCTGCCGCGATGCCTTGTGGAAGGCCACTTTAATGGCCACCGCCACTGCCACTGTAAACGAGATGACTCCGCCGATAACGTAGACCGTGTTGTTGCTTTGTTCGATGCGGCTGAGGTCCGGGTGAGCAGGCGGCGGGGGTCTGGTCGCAGGGGGTGCCGTATTGGCCCATACAGGGGAATGGTAGTTGTGGCAGATGTTCTGGTCCAGCCTTCGAGAGCGGTCCGGACAACAAAAGCGATAGTGGCAAGTGCCGCAGCAGTAGATGAAGTCATCCTTAGAGCAGTTAAAGGTGAGGTCATACTGCCCCATGACATCATAATAACCCCGACACACGTCCACTTCCACCAGTTTGCGTGGAGGCGGAGCTACCTGCGCCGCTCCGAAAGGGGCCTTCAGTGCATCAGTCGTTACATTCTTTGGCAGCATTATCTGAGGCAGCGGCCTGAGGGGCATTTCTGCTGCTCCAGCTGGCTGCTTTGGCCGACGGTTCATGGACTTCCCTCGCATACCCCCACTGTTTTTAGAAAGGGGGTACAGAAAGCCCCTGCCCTGAGATCTGGGGTTGGGCGTCGGGGTACTGGTGATAGGCCCATTTGGTGTGTTTCTGGTGGGGCCCGGGACGCTCGCAGAGGAAGCGTTAAGTGGGACAGCGATTAGCAGGAAGAGAATGATGACACGCATTCGAGCTTCCAAGGTGGGCATCATCTTTACATGACTAACGCTGCTATTTTCTCTCACTGACTCAACCCACCGCACAATGCCGAATTTTGTAAAAACAGCCTGATTGCGCTGAATGCAGAATATTCTTGTAGCAGCCAGTTTTGAATGTATTAACAAGGCAAATATTCCCTTTTGTGGCTTTCTTCACATTTCCGCAGACAAACAAAATGGCTTCTCGTTGCTTTCCTCCTATTACTTCAGTAGCTAGTGTTTTCTCGACACATGAAGGCAATTATGTAGTAGTACAACTGTTTAAAATAAAAGTATTTAGGTTTAATTCCCCGTTTTGGCACTTATCAGAATTAAATATTCATTTAAGAGAAAGGGGCAACTGTAAACATCTTTCAAATGTAAACTAATGTTTTGCTTATCGTCACAATTTTTTTTTTTTTAATTTGGGCACTCCTTACATTCAGCAATGGCACTTAGTCTTCAAGCAGATTTCCCTGACCTGTAATGCTCCCTGAATGTTTACTATTATTAACTAGTATAAACAATTTCCATACACTTGGTGAAAAAACAATAATAACAACAACCTCAGAAATGAATCTTGTTCTACTGCACTTGTTTACGTGTTGACAGGACTGCTCCGAATGCTGGACTCCTTTGAGGGTTTGAGGACAGTATGGTGAGGAATCATTTTGATTTTGTTCAGTATTTCATTCATGGTCTATCTCTACTGAATTAAAATGAATGTGTTTCCTCATTCAGCATGTGAAGAATTATCAAATGTAAATTTAAAGTAGATAAGAGATCAGATATGAGTTAAATGTCAGGTTGGATATAAAATGTATGCCCTATCCCTATGTGTAATAAACCATTAACACAGACACACAAAAAAACGATGATGGTTGCAGAAAAGACGTAAAACGTTTTCAAGGCTGATTGTCTTCACTATAGAAATTTCCAAGGAGAGTGACTATATGTGTAAACCTTGCAGACGCTTTCCAGTTTCTTAAGGTTCACGCAGCAGATTTGCTTTTAAGATAAGCCCAGTTTTCATTGAGGCCGAGAAACGTTTGAAATGGTTTGCTGAAGCTCTTGGTGAAATGGTTTAAAATCCCATGGTGTTGACATGGCTGTTTCCTCACTATTTTTGCAGGGTTGATCTTGGAATCCACTGGCGCTTATGAAGTGTTCAGTTATCAAGCGATGTGCCTCTGAAAAGAAATCAACACATTGATGTTACATCCTACTTGCGCGCATGCACACACACAGACATCTGTGAAAGTTTTTGAAAGATCATAGTTAGCTTGTCATCTGCATGGCAGCCTATTATTTTCATTGTGACACGTATGGCATGTGACAGGCAAATAAGGTATGCAGCAACTAATGCGATCAATATAGAATCTGCAGAATTCAACACAAAAGAGGTTTTTATGGGGCTGGACTGTATGTCCATACGCATTATCTACAATAAAACAATTGTTTATTCAAGGAGACCATGCAATAATTAGCCAGCGCTTGTTCATAGGAAATTGTACATATCTGCAAATAAGCAAACATTAATTTCTTTAAAGAAATTGTTGCACACAATCAAAATATTAAACTTTCAATATCAATCGAAGTTACTGAGAAGCGTGTGAAACATATGTGAACTCTTGAACATCAACATGAACTCTTAAACTACTTGCCCATTAACTGATTATTTTATCAAATAAGCATTGTCCAGTGGTGCATAACCTATATATGATTTCCATTTGTAATAAACAATAAGCAAAATTCATAATTACAATAGCTAACTTGCTTTTGCTCTGTAAAATCAACATGCATGCTCTGATAATTACTGTAAAAATATTTATTATCTTAGTGAATTCTACTTTGATGTCTTTATCTTTTACCTGTTTTCCTAGATTTTTGCTACTTTTCTATTTTTTACATTTGTGTTAACTTATTTTGTGTAATTTTGTTTCTGCAAATAATGGTAGATAGATAGCTAGATAGATATTTCAGAGCCAATGCAACTGGATCAGTCCAGGTTCATGAATGAATCTTTCCTTGCGATTTGTGACTCAGTATAAGAGGTTCTTTGAAATAAAACATTGCCTCAGAAGAATGATTCATCATGAATCGGACATCATTACCATGTTTCAGAGCATAATAAATATCTTGAAATACATCACTGAAATGATGATCAACAGTGTGTTTTCTGCAGTCCGGTGAAGTAAAATTTTATATATTATGCCCTGAATTATAGTTAGGCCTGCTGATACTTAAAAAAAACACACTTAACTATAAATATACAGTACATTTAACATTTACATATTGCTTTAATATTTACATTTAGATTTAAGCGAGATGGATTCCATTCAATATTTATCCTTTAAATCTGTCCTTAAACCTAAATGTAACATGTGTACTAAGTACGTGCAGTACAGCTGCAGATTCCAGCTCATGACGCTGACAAAAAGGGCTGATGTGATGACCGTTTGTCTAATGTGTTACAACAAGTCACTATGAATCAGAAGCATTGAGAGAAGTGAATAGTAGCAATGATCTGAACAAATAGTGATCAGTCCTTTTCAAAGAGCATAGCATGATGCATGACACGAAGGAGGGGGTAAAGCAACAGAGAGAAAGAGAGAGATGCTGCTTTCCTGACACTGTAGGTCTATGTGTCAGAATGTTTGTGAGGAAGTGATGGGCTAAAGGTATTCTGTAATCAATACCTATATGCTTTATTTCCCACAATTGTAGGGGCCCCGTGGAAAACCGTTGAGCAGATAAAAGAAGGTTGGGTAAAGTACGAAAGAAAAGCGAGATAAATGCAGGGTAGAGATTTAAATATGAGCACAGCATAGCAGAAGTGCACAGAGCCAGAGGTATGACAGAGGAGAGGTGCTTTGTGTGTTTGTGTGTGTATGTGTGTGTATGTGGGAGTGCAGTGTGTGGGTGGAAGAGAATGGAGAGCGTTCAGTGACACCACTTACTAACACACATACGCACACAGTGTGCACAATACACAACACCGGGAACATACAGTGCTAACACCAAACCTGCAACACATGCAGACAGTATGCTGGCTCACAAAATGCATTTTTACAAGTATTAAAAAATGCGTATGGTCCTCCGAAAGAGGGAGTGCATAAAATCCGTCGTCGCAGAGCAACAAGTTAATACGATAAGGGACAACAAAACAGCACGTCTTTGATGTAATGAGGTACAGATACCACTAAGGAAAACTGCACAGAGAGGAGCCACACAAAAATCTGCAGGAAATACAGCATTGGCCAGGAACATAATACTTGTGTGTCTGCTGCAGGCTGCGCTCTCATCTGAGGTATAGCGGCTGTACATCACATCTACTGTGGCGTCGTGGCATCAAGCTGCTTCTGTACATCAGCTGAAGTAGTGAACTATGGAATATTGACTCATTTTACTAAATTATATATATATATATACATACATACATACATATACAAACTTAAGAGATAGAAATACAATGAAAATATAGAAAATACACAAGCTCAAATTCACAAAAAAATTGATATTTTTAAAAATACAAATATTTTTTTGCTAAGCAAAATATGGGCTAATTATTTGTTGAAATATTTAGAAAATCATGAACATAATATCAAAACCATAAATTTGATGAACAAGCAGTGTTAAGAATATATATCTTTTTTTAAGCTGTAAATAAAGCAATAATTATTTGAGTATGTTTAAAGATATGAAAATACTAGGAAAAAATGCAGGTATAATTTCAAAATATATAGGCAAAACAGAAAATACTGGTAGGCTCAAATTTACAATTATATTATTATTATACAATTATAAAAAAAGAAAAACTGTTAAATTATTTAAACTTAATATAAAAATATTAGCAAAATGTTCTCTGAAATATTTTTAAAGTAATGCACATACTATTAACACCATAATTCTGGGAACAAGCACTGCTTGTATTAAAGTTCAAGTAAATAATGTATACAATTATATTATATTATAATGTATTGTATACACTATACATTTTTTGAAGTTGTAAATAAAACAATAATTAATTTATGTTTCTAAAGAATATACAATTAATATTATATACTGATTATATATTGATTCAATAATGTATACTGTTGTGTATTTTTTCTACTTCAACATTTTACATTTAATTCAATGTGTCACTTGCCATTTCTTTGTAATTGTTTATTAAATTTATAGGCAGTTTCTGAGAGGACTATATTATATTATATTATATTATATACACTATAAATGTTTTTTAATATGTAAATAAAGTGATTATTTGACTTTATTAAATGTATAGGCAGTTTTTAAGCGTATTATTAAGATGCTATAAAGATGTGTGGCAAATGTTTAAAATAGCCATGACTGAATCTGATTACATATTCCACAATAAAAGTATTTCGGTATTTTACAAAATAATTATTTGAATGGTCAGACTATTCACTTATTTATGTAATGCTACAAAATGATTTCAACACTGCTGCTAATAACGCTTTTTTATAATTAGCAGAACACAACCTGCTTGTGGTTTTGCCCTCATTTTGTGTCTGCAAAATAATTAATATGGAAGCATTAAATAGCCAAAGTGCTTTTAGAAAGGACTTTGCATTGGCAGATGCAATTACGGATTTTGCACATATACAGTGCAACAAGCGACCTACGTGGGAAGAATGTTTTCCCTTTTTTCGCCATTGTATTTTGCGCACACCTGTGAGAAGTTCGGCTGCAAGCACTAAGCAGCGAGAGAAGACATTTTAGTCACGGAGTGCCGATCTGAACAGGTGTGGCGTTGAGTGATTCATGTTTTCACAGGAGCGAACCTAAGAACAGCCCATAACATTAAAAACAGTAACCTCTCATTTGCATGTCTATAATAAAGCGTAGGCCATTTCGACACCTTCTCGTCTATGTGAAACAGTATGCGCCTCTACAAACTGGATTAGCGTTTCCTGAACAAGGCACCCAATCAGCAAGGCACTGTGGGCGACTTCTAAGAGATGTGACACTGAAGATGTGGCGCATTCACAAACAGTTTCTCGAACGTGAGTTCACAGAGGAATCACGGCCGATTCATCCGCTTTTAATCTGATTTTAGGAAATCGTGCTATTCTCCTTCTATTTCATTGTATTTCTGTTGCAAAACATGTCTGTTTTGGATGTTCTCTCGACTTCTCTTTATCTCCCTCCCTCCATTTCCCTCTCTCTCTCTCTCTCTCTCTTTCTCTCTGTGATATTCAGTGCGTGGGTTGAGGCAGCTCACTCTCTCTCAGAATAGCACTGCAGTAGTTCAGACTTGTATAGAAGGAGAGAAGGAGAAAGAGAATGATAGATAGGATGAATAGACCTTCTTCTCCCCTCTAAAACTGCTGTTCTCATCAAAGACAAATAGTTTGCCCTTTTCCTTCATACTCCCCTCCCCGTGACACTTCAGGCTATTCGTAGACTTGACTACAGCAGTCCATCATGTCCTAAAGCCTGCGCATCTATAACATACACTCATATTAAAAACGCATATTTATAAATGCATTGCCTTGTTCTGGAAAGGGCTCGTCTTGTAAAATGAATGCAGTGAGAAGTGAAAGACGGTCATTAGATCTAAAGGGATAAGATGAGTAATTTTCACATAAGACAGAATGAGAGAGACTAAGGCTTCTGTCATATGTGCAGTCCCAAAAAAAACTGGTACAATGTGTTGCAAAGCAGCAAAATGTGCCATTTGGCAAGCACAGGTTCTGCTTGGTGCCTCTTGACAGGAAATTTTACTTGCAAACAAGAAAACCAGCTTTATTCATGAGCTGGGATAATGAAACCAGTTCAAATCAATCAACAAATCAATGTACAGTCATTTAAACTATCAACATTTGATCTTTGGACTACTTTACTTTCAGCTCATTTCTGAACGGGCAGGGCCTTTGGCCTTTTTTATTTTCTTTGAAACTAAACAAACCAGAAGGTGTTGTTTAGCCTATAAAGTAGCTTAATTCACAAGCATAAACCTTAGATTTGTCAAAACATCCCACAGTGATGCCATCTTTGTTTTTCACCTGCAGTTATAAAGTACAAAATCACGCACAATTATATTTTAGAAGTTGGTGCCAATGTGTAAACCCCCTCCAAAAAGCACCCAGGGTGTGTTCTGTTAATTCTGTCAACTTAGCATAACATAAGCTAACATTAAAAAACACCGCACGTCATACCTGTAGAGAGACACGCCGCATGAAAAGTCCTCTGCGCAACCCACCTAACAAATTTGACTTTTGTTGCTCTCGCTTCAGTCATATTCCCCAATAATAACAGGGACTGGTACATTTCTAATAGCTGAAGGTGAAACTATCGTATATCGACGTGTCTCTTGCGGATTGTGGAGCTGTAATTCGCACGCGGGTGAGTAGGTGGACATGACAAGCAGCGCGAGAGCAATGAATGGCCGTCTGCGTAGGCGTGAATGCATGTTTGCACGAAGGATGATGTGGAGCCACCTTACACTTACATACGTGTGAACATCTTCCTCTGGTCGCTTGCATTTGATTAAACACATAAAATGTGACATGAGCATGTCGAACTAGTCAAACATGCGTGTTCCCGCCCCGCGCGCAAATCACGAAACTTAAAAAACCAAACATCATATAGACGTCTGATCAGTCAATTAGATGACTTGCAGAAAGATAGTTGAACTTGAGCGACTTACCTGTGCTGATTTCTGCCGCTCCTCACGACAGCGCCAGTCTCACATCTTATTCAACCCTGAGTGACGATGGTGGCTGAGAAATTCGCTTATTTCCACAAACTGTTGCAGCACTTCCCTACTGCTGGCAGTCTCGTCTTTTGGTAACAAAACAACAGTTATAGTCATTAATTTCTTTCCAGGATTTTCTCTCACCTACCCCAGTTGTTTCCATGTTCGTACGACAAATAAAGCATCGATTTTTAGCGACAGGCAACGAATCGTGCACAACTTATTTGCGTGTTACCGTTATGTACTGGGAAAGTATTCCAGGTGAGATAACCTTTTCCTAAGTCCCTCCTATATTTTTTAATAACGCTCGCGGCACCGATGCCATGCGTTTTTTCTCTTGTGTTGCTCCTTAACGTTGCCGTTAATCGACGCCGCCTGCAAAGTGTGCACACAAGAACATTCCGACCCTGTCACGAAACACCGGTGGAATGAGGCGGGTGTTCTCACAGAGGTCCGCTGCGCTGAATAGTGCGTTTATTGGTTTCGCGAGACGGTGTTGATGAGGGTTTGATACGTTGATTCCCGACCGCTTCAAGTGTTTCGTTTCTCAAACTACTTCTCATCCTTGCCACGATTATGGCTGGCTAAGCAATATGGTGTGTGTGTGTGTGTGTACTGAAGGGAGACACACTGATCGGTTGCCATGGCAACGATGTCATTTTGTTTGTGACTCTAATAATCTTGATTCCTTACCCTTAAAAACACAAGAACGGGTTGCAGAGAAAACAGTAAGGCATCGAAATATATAGCGGTTGCTAAATGTGGCAGCGAGGGGTTTAGCACACAAAATGCAAATAAAAGAAAGGAAGAAAAAAAAAAACAACCCTGCATGATGACACAGCCATTGCCTATTATTTCGCACAGCCTATAATAAAAGCCTAACATCCACATAAGTAGGCTACTTATGTGAAAAATAATCACGTGTAAAGAATTAGGTACTGCACGATGTACATTTACATTGAGATTTTCATTCATTCACACTGCGAATCTGCACAAAATACTCTTAATACAACTTGCATTACAAGAACTCCTCAAGATTGGCAATTGCATGCTTGATTAAATCGGCGATAAATATTTCGTTTAATTAATCTGCACCTAATCAAATTTCAAACAAATGAGCTCGGGTTTATAATCACAGATCCTCTGCGGCGACACAGACACATGCAGCCAGACGCCTCCAGCTAATCGACAGCCGTCAATCGCCATTTCAGCACCATGGAGAGCGATGCAATCAGCACATAATCCACCGAGGGCATGAAATATTAACCACTCCGTGCTACTGGAGCAATTCAGTTATGGGCTTTTTTGATACGGTGATTCTCACAGGTGAAAGTTTAGGCCTATTGTGCAACCCACTGAAATTTGAAACCTCATTGATTTAAATAAACGCTTGGAATTTTTTGCGCTTATTGTATATATACTTCAGGCTCATATCTTCCCCCTCATCGGCTTTCCTTCTTACAGACAACAATCAGCCGGTGTGCACTTAGCTATTCCTATACAGGTGGGTGGGCCGCTGTTTTGGCCGCTCAGGAAACCTGCGACGACAACCGGTCATCCGTTCATAACCCGCACAAAGTACTGCCCGCAATGCGCTCTCTGAATATGGGGGGAACCGAATATGGCATAAAATGTTTCAATGGGCGAAATACACCGAGCAGCTTGTTTTTAACCATCTGCACTTCTCCATCATTATACAATGTTACAAAAGCCAATATTGAGGAGTGATGAAAGCAGCCTGAACGGTAAGACGCCAATGAAACTGGGCAGATGTAAATACAGACCTGGAGAACACTTTTACTGGAATAGCTTACCCATACATGAAAATTTAAGATTTGGAGAAATGTAGCATTTTAGTATCTTTTGCTCACCAATTGATCATTTGCAATGAACGGGTGCCACCATAATTGAGTCAAAACGTAATCCACACAGCGTTGGTCTATCATTGAACTTTTTGTGAAGCAATGAAACAAATCTAACATTGCTGTTTTTGTCCTCAACTAAACCATCACTTCTGGCCATAGTCCATAATAATACTTCCTCCAGGGGAAAAGTCTCATGGTTATCCACTCCCACAATAAACAACCAGCATACTTGTTTAGAACGGTTTTCACTTGACTAGTGCATATTTCTCTGCATGATTTAGACAACTACTTTAACTAGTGAAAGCAATATTATGGATAAAATGCATACTTTAGCAAAAAAAATTTAATTTTTTTTTTTAAAACACACAAAAAGACAGCTTTTCACTTTGTTTTTGTTGTAAATAATAGTTTTGTTTTTATTAGCCATTTAGAGTGTCCTTCTGATGGCACCCCTTCACTCCACTGGAATCATTGGTGAAGAAGTGATGTAATAACACAATACTCAAAATTTGTTCTGGAGAAATCAGTTTGAAGGAATAAAATCATTTATATCTTGGTCTGAGGTAGTGTAAACTTTGATTTCAGTGCAAACTATTCCCTTAACCGGTAAATTAATAAAAAAAAAAAAATAATCCCAACACACAATAAATCAATGATAAATTCCCTCCCCCAGTTTCAATTGTCCAACAAACAGAGACAAGAACAGAACAAATATAGACTAACAGTTTTTCTTTAATAAATAAAAGGAAGAATCGAATTACTCCCTAAAATTCCTTTATTTCTTATTAATTTAAATAACTTAAATAATGGCCACAAAATGCCCTATTGTTTATCCACAAACTTTTAAATATGGGCAAACTGTTTCTGCAAACGCATTTTGTCCAAAGTTCATATCACTTTGTTAGAGAGGATCTTTGGGAACTGAAGGCCCCATACAATGTAACAACGGGCAACAACAGACTACAAGAGAAGATTCCTTAACAGCCTTTTGATTGAGAGACCAGTAGAGCCAGAGAAAATTACAGCTGTGGTCATATAAAAAGGGATCAATGTTCTTATTGAGAAGTATAAGCAAACTACTTCATTTCAAAGATGAGACTGAACACCACTTCTGGCTCATTTCATGATTAACTACTAGCCCCATTGCTCTTCCCTGACTGGCCTAAAGGCTTTAAGGACTCAATCTCAAGCGTTGGTGTCAGGGAAATATAGCCGTTCACTTAAAAATGGAAAAAAAAGCCTTTTGAAAAGTGAACTACAAAATAGAAACAAACAGATAAATTTAGTAAAAACTGGAAACAATTCAAATAATACCACACATATATATAAAAAAAAAAAAAAACAACGAACGTAATATTCATATGACTAATATTCAGACCACATTTTAACTCCCCGTTATTCCTGATCCTGCATCTCTTTCACCACAAACACACAACAGTCATATTCCGTGCAATGTACTATTCTTCATTAAACCCCTGAAAAGAAAAATTAAAAATTATGGGTTCAGTCCAACTACAACAGGACAGCATTACAGTAACTGTCCCATCATCACACCTGCGATCTAAATACATTATAAATTCTGTGCCGACAGTACACACCAAAATCCTGCTTATGGTCATGATAACTCTAGGAGGCCACAAATGAACTTTGTCAAAACTTTTACTACTGTTTTCATATTCTAAACAATTGTAAAACTTGTGAGACACAGATGAAAACCCCTTTTGTGAATGAAACAAAGAAAGAATTGTCACAAAGACAGTTCAAGTCCTGAGAGCAAGTTGAAAGAGACAAGGGAACAAAAACAAGGAGTGATCTGGTAGGAGCATGACAAAATAAATGTGTTATCCTAAAAATGGTAAGACAGATTAAGGAGAAAAGGTGGTCTGCACACTTCAATATTTACATGTACACAAATAGCACAGGCTCATTCTCTCTTATAGCCGCCTCAGAGCTCGTTTTTTATCCGTTTTCTTCTTTGCAACTATATTAGTATTACTACTGCTCGTGCCGCTGGAGCTGCTGTTACTTAAATTGTTGGCGGCAACACCATTTGTTACCAAACCAGCCCCGGCTACACGTTTGTTTGGGTCTCCTGCATGCTTTTTGGGTTGGGGTCCATCAGCAGGCTCTTGCCCCGACGTGCCTCCCATAGCATGGATCTCTGTTAAAAGGTGAGCACGGGATGCATACTCTTTATAGTCCTCCAAAAGTAACCTCCCAGCCTCTTCGTTCAGGGCTGACTCTGGGTTAGGATGGATCAGAAGGCACTTGATAGTCTGTGAAAAAAAAATTAAAAAGGGAGCGTGGATGATAAATATGAGTTACATAATACAGTAGAGAAAAGTAAAAATAATTTTTTAAAATAAAATATCTGATGGTCTTTTTGAACTCAAGGAATTCTCAGTTCCATTATTGTTGTATAATACTGCTACACTTATACATGCATACACCAGTCATGAGGTTCAAGGTCTGTTGCAACCACATTTATATATATATATATATATATATATAAAAAAAAAACAACGTAGCTAACAATGTAGGCTACGTATATATTTACACACAAACATATGCATGTATAAGTTTTGTGTTTGTTAGTGGAAAGTTGAAATTTGTAGCTACAATTTTTTTTTTTGATTTGGGGACTAAAAATGAATATGTAAATGAATTTACATACAAATAAAATAAATTATATAATTTTTTTTCCCCCATCAGTTAAATGCAAAGTTCAGATATTGTTGCCTGCTTTTAAAACCTATAGACTAACAGTGAAATCAGTGTTAAATATGAAAAATATGGGCAATTAAATGTAATATGACAGGCATACTTGTATACACAGAATAAGTTTGTCTTTCAGATGATTATCTTTTACTAGGATTTTGCTTTGCCATGGTTATTCAATTACTCAACTAACAAAACAGTTTTAAACAAAATAGGCAATTTAGTGTTTTACATGACAGAAAATATAAATAAATTTAAAAAAAAAATGGTCAAAAATAATTGTTCTTTGCTCGTTTTTTCTATATAATTTGTTCATAATTTAACTGTGGAAATCAAATCATTAATATTATTAGGACTAACGCTAAACATTTTTATTTAACTGATCATTAGTTTCCATCATATTAAAAAAAAAAATCATACAGCATCCCCCCTCTGCTTGTTTTCACAAATCCCATCCTGTACATATATACTCACACACAGGGCATTTTTATCTGCATTTAAATGCTACTTACTAGCAATACATGTCTCAGGCCAAGCTCTGCCTTCCAGTCTCTTTTCAGCACATTGACACAGATCTCACCCTTGTGCCCAACATTAGGATGAAAAATCTTTGTTAGGAAATATCCTCTGGGAGGTGCAGCAGGAAAATCCTTCCCAAGGACCAAACGCATCCGAAACACCCCTCCCGCATACGGAGTTCCTTCTGTTGTGAAACAGGGGGAAATGTAGATTAAGTTAAGCTCTGGCCCTTTAAAAAAAAATGAATAAATAAGTAAAACACTACTTACCTGGGCCCTCAATGGCAGTGTGCAGCTCTGTGATATCCTCTTCACTGGGGTAGATTTTGATCCCCTCTGGAGGGTCTGCTGCCAAGGCAGAAACCTCTTTATAGACGAGTCTCAACACTTGAGGCGGCAAGTTCTCCACGTTTGAATTCTACAAAAAGATAAAAATCAGTGTCACAAGCACACATAGCATTAATAGCTACCAAGTGACATTCGTGACCCAAGTTCATGACCAAGAAAAAAAAAAAAGACTACTACTAAAATCTGTATATCTGTCTAGTTTCATGCCATGTTTAGGAAAGAAACAATCATGAAAATACACTTATTTTCAGCAACTAACTTAATTATCCCACTTGAATGCTCAACATCACAAATAATCTGTTCGGTTCACTCAAGACAGTGAAAAGGAACAAATTAAAGTCAAAACAGGACGTAAAAAATAAAGTCAACTATGTGAATTATAAACTTTTAGTCGTTAGTTAATAAGTTAATAAGCTTATACCTTCCTGTTATATTCTAAACTGGTAAAAAGTAAAGAGAAAAAAATATTTTCTTGTGTTATCTTCACAGTTTGAAGCACCATTTAACGATTTTGAAAACAAACGTACCATTTCCAGCTGTGTGTGGTTTTATAATAGCCAGCAAATGTGTCTCAAATGAGAAAACTTGGCTAACCGCTGCCCAACCGGCCGACGAGACGCATCCAGTGATCCACAACGACACCGACGGAAACCACCGATAACGAATCGAAAAGCTGCAATCAATCAAGACTGCGAAATACACTAAGACGTTTGAAGAATTCACAAGTTACCAAAACCAATTTCTCTCTGTAATGTCGGTCGGCTTGCTGGTGTTGCTACCAAACCAGGCTAAGCTAACGATGGGCTTGCTGAGTAATGAAGATATCGAACTATTCTTCAGCGCTCTTCTTTGTGAAACGGTTATCCGATGTTGTCCTCAGATGAAACGTGCCGTCTAAAAGTCTTAAAGTCCAATGCGTTGTCAGTTTCGTCTGATAAAGTTGGTTTGCTCGATAGCTAACTGCCACAGACGGCTACCCTAGCCTGTTATCAGCTAGCAGTCTTTTTGACACAGGAACAAAAATACAATTCGTCTAAGAAGCAGTTCGAAAGAGGTTTAACCAATCGGAGTCTGAGAAGCACTGCACGTGCTCGACAATTAAATCCCTCTAGCCAATCGGAGGCTCGGGTTACGCTGACGTCGCAGACCTCGGAACCCGCACGGACCAGAGAAAGTGGAGAATGCGAAAAATGCTCTTTGGTAATAGGTGCGTTTGAATAACTCATGCCCTCCCAAAGGCAGGGACAAATGCTGTTTCAATTCATGATCCAATGAAAGACTTCGAAATAACACCAACAAGCATTTAGTGTCACCCTGCGATGTTCTTCATACTAAGCAATAGGCTACGTTTTTGTTTACGTTAACCTAAATCATTTGAGGCCTGTTACCATGAACTATTGTGTATATGTTATTTAAAATAACTTGAAACGCCTTTAAAATCTTACTCACGGCAGCTACTTCTTGTGAATTAAAATATGTGTTAGGCAAGCCCAAGTATTAGCCACATAGGTTATTTGTTGTTGTTTTCTATAAAGAGTCCTATGCCAGTAAATCTGTGATGTGCGCCCAAAGGCCCAGAGTTTGGAGACTTTATCACTATCCCTGGATGTAATAATAATAACAATAATAATAATAACCTTAATAATATATTTCTATTATTATTGCTGTTTCAATTTCCGTTTTATGACAATTAATTTTACATTTATATTGCCAAAGCAATTGCAGTGTTGCTGTGTAGAAAATAGTACAAGCATCCTTTACTTTTTATTGACTTTTTGTATTATTGGTGCAATATTTGCATTTTATTATTAATGATAATAATTATTAAATTATTTATTTTGTTAAAAAAAACATGCAAATGTATCATATAAAATATAAAAT
Source organism: Enteromius mattozi (assembly GCA_032359235.1). NCBI lineage: Eukaryota > Metazoa > Chordata > Actinopteri > Cypriniformes > Cyprinidae > Enteromius > Enteromius mattozi. The sequence goes on from JAUMHE010000021.1 coordinate 406,102, forward strand.
TCACATGATCAGATATAATAGGCCTGTGGTATTTATTTAATTCTTACTAAACTTATTATACATGAGTTAAAACGAGTTGTTTTGTCCCTTAATCAGTAATCCGTCATTATAACTGATTTAATTAAGGCAAGCCCGCTTAATGAGAGTCATGAACCCACATATCAGTTTGATAATAAGTGTTTGTTGTACTACTTAACGACCACTAGAGGCCGCTCCAACCCTAAAGCTACGCTTCGTTTTGTGTTTTACTTATTTTTGCAGTATAATATCAGGTTTTACATTTCTTAGTAGTAAACAAGCTTGCAGATTGTGTTCAGAATATATAATTTTCAACATCTGGAAGTAAAACTAGTTAAAATGCACCAAAAAAAAAAACCTAAAGTAATGTAATGTATGATAAAACCAGTGTAACAACAATTAATTAATTAATTAATTAATTATTATTAATTAATTAATTTATAATAATAATAATAAAACATGCTAGATAATATTTTACATTTATACTAAAAAAATATTACAGCACAGTTTTACAGCCAGGAATCAAATTTTGCTGTCTATAAAGCTTCCCCAAAATGATAACATTTTGAATAATATATTAATTTCCTTGTCCTTACTGAAAGGCTACTGAAATAAAAAAAATTATTGCAAATTTCAACAATATAATATAAAATGTAACTTTTCCACGAGAGGGTTTTGATGATTAGCGCCCCCTGTGGAGCTCACACGTGTGCTGCTCGATGATCGCGAGGGGCGTTACCTCAACGCAACAACAACACAACTTCCGGCCGATCCTCACAGACGAGAAACAGATAGCGTTCACAGATTCACAGGTCCTTGTAGCTGTAGTGATTAAGGGAGTGGTGGAGCAGTAAAGCACCGTGTCACGGTACGTCTAAGCAGCGGTTGTTTTCTTACTGTGGATCATTGCACCGCGGACTCTGTCTTCCAGAAGGTATGATGATGATTTTGATGATGTATCGGTCATGTGCTGTCAGCTCGCGTGAACGCGGGTACATTACGTGTTCTTGGGCGTAACGTTACTTAAAAATGTTAATCGACGAGCTGAATGTGCTTGTGATGGCAGGGTGAGTATGAGCGAGGGCGAGGTGTTTCATGAGAAACAGAGACTGGAGCTGTGCGCGATCCATGCCTTGAACAACGTGCTTCAAGAGAGAATTTTTACCAAGGAGACAGCAGATGACATCTGCAAGCGGTGCGTCACACACACACACACACACACACACACAGGTTTGTTTTGCTATCTTAGTGAGGACATTACATAGAGTTCCATTGATTTTATATCAGGTGAATGATATTTTCTAA
>JAUMHE010000021.1:470590-489795 GCA_032359235.1 Enteromius mattozi
TCAATATGGGGTGCTGTGTGTACATTAATGAGGAAAAAAATGAACTTAAATGATTTTAGCAAATGGCTGCAATATAAAAGTGTGAAAAATTTAAGGGGGCCTGAATACTTTCCGTACCCACTGTATATATTACTGAGTCATGCTGCACTATAGCAACAAAATAAACAACTCTTCACACTCTATGTTATGCCAAACAAACACCAATTAACTGCAAGTTCCTCCTTACCTTGACTTGTTTGGGTCATGTCCAACTCAATTTGTCATGTGTAAACATTGCAAAGCAGTTCAGTCCACTGACAGTCATACAAATCTACACTGGCAAATGATTTTTATCAAGGGGAGTAATTATGAACCATTAAGCAATTTAGTCCCACACAAAACCACAACCACAAACTCCAGCCGATTTCATGTTCTGGCCTGAGAAGAAGAGCTCCAGTTCACACAAATATTTCCAAAATATCTGAGGTAGAGATCCCTTCTGCCCTACCTTCATGATGGGTTTAAGACACTCTTGTAACAGTTAAAGATGCTTTGATGTGGTCTGCCAAACCATCTCCAAATCTGGGAAGCTCTTAATGGATTCTACATAACCATAAGTGGAAGCACAGTTTAAGGCCCAAAAAGAGAGGTCTGAGATTATTTTTAGATCACATCTGAGCGTGCAGTAAGAGTCGGTCACATGTGAAGTGCAAATTCTTCACCTTTCTCCTCTGGTTCAGATGTGGAGTTTAATAATGCAAAAGTGCATGCTTTGATGAAATATTCACACAGGACAGAAAACAAGCCATAAACCCTGAGGTCCAAAAGATTATTTATTCTCATCATGGCCTCCATCTCCAGATCAATACAAGCTTGTGGGTACTTACAATGAATTTGAAAAAAAAAAAAAAAGTTCCAGTGAGCAGTTTCCAGTAAGAGATCCTCAGCAGAGCACACGTGACAGTGGTGTTCAAAACAAACACCAATGACTTACTCTTGTGAGTACCCTCTACCACAAAATGGAAATGATGACCGCATCCTTAATTCTGAGTTCACTTTAGCAAAGTGCACCATAGAGAACAGGAGACCCACAAGTTGGCCATATCTCCTGTTAGTTTTGGCGCTGCTACAAAAACCTATCCATCATTGCTTGACAACCAACATGAGTTATGAGAATGAAACTCTGGCCAGCGGTTTCCTTTAGTTTAAATTACAGACAGTCGAAACACAAAACATTTTTACTGCAATATTCAGTAATAATGATCTTCCACAATGTTGTTCATTAAACTGACAAAGAATAACATTTAATTTAATTTTAATTCCATATTAAACTACAACGTTAACATACAATATTTATATTTCCATAAATGTTTAGTTAAAATTATATAAAATGCTTGTAATTGGATAGTTCATGCAAAAACTTAAAATTAAAACTTTAAACGTAATTAAATTAAAACATATCCTTAAATCATTAATTACCCTCATGTCGGTCCAAAGCCGTAAGACCTTCATTCGTCTTCAGAACACAAATTAAGATTTTTTTAATTAAATCCAAAAGCTTTCAAAAATATCTTAATTTGTGTTCTGAAAACGAACAAAGGGCTAACAGGTTTGGTACGACATGAGGGTGAGTGATTAATGACAGAATCTTCATTTTTGGATGAACTAACCACTTAAATATTTGACTTCTGACAAAATGTTGATGACATAAAAAGATCAACATAATTGCATCTTACTTTTTAAAAATTTTGAATTATTAATTGTATTTTGTCTTTATCAAGGACAGCACGCGTTCAATAACATGTGCTGCTGAAGTTTAAAATTAGAGATAAATATTAAAACATTAAGAAAGGAAGGATTGCGAAACTAGTCTTGATGGAAGGACAATATCCATAACAATAAACTATGAAGTTTTAATAATCATTCTAATTTACAAGAAAATCCACACCACAGCTATAACAACAACAACAACGCTTTCAGAACTATTTTTCCACCAGGGAAAATATTAAAAAAAGGAAATAAAATAGTTAATCACAATCCATCTGACTGGAATAAGCTTGAGCATTTAAAGCGGCAGACCACATAAATGCAGCACTTGCTTAAAATAAACTATTTCACAATGCACTGGTGTGGATGCTAATAAAGCTATCATTATAGTTCTCTATAATGATAGCTTTAAATTCAGTTTTTGGTCTGAATGGGCCTTAATGATGTTTTTGTGAATATATTTTGAATAACAGTAAAAGCAACGCAGGATGTTCTCTGCTTGCTGAGGTCACCAGCTGCTAGTTTTGGCTAATGTGTTTGGTCTCCGTGGGTACAGTAACGGTTTGGCTACACTGCTAGACTCCCTGATAATGTGAAGGAGACCATACAATAGTGAGAGGACATCCATCACATGCAAAACAACAGTCTAACTGTAACGCGATGCAGTTCAAACCAGTCTAAACACTACCCAGGGAAAACACTCTGTGACTTTCATTACCCACTATTCAGTTCCAGTAAAGGATTAGGAGTTGATCGAACTAGCACCTTCTCACAGTGTGTGTGTGTGTGCGCCACAGAAAGAGAAACAGCTGCAATATAAAGATTCCAGTGGCCTTACGCATGTGTCTGCATTTCATCACTTGATCAGAATGACTATGTGATATAGGGAGCCTGGCTCTTTTTTTTGAGGGGGGAAAGAGACAACGCAGCTGATCTGGCTCCATGAGGCCTCCATATGCAGCCTCGATGGATACTGTGGCCTGTAAACATTACCCTCAGAAGGAAACTTGGGAACTGGAGGATCAGTGCATGAGACATGCAAATTCTTCAACATTCTGTTCACCGCACTGCAGACATAAGAAATAAATAACGAGACATGTTGAAATTGCAGTGAGTAATGTTCTACTGTGAATGCCGGTGGCCAGAAAACTCTTTATAAGTCGCTTTGGATAAAACTGTCAGCTAGATGCATAAATGTAAATAAGAAGTCTAACACATCAGCCGTAGACCAAAACAAATGTGTCATCGTTCCTCTCTCTGGCTGGGAACTGACAGTATGTTTCTGCACTGCAGTTTTCTGGCTTCCTCTACAGATGATTTCATCTCTTCTCCATCAAGTCACAGAGTAGCTGCAACTAAAACAGTATGTAGATAAGAATTCACAGCTATGTTAAGACGGTTGTGCGTTTGAATAGCGCGCTGATCCTGATCAGTTAATAGTTTTTGAAGGGAAACAATACAGAGAGGTGACAAACAGTGAGCTGTTAACTTACCACACTGTATGACACCACAACATCCAGTCTGTTTCGAAAGATAATGTCATACTGAACATGATAAATCAGTCCTGTGACAAAGCACGTCTATAATGACTAACTTCCCTTCCTGAATCCAGCTTAAACATGCACAAAGACACTCGGTTGGAATTTGGTACAGTGAAAACTCCAGAAGCAGCGGGATTCTATTGTTTTGGGTGACTGTGTTGAATAGTGTACGGCCCACACCCACGATCTGTCTGGGTTATGCTTGGCTCGCATAATGACGTCATGGTGGGGAGGGAATATAATAGGCGCATTAAGTGGGTCATTACGTCATAAAGTGTGTCAGTAGAATACCATGCTTCTTTCCTGCGGAGATTAAAATGTATTCTTGACATAAAAATATTTGATTCAGTGTTGTTTAAGGAGTCACAATAAATAACTTTCCTGGTACTTTTCCTTGTAAAAAAACTTCAATGAAACCTATACGTAAAAAAAAAAAAAAAAAGTGTAATAGTTAATGCTCAGGGTCCAATCAAATGACAAAATACAGTCATTTTAATAAGCATTAAGATTATTGGAAATTTTGTGTGAGGGCAAAAGATATCCCCATGCAGAATTCACAACTTATGTGGCTGAACAACAGAAAGCTGCTTGTTCTGAAATTAATCTCTCTGTTAGCTGAGCTTCATTCAGATCCACAGACATACTTATTAAGAACTGTTTTCACATGTAAACAGTGCTTGCTCCATGCATATTTCTCTCCTGATTCAGATATTGTTTTTAAACTTATGGATATTTAACTGGAAGCAACTTTTTTTTAAGTTAAAAACTGCTAATAATCAATCTGTTGCGAGGTAAAATTGATCAGATGGAGTTGTGTGGATTATTGTGATGTTTTATCAGCTGTCTGGACTCTCGTTCTGACGGCACCCATTGGCAAGCAAGTGATGTAATGCTACATTTCTCCAAATCTGTACAGCTGAAGAAATAAACTCATCCACATCTTGACTTAGGGGCGAGTAAATTGATCAGATTTTCATTTTTGGGGTGTGAACTACTCCTTTAATCCAACTTTCTCAAAGCCTGCTTGTATTGGCAGCTGCTCATCCAATCAGAATTCAATCCATCTGTTTTCCAATGAAACGATCAACATGAGTGTGGCTGCACTACTTATTATTACAAACAAAACTGTTGCACTGAATACTGATATTTTATGACACAAATCAAAAAAAATAAAAAAATAAATAAAAATAAAAAAATAAATAAAATGGAGGCACCAACCATGTTATCATAATCTCTCATTCCAGTCCGACGGACGCATTCAGCACATATTCTTATTGAACTGGAAAATCCTAAATCACACTGGCGTCGCCCGAAGGCCAGTAAACCCCATTGTCATCTTTAGGGACTCCACCCAGACAAATCCTGCGTATATTCATTATTACACCATTCTCAAAAACTGAATTAACGTGACTTAACTGCGAACTCTATCTTCAGACGCGGAAACTTCGTGTAGCTTTTCCTGATGTTCTCTTATCAGAACAGCACGAGCTAAAACAAGCTGCTTTCACCTTATATGGATATCTGACTGCAAACCCAGGAACAAGAGAGATAAAGCTCCCATTGAATATAACACAAATTATAGAGATGATCCCACTAGACAAACTTCACTCACGAATCTTTAGGTGGACGCATTTATGAATAATATAGCATTTAGTTAACATATTGCGCCCCACCCCTCACTGTTGTATCATACAAAACATGTTTCAGTCATGACAGAATTTACAAAGCGACTATGAAACAGAGTTAAAAGACGTTTCGAGTCAAAAACCACGCACGCAACGTGCACCATGTCATACAATCATATTTCAATACAAACCTACCAATCACTGTGGACGCATAGGTCTGTGGTTTCGATGCAAATACAGATTGCAGTCATTGTGACGAACCTCTGTCATTATCCTTAGGCTGTACTTTATAGAAAAGGTGAAAAAAAGGTACTTACAGCTCGTTTTCCTCCGGCAATGTGCAGTTATGCCAAAAACAGTAACGTTAACTACAGGTTATCTAATGAGGACACCGCGTCTATTTTTAATCCCTACAGTTTTACGCATAAATCCCCTTTATGCGTATCTTTATGAGTTTTTATCGCTTTAAGGCGCGATGAGGGCGTTAAGCATTATGTTGTTAATTCTAAGAAGCTCTCGTGGGGATGATCATCTGCGAATCTGATCTGCCCACATGAACTTTTTCCTAATGTACCGACTCTTGACACACTTCCGGTTCACGCTTCCGCATTCTCCTGACCGGTTGAGGTGGGACAAAATCGGTGGCCAATGATGACTAAACTGATGTTAACAGATCTGCACATTTTTTCTTCACCTTTTAAAGTTTTAGGCGCTTTAACTGCGTTTTTGCGCCTTGTTTAATACACGGTTAGTGAACCATCTTAAGTGGTCAGATGTGACAAATTAATTTTGAGGGAAATATTACATGTAGGCTATCTCTTCTCGTAATAGTCATGAAATAGCATGCCCAATAAAAAAAAATAACAAAAAGAATTGTAAAGTTTTTTGTTTTGTTTTGTTTTAATAAATAAACCAAAAATATATATAGCCTATAATGTATAATAAAAAATAAATCTGTTTTGAAATATTTCCAATTCTAAGTAAATGTTAAAAATATTTGCAGAACATTGATTTCTACATTCACAAAAAATTACCTTACGACCAGCTGTATAAAAGCATGTGCAAATGTTTAATAAAACATATTAAAACATTATTTGCACAAGTAGATCCATGTTTTATGCCATTTAAACATTTTGTAAATTAGTTTCAATTCATAAAATATCTGACAAAAAATTCCTTAACCTCTCTAAATTACTTGGAATAGTATCGATTACAGTTTAATTGCACATAGAGCACCCTCTGAGTTTTTTTTATCCAGTTCATTGGTTAAAAAAGCCTTTGGATAGTGATTAAACAGCGCAGTCTTGTACTGCAAACATTTTGGACTTACCTGTTAGCCTGTCTCCTTCGCCTTCTCTTCTTGTATCTCTCTCTCCGTAGGCCTGTAAAAGCTCTGTGATTTCGTTGAAAACTGTTTTCTGCAGTCTCTACTCCTGTTTCTTTCAGATGCACAGCTGCTGGACCCTCCCCCTACATGTCTCTTACAGGAATGACACCATCCCTCCGTCTAAACAAGTTCTCTCTCGTTTGTCTTTCGCACAGGTCATGTGTATTACAAACCAAACACCTCTCTCTCTCCCTCCGTCTCGCCCCCTTTGGATTCTTTAAACATTCTTCATTCTATGACATCAACTCTGCCTGCCTTTCCTTGTAAGGGCAGAGTGGGTGAGTAAGTGATTGAGAAAGAGAGCCAAGGAGAGGGAGGGAAAGATAAAGGAGGTTGGGGGTTTATTAGATACAGACACATGGAATGGTTGGCAAGACACAGAAGGAAAGAGGCGAGAACACGCAGTGCTCAGTGAGACGATCAAACTGACACAAAACCTGGAGTCTCGCTCAAAAACAACACTTCCAAAGTCAAGTTAGTTTTAATAGTCGTGGTCAACCTCTATTTGCTGCACACACTATTTTCCACAGCCGGTTCCAGTTTAATTCGAAGCAAACAGGGTCACCCGAAAGGCATTAAAGGAATAGTTCACATAAAATCATTCATTTTTAATCATTATTTAACTGACTTTCTTCTATACAACGCAAAAAAAAGAGAAGTTTAGCACAATGTATGAGCTGCTCTATTTCATTCAATGAAAGTAAATGGAGACCAGAGGTTGTCAAGCACCAAAAGGTACAAAAAGCACCATAAAGAATCAGAATAGTAGTACAATACGTTCTATATATTCATATACTTTCAGAGCTGTCTAAAGCCATGTGCACTTAACTGTATTAAATGTACACTTTCCTAAAAGTACATGCTGTACTTTAGTACAACTTTGCAGACAATACAACATTAAAGAAATAAAAGCCCATTTATAGGAATGAATCGGTCCCACTTTATATTAGGTGGCCTTAATGTACTTGTATCAAAAACAAGTACAATGTAGTAATTGTAAGTGTGATATAAGGTTAGGGAAAGGATTGGGATGGTTAAGGTGTAAGGGATGGGTCAATGGTGTAATTATAAATGTAATTACAGAAATTAATTACAGATGTAATCACAGGTATTTTTAAAAATATAAGTGCACTACAAAAAATTTACATAATAAGTGCATTGTACCAAATTATTCATTTAAATGTAAGTACAGAGGCCATCTAGTATAAAGTGGGACCAGTGATTCTTAACAGATTTAAGTAGTTTACTTTAAAGTACATTATGTATCATTAATAATCGTTAGTCATGTATGAGGTGTTGACTAACATACTAAAGTACATGTAAAGAACTTTATAAGAATTTTTGCTGTTGTGTTTTATGCAATATTACATTTAATGTTATTATACACTCTTAGAAATAAAGGTACAAAAGCTGTCACTGGGGCGTTCACCTTTGTCACCTTTGGTACCTAAAAGGTACATATTTGTACTTTAAGTGTACATATTTGAACCTAAGAGGTACAAAAGTGTACCTTTTGAAAAGGTACCGTCCCAGTGACAGCTTTTGTAGTTGTATTTGTGAGAGTGTATTTTAAATGAAATAAAAAAGAACTACAGTGTAATGTATAATTATATAATAGCACTGTTGTTGTTTTCTGGTAAACCTGACGAAAGGGTGAGGTTTGAAGTTAACAAGTATTTAAACATACTGTTTAAAAAGCAGCAAGTTAAACTAGTTAAAAGGTTGATATGCAGACCAGAACATTATAGCATCCATGCAAAACACAACATGTAGTGATTAGCCTTACGGATAGCTTTACCAGGGAATTAGCTTAGTATGTTCAAGGTGCATTAGAGAATAATGCTCATGCAAGGATGTGGCTGTTCTTTGACCATCCCGCAGGAAGGTAGTTCCACCCATCCTGCGTATCTGTTCATTTTAACCTCCCTCTTTCTCTCTCTCTTTCAGTCTCTTTCTTTCTAACACTCGTTATCCTCCGGAGGCCTATTAATGATTCAGGTGCATTATGTTTTTTCCTTTTTTCACACAGTGGCCTGGAAAATATCTGCTGTTCATTCAGACTGCATGACTCTCCATCGCAGGCTCCCTTTAGCATAGACGCTGAAGGAACTATCAGGGGAACATATGGCCGTCATTCAAAATCAGCGCTCCAAAACAACAACAGGATTTTGTTACTATGGAAAAAGGGGCTTGTTTTGATACTTCAACACGAATCCAAATCCCAGTCAACATCCGGTTTGGTTGCATAGTTATAGAGGCGCGACAGTAAGATGACATTTTAGTAAAGAATAAACTTTAAAAAAAACAAAGGCAACATGTGTAATGTCTGTCGATTATTAGGTTGGGAGAGCTAAACGTGCTGAACGCTTTCTGCAAGGCCTCGGATCCCTCAGTGTGAAGGTGAGTTTGCACAGAAGGAGACCCTCTGGCATCAAAGTGGAGCCTGGAGCTCAGCCAAGACTTAGCATGGAACAATCCCTCTCCCCTTCCTTTGCTATGAGTCACAGTGTACGCGTAATGTACTTCACAGCAAAACTTTAGCATGCACATTCAGTGACATACTCAGCCTAATTTACTGGAAACAGAGACTGTGCATTCAGAAGAACAATGCTTTCTGTGTTCTTTCATAGAAATGTGCATAATCACATAATCATGCACAAAAACACTAAATGTAGGCTTTAGTTATTGTTTACAGTTAGGGGTTTTCCAGTCCCCTGATCATCAGTATTAAACTTGTCCTATATTTTTGCATTAGATATATCTCAAATTCTGCAGATCGTTGGGGAGAAGCATGCAATTACTTTTCTAATGTACAGTCAGTGTAAAAAAAAATACCCTGTTACGTTAAAAAGGCGACTGTGGCTGCCAGATATTCACTGTAAAATTTACAGTGGAAATGTCCCAGGTATTACAGATGGCAAATTGGCATCTCTATATTTTTATAATTTATAGCCATATATTTCATTAAGTGACATATTGTCTACTTAAAATCTGCGTTTTAGATTAAAATGTTCTTATACTGTAACTACTTTAATAATACAGGTGGTAAAATAAATTGCCACATTCATGGTAAGTTACTTATTAGATTATGCACAGGTCATGCACATGAATATAAAAGGCCATAAGGGCATTACAACACTAAAATCATGCACTATTTAATTGTATTTTTTTAGCTTGAGACTGTGTGTTCTTGTGTTGTTATCAGAATGTCATTTGCCTTCAGTTCAAGTGACAACAGTCACATGGCATTAAAGATTCAGCTGACGGATAATAGATATGGCTCTCTACAACTAGTACTCCTTGAGTTGACACATTGCTGCTTTAAATCATGGTTAAACATGGTTGTATTACCATTACTGTCCACCAGATGCCAGCACACAGTCTCTGCTTAAAGTTTAAGGGTTTTTTACCAGGACATAAGAAGAAACAGAAAAAAACAGATGCAAAGTGATTTTGCCATGGGCATGGTTGGTGTTTATAAAACGGATACACCACAAATAATGTTTGATAGACAACAACTTTTAGCATACGGACAGCTGACAAGCCTTATACATGAAGCAGTTTGGACAGATACATGGAAGAGATGATGATGAACAGATAGACAGGAGTCTAGACAAGAAGGAAGGGAATGTAGGTTAACTTCAAGAAAGGGAACATCTAAATTATAGAGGAGGGATGGGAACTCTTTTAGTATTTCAAGTTAGTGACACGGAGACAACAATTTAAGAGATTTCAGATACAGTATATGTCCTCATCTGTAGGGTGCATGTGTCAGTCCTGGATCAAGATCTATCAGTGTGTGCAGATTTGCTTTTGCGTGCCTGTGCACATGTATGTTTACATGTGCATGAGTATGATAAACGACATATACATCATTTTAATCACAGCTGTCTAAATCCAGCACACAGCTCGTGCTTCCGGAGGGTATGTAATCCACTGCTGTGCGCTTGTGTGTGAGGATCAGTGAGCCCACCACTGATATAAATCAGTGCCCCGGAGTGTGTATCAAACCAGCCTCCTCCTTCGCTCAAAGTAAGTAGAATTGAATGAGCACTGTCGGAGAGAGCCTTCAAAAAGACAACAAAATAACAAACGCATATCGATCCAGATGCCCCTTTCCAATTGCCTTTGCGCGCGCACATGTGCACGAGAAAGAAAATTGAGGTTATAGGGTTCAGAGTCCTACATTATTACCCACTAAGGTGTGTGTACATGCAATAGAGTCGACAGGTGGTCCTAATTATCTCAGTCTCCTTATAGAACCACATTTATTTGAAGACCCAAGTACAACAGAGTTCACAGAAAGATCATTCACAGGGCAGCAACACACCACACTGAGGTAATGACCACTCCTGTGTGTATTCCCTATCCTGGCCTAATTAAGGGACTTTCGGTTTGTTATACAATCGCTTGTCATATGCAAGAGCTGGGAATACTCAACCATGCGGTATGTTCTTGATCTCAGGCTTCTGAATGTCATGAACTGAACAGTCAATGCTGCATTTGAGAGTATCATTCTGGTTCTATTTTCAGTTATGACTGAATAATAAATGTCAGTGGGATTATTAAAGTCGGTGTGGACTGCCAATCTGCAATTTTGCAAATGCATGTTATAGATCTTATTGTGAAAGAATTGATCACTTAATTTTAACTGAATAACTTTGGTGACTTCAATAATTTAATCAAAACACCCGCCTCTTCCTTTAATTGATTGTAAGCTTACTTCCATGCGATCAACAACCATCGAATTGAACAGGGAATTGAATCAATATACACATTCCAAGTCCTGAAATAAACAACTAAAAAACGGATAAGAGAGGACTACGATGCATGCCAGCTTGAGCAATGAAAACATTTTGTAGGGGGAGGGGTGGAAGGGTTTGGGCACAAACTTTGCACATACACCAGCTCTTCCATTTCCATTTCGACTTATTCATTGGCAGAAGCTTTTATCCAGAGTGACTTGTAAGACATAAGTGATTCATCCTAAAGAGCCAGTAATATGAGACATACTGCTATACAGATTTCAAGGTTAGTCAGAGAAGTACAGACTAGAGATGAAAGTGAGACATAGCGAAAGATATCTGAGCATTAGTGTCTTAGTCAACCTGATCTCATGGCAATTCGTACATATTTTACGAGGTGGCTAATTCGTACAAATTCATACGACTTCACTCAATTTCTCACCTCAATACAATTTCTTCTAAATCGTATGTATTTTACGAGTTGCCAAATAGTATGAATTTGTACGAATGACCTAAACCTAACACCCCCCTAAACCTACCCGTCACTGGGTTTTAGACAAATCGTACAAAATCGTACGAGTGAGGTCGTACAAATTAGTATGAATTAGCACGAATTTGGGACCTCGTACGAATACGTACGAATTGGTCGTGAGACTTTGTTGGTCTTAGTATATGACCCAACTGGCAGACAAAGAGGGGTATAGCATGCACTCTCCTAGGCTCATTGAAGACCAGTGACCAGGCTCATTGAAGACGTTCTGCAGCATTTGCAGAGGTTTGATTGTGCATGAAGGAAGGCTAGTTAGAAGAGCACTGCAGTAACCCAGTCTAGAGATTACAAGACCCAAGATAAGGTGCTGTGTAGCAGGCTCAGATAGAAATGGCTATATATAACTGTTTTTGAACAATAAAAATCTGCATGACCTGGTCATCTTTGCAATGCGCTCTGTAAAGTTTGGTTGTCCTGGATGCATTATTGTACATGAATCTAGTTAAATGACGAAATTGCATTGCATTGTTGAACTGACTGAGAAAAGATAACTCTGACTTTTGCTAGACTGAGTTGGACATATTCTATGATAATTTAAGCCAAATCGGCTACCAGGCAGTCTGAGATCCATGCAGCTATTGTGGAGTTGTCAGCCTGGAATGAGAAGTAGAGCTGTTTACCATTGTTGTAACAGGTGAAGCAGAAATATGTACCTGGATAATAAGTCCCAGCGATGCTGTGTATATTCAGAAGAAAACAGGTCCTATATTAAGAATGGAAGAGGTCCTAGGACTGAACCCTGGGGTACTCCATGCACAGATCGATGTGACTTAGATACTACTCATCTCCAAGATACCCCAAATCAACACACTATGGTCAAAATGATGTGGCTATCCTTCTCTACCTATTGGCTTTGGCAATTCCGGTGGCTTTGACAAAGACAAATCTTAATCAAACAACATTTTAAAGAACTGCAACAGTTTGAGGTGGGCCTTTTCTGCTCCAAAATTGCAATCCCACTGTGCAATCGGGACCATAAAAGAAACGATTTACTATGTCTGATGTGGAAAAATGTGACTGGACTGTAGAAAAACCCAGACCTGATCCTGTACTGAAGACCTTTGGAATAAATTGGAACAGCCCACTTCAATGTTTGACCTCACTGATGCTCTTGTGTCCTGTTGAACATTTAATTTCCAAAGCGTGGCGAAAAGTATTAATCTGTCCCTTTTGCTGCTATAACAGCTTCAGTTCCTCTGGGAAGGTTTTCTACTAGATGTTGGAACATGAGGGATGTGGAGACTTGCGCCCATTCAGACAAAAGAGCTTCAGACAGGTCAGACACTGTTGTTGAGCGATGTGGCATGGCTTGCAGTCAGCATTAAAATTCATTCCAGAGGTGTTCAGTGGGTGTCAGGTCTAGGCTTTGTGCAAGCCGATCATGTTCTTCCACAAACTATTTTTATATGGACCACACATTGTGCACAAGCAGAGAAATAAAAAGGTCCCTATTGCAACAAAGTTGAATGCATATACTCTTATAGCAGATACATAGTATAAAGACTTGTCCTCATTGAAATTAATCAAACCTTAATTAGTAGGTCATATTAGAAGGTCATATATTTTGCCATGAAGTTGTCAGTATACATGCACATCACTGACTGGGATTGGCTTTAAGGATTTTTAACAACCCTTTTATTTTGAAGCACATTTATGTTGACTTCATGGTTTTATATTTGAATTTAAACGGCTTTGCTTATTAACATCAGAATGGGCCCAGTGCAGGGAAAGCTCATCCTTGAATGGATGGCCCCATGTGGAGATGATTCTGATCCTGGCATCCATTGAGTTGCCATGTTAATGTGTGATTATACACAGTGTACACTCTTTTTGCCCTACACTTTCCTTTTCAATGCTCTGACAGAGAACAGACATTATTTATACCATACTGAGAGACTGTGTCTTTAAGCATGTTGACATATGTTTGTACTGCATGAGGAGCACTAGGAAATTTGGAAGTAAGGAACACAGGCAGATAACAAAATTGAGTGAGGGGGGATGAGTGTATGTATTTGTACAGCTCTCTTACAAATAGATTGCATTGTGTCAGTGAATGTCCAAAATGTCTGCGTGTGAGAGAGAGAGCATATTGGATATGAAATCCCTTTCTCCTGCTGTATCTTTAGATACAAACATGGCATTAGATATTTATGAGCATGTGTGCAAATAACACAAACACACACACACACACACTCATCTGTCATACTGAAGACTTTCCTTGGACTATCTTAAAACTAATACTTGCAGAATATCCCAGAATATGTCATTTTCCCTATCCTTATTTTCTTGAATTCAAGAAAATTTGTTAAACAATGTTATCTTTTATATGTTTATCTATTTTTTTTTAAACACTATACAATAAGATTCTAGTTAACATTAGTTAAGCATAATGAAACACCAAAGTTACTGAGCAATATTTTCTTTTCTTTCTTTTTTTTCAAAATTCCGTGTAATATGTTTATTAATCTGTTTTCTTATCCTTGTGGGGACATTTATCCCTTAAAATGTAGGTAATATCTGATGCACACACACACAGAAGTTGAATAGATCCTGCTTCCACATTGTAGCAATTAACATACATTATTGTCCACAGATCAAATAGAGAATTCTAATTAATTTGATCAAGATAAATTCATTGGCTCATACAATAGAGCAGGCCAATTCACAAAGCAACACCACACCACATCACATTAGAGAACACACACGCATAGTAGAAGAGACGATAATCTATAAATAGCCAGGGCACAGTACGACTCTCCAGGATTGGGTAGATTACAGCTGGACTGCTGCGTCTAGCCGTCTTTTTGTGTACATACAGAATTAACCATCCCCCTCCCTCCATCTCTCTCTCTTTCTTTCTCTCTTTCTCCCTCTCTGCCCAAATTTCCTCTTGTACCTCATCTCCCTCCCCCACCTCTCCTTTGCCCCTTTCTCTCACTCTCCTCTACTTTCAATCTCATTCTGTTTCTTTTTGAAATGCTCAACCCCTCCATCTCTCTCTGGCTGAACTCAAGTAAAAACGGATTGACCCTCCCTCCTTTATACCCATTCTGCATCACTGAGCTTATGACAAATACATACAGAAACAGCCCCGTACATGTATTATACATGAGAAAAAAGGAAAAGCAAAGATAAAGACATCACCTCATGGTAATTAAACGAATATGCAGGTCAGGACGGAAAGAAGGAAAGGAAAAAGCAGAGTGATAGAGATAGAGTGGGCGGCAGTGATCTCCAGATAACAAAGCCACTCCTCCTGTGTGTTTTTGCCACCAAGACAGAGGGAGGGACCAGAATGAACAGAATGACAGGAGAGAAAGAGAGAGAAAGAGAGAGAGATAGCGCTTTCAAGTTTTGAGAGCCTCGCAGGAATATCCTGTGGCGATATCGCATGATTTTCCAGTATTGCGGTAATGAGTGTTTGTGGGAGCTGGGTTCAGTGGTCAGGGCAAAAAGAGAAAGAGAGAGAGACATCTGTACTGCATTGTGGGAGCTGTTTGAGCCCTCTAGTGATACGGGGCGAGAGAATCCCATCCACGCAGCAGCTCACAGTTGCGACAATAACAATGAAAACCTGTATGACACACACACACATGCAAAAATACACACACACAAAAAATCAACTTTGCATTTTCATTTCTCTGTGAGATTATGATTATGAACTATTATCTACTACAAATACACCTAAATAAAATCTATACGCAATTTTCAACCCTAATAAAGTGCATAAAATGAATATTAAACCTATAAATTGTGATTACAACTACATCAGTGTTATAATAAGTGCTGATTTTTGACACATTGACTGAAGAGGTAAGACACCCTGACTGCACAGAGAGAGAGAGAGAGAGAGAGAGAGAGAGAAAGAGAGAGAGAGAGGGAGGGAGGGAGCAGCATGAGTGGAGAGAATCAGCAGCCAGAAAAGAGAAAGGAGAGAGAGGAGAGAATGTATGGTGAAAGGCTGGCGCTTCCTTGCTTGTATCCAGGGCCTTTGTGAATAAACCATGGGATGTATCGGCTCTCGAACCCTCAGTAAGACCCTCTTCTTTTCTTTTACTTTCCGGCAGGGTGCATGTGAGCGGGTGTATTAAGTGTGAGGGGTAATTACGGCACCAGAAAGGGGGTTGCTGGTGTGTGGCTTGCGATTTTCGCCCGGCACGTTTGGGATGTGTGAAACGAATTTGGCTGGTGGAGGGAAACGTTGAGTTAAACGTCTGAGCTGTCACATTGTGCGATCACTGGGGTGTGTGTGTGTGTGTGTTTGTGGATTCCAACCCACATCTCTTGATTTATGCTACTGCATGGTGTCTGTGTGTGGGAGTGCTGAGATGATGGAGCGATGAAATGCAGTGAGCTTGTTTACGGCGATTACGGAGGGCAAAAATTTCTACTGTTGGAGAGGCTCTTGTGGTATCGTGTTGCACGTTGAAATGGGCTGGAAAGTGAGAGGGAGAGATAGCAAACATGCTGAATTTCATTGCAGTGAGAGGGAGATGGAGAGAGGGGTGTGGAGGGAGGGGTGATACATGCAGTGTGTGAGGGAGAGGAGGGAATCAGGTTGGGACCATCCTGAATCAGACACACACTTGACGAATAACTCCAAATTATCAGTCCTGGTGGGTTTGGTGGTACATTAAGGAGGGAGTTCACTCAGGAATTCAAATTCTGTCATCATTTGCTCACCCTCGCGTCGTTCCTTAACAGAAAAGTAGATATTTTGAAAAAATGGAAATCAGTTGGTTGTTTGGTTGCCAGTGTTCTTCAATATATCTTCTTTTGTGTTCTGCAGAAGAAAAAAGGCAGGTTTAGAGTGGCATGAGGGTGAGTAAATTATGACAGGTTTTATTTTGGGGTGCACTATCTCTTTAAATACACCTTCAAGTCAAATGTAATCTGATTTAGAAAGGTTAGGTATTTTAAAAATACTATAGGGCATCTCAGAGGAGACTGGTTGGTAAATGTAGGCTTAACATTAATAGAATCATTTATTTTCCACTAAGTATTTTACTACAGCCTGCAATAAATACACTTTAAATTCAGATCTTTCACAGCATTGATTTGGTGTCTTTGCCTAAAAGGTTTGTGGCATCAGTTTCTGTTTTCTATTGGTCTGACAGAAAATGTTAATTTAAAAGCTAATTTTGTTGTCAAAGAAACATGATCTAATATTCTTATGACCTCAACTTTAATTCTTTTTGTGGTATTCTGCAGTAATGTACTAACTTCCACCCATCCATCAATTTATTTATTTATATAGTTTTAATTTACTGTTAATTATTTTTTCAGTTCTTTTCAAGGAAAATTGACTAAATAATGTATTATGTAATAATTTTTTTGCAACTAATGAAATTAATATTATTGTATAATGTTAATTTATAATATTTAAAAAAAATGTTGTATCATACAAATATTATTTTAATGAACTGATTATTAATGATGGTGATGAATGATAGGATCTCTTAACTAGTTGCTTATTAGCATGCATATTACTAAAATTGTATTATTGATATATTAATATTACTACTAGTAGTAATTAAGCATATATTAATGCCTTATTCTACATGACCTTATTTTACATCCCTAATCCTACCCAATACCTACATTTAACAACAACCTTACTAACTATTAATAAGCGGCAAATTAGGAATTTATTGAGGGAAAAGTCATAGTTAAAAGTGTTCCCTATTCTAAAGTGGTACCCGCATTTATAAGGTGCTGATGAAGATGTACTTGATCTTTATGAATGAAGCTGTGGTTAGGAAACGCTGTTCTATACACTTTCCTGCATTTTGACATAGTTTAAGTTTCAGATGCATTGTGTCATGAGAAGTGGTGCAGAACAAGCTGACTTTGGCCCAGAACAGTCACGCACACGTTCAACATCAGCACTACAGTACATTAAACATCAGACGTAGAAACTGTCAAACTTCTCTTGCTGGGCCACCTGCCTCACATCCACACAGAGAGGAGGAAGGAGAGAGAGAAGCAGAGGGAGGAAAGGAAGAGAGGAGGGAGGAAAAGGGAGGAGGGTTTGATAAATAGTGTTTATAACACAGCGCAGCACTAAAATGGAGGTCAACACACTGTGCAGGACCGGTACACATTCTGTTTTGAGGTACATAATCAAGCGCCGGAATCAATTCAGCCGAACTACTTATTACATACTGCGAACCTTATTTGAATATGTGGTTCTGTACTATTAGATTAAAATACTGTTTCCACAAACATAAATGTGTGTCTATCCCTCTGGTGGGTCATCTGATGTGTCATCTATTTTTATTACAGATGCTGCAGGGGAGGCTTCTACATTTAATTTCACTCAGAATTGTACAGAATCTAACAACAAATCTGTGTTCATCAAAATTTCAAAAACCTTTTACTCACTAACTGTCAGTTAAGAATGAAAAGAGTAGGGACAAAAATAGATGTGCAGCAGTATATTGACTGTCTTAACAGCAGCCCAATATACCTGCTGCTATGCCGTTACTCTTAATAAAACAACAAACAAAAAAGAGAATATTATATACTTCTCTTGACTAAATAACTTCTGCAGGTTTAAAAAGGGATGTTGGTGGCAGTACTGTTTTATTTTACATTTAATTTACATTCTCTTCTATACCCAAAAATTTAATAGACTCCTTACTTAATTTGTATCTTTGTCCTATTGTTTGTAATTTGCTTTTTGTTTTTATTTTTAATAACAAAATGGAAACATAAAACTACCTGCTTAAGCTTTATATGTCAGAATTTGGTCAAATTTACAGTCCTCATCTCATGTATACACACACACACACATACACACACAGACAGAAAGATAAATGCAGACCTTGAGCCAAAAACTCATCACTTGTATACGCTATATGGACAAAAGTATTGGTACACCCCCTTCTTTAGAACAGAAAAATGCACTTCAAAAGCTGTGGCAACAAAAATGGAAGTGTCTTGTACCCATGTACAAGTCATTGGTGTTTGGTGATTAGTTTTTGGCTCAAGGTCTGCATTTAATGTCACACCAGAGGTGTTCAGCTTGGATTAGGACTTAGCTTTCTGCAGACCAGTCAAGTTCTTCAACACTGACTGAATCAATCATTTCTTTTTGAACCTTGCCTTGTACACAGAAGCATTGCCATGTTAGAATAGAAAAGGGTCCTATTCAAACTGTTTCTATAAAATTAGAATCACACAGACATATATACAGGGCCCTCCACTAATATTGGCACCCTTGGTAAATCAGAGCAAAGGTGGCTGTGAAAATAAATCTGCATTGTTTATCCTTTTGATCTTTCATTCAAAAAATCACAAAATTCGAACCTACCATTGAAGTAAAACAATTGAAAATGGGGAGAAAAACTGAAATAAATGTTTTTCTCCAATACATGTTGGCCACAATTACTGGCACCCAATTATTGCTATGTGCTTTGCCCAAGATAACAGCTCTGAGTTTTCTCCTGTAATGCCAGAAGAGTTTCACTCCAGACCCTTTAGATTACCAGCTCCATGTTGGTTCTCCTCTTTAGTTCACCTCATTGAGGGTCAGAGGACTGGGCCAGCCATGGCAAAAGCTTCATTTTGTGCTCAGTGACTAATTCTTGTGTTTATTTTGATGTTTGT
>JAUMHE010000021.1:489895-501370 GCA_032359235.1 Enteromius mattozi
TCCCGGCTCGCTCCCCGGACAGCTCGCCAAATTTGCTTTAATATCTTATTCTCAAATTCCTTGCATTAATGAGAAAGAGCGAACTAGTGAAGCAAGTTACCGATTCCTTTAATTCACAAACAAGATGTAAGGTGTGTCAAAAGCCATTCGCTAACTCTTCTTAAGTGTCAAACATCAAAAATGTTTTATTTTAATTAATTTTGTGAGATATTGTATTATTAATAACACAGAATATTTTACCAGAGCAAGTGATCATTTGCTGGATGATGCTGCCATCTAACTTAAGAACAATTTTATAAATTGTACTTAAATTGTAAACCTTTACAATTTTATATATATTTTATTTTAAAGCAGTGAGTGTTAAGTCAAATACTGTTTTAAATCATTTAGATAATTTAAAAATTTGCTAATGTATGCTGAATCTTTCAGTTGTCAGTTTTTTCATTTATTCTTTGTGTTGTTCATTCTTGTTTCTGCTGTTGGATAGAAATGATCAGAGTGGAGACCTGCAGTATTTTCATCTACAGAGAGTCAAAGACAAACACAAAACAAGCATGAAGAGCAAGTACGAGAGCTTATTTGAGGGAATCAAACTACAAGAGAATCAAACCCTACTGAACAAGGTCTACACACAGCTCTACATATTAGAGGGAGAAAGTGAAGGGGTGAATGAAGAACATGAGGTTTTACACATGGAGAAAACATCTAGAACAAAACATTCACATAACACACCAATATACTGCAATGACATCTTTAAACCCTTACACGAAACGAAAGACCAGATCAAGACTGTTCTTACTAAAGGCATTGCTGGAATTGGAAAAACAGTTTCCGTGCAGAAGTTCATTCTAGACTGGGCAGAGGGAAAAGCCAATCAGGATGTAGATTTTATGTTTGTGCTTCCATTTCGAGAGCTGAATTTGATCCAGAATAATCAGTACAGTCTTCACAGTCTTCTGTTGGACTTTCACCCTGAACTTAAAAAACTGGGCTCAAAAATTTATGAGGAGAGTAAAGTTGTGTTCATCTTTGATGGTCTGGATGAAAGTAGAATGACTTTGATGTCAGATGCTCAGAAAGTTTCTGATGTGACAGAGATTTCATCAGTGGGTGTGTTGATGTCTAACCTGATGACAGGAGAGCTGCTTCCCTCTGCTCTCATCTGGATC
Organism: Enteromius mattozi; assembly: GCA_032359235.1. Lineage (NCBI taxonomy): Eukaryota > Metazoa > Chordata > Actinopteri > Cypriniformes > Cyprinidae > Enteromius > Enteromius mattozi. The sequence goes on from JAUMHE010000021.1 coordinate 491,065, forward strand.
ACCTCCAGACCAACAGCAGCCAGTCAGATCCCTTCCAAATGCATCAGCCGTCTGACTGAAATTCAGGGATTCAATGACCTTCAGAAGGAGGAATATTTTAAGAAGAGAATTAGTGATGAGCATCAAGCCAGCAGAATCATCTCACACATCAAAAGAGCAAGAAGCCTCCACATCATGTGCCACATACCAGTCTTCTGTTGGATCTCATCCACTGTTCTTCAAAAGCTCCTTGTAGATGATCTAAATGCAGATATTCCTCAAACTCTGACTGAAATGTACATCCACTTTCTGCTCATTCAGATAAACAAAATGAAACAGAAGTATGAAGAGAAAGAGAAACTCTTGCAGTCCAACAACGAAATGATTGTGAAACTTGCTGAACTGGCTTTCAAACAGCTGATGAAGGGTAATGTGATGTTCTACGAAGATGACCTAAAAGAGTGTGGCATAGACAGCATTGATGCCTCTGTGTATTCTGGGATTTGCACTGAGATCTTCAAGGAAGAATCTTCGATTCATCAGAAGAAAGTCTACTGCTTCATACATCTGAGCATTCAAGAGTTTCTATCTGCTTTTTATGTGTTTTATTCCTATCTAATAGAAAACATGAACACATTACAGTTGTTTCTGAATTATGAAGATGAGAGGTACAGATCAAAGAAAAACACTTTGTTTGCACTACTATCATCAGCAATTGATAAAACTCTTCAAACTGGAAATGGACACCTGGATCTTTTTCTGCGGTTCCTCTTAGGCATTTTACTGGAGTCCAATCAGAAACTTTTAAAAGATCTACTGACACACACAGAGAGCAGCTCAGAGACCGTCAGAGAAATCACAAAGTACATTAAAGATGAAATCAAAAAAAATTATGGTCTTTTGGCTGACAGATCCATCAATCTGTTCCTCTGTCTACTGGAAATGAGGGATCACACTCTATACAGGGAAATTCAGGAATTTGTAAAATCAGACAAACTTGTTGCGAATAAACTCACTCCTGCTCACTGCTCAGCAATAGCATACATGCTTCAGATGTCAGAGGAGGTGCTGAATGAGTTTGACCTCATTAAGTACAACACGTCAGATGAAGGTAGATGCAGACTGATACCAGCTGTGATGAACTGCAAAAAAGCTCTGTGAGTGTGCGTTAATGTCATCACAAAATGTTTGTGTGTAGTCGAGACTCAAACGAATTAATCTATGAATCATCACCTAATAACCTCAGCTGATCTCCTTATGCAGACTCCATCTTGTGTGCTTTAGTTAGGGCTTCTAGACAGCTGATGTGTTGTTCATAATCAGTTTTTAGAGATATTTGTGTTCAAAGAACATTAGCTATGCTATTTTTTTTTATTCTGGTCTTGAGGACCCACAACAATAAACAATTTTTTGTTTTTTTTTCTGTGTAATATACAGTTTAGTTAATGGAGTCCTCAACAAACTGAAGATCTAAAGATTTGAAATGTAACCTTCAAATGAGATGAACCCAAAATATGCAGTGTTGTGGGTCTCCAGGAACAAGACTGAAATAAACTGAGCAATATGATCATTAAAATACTGTCATTGTCTTTCAGAGAATAAAGAAACATGATATTAACCATCCATCTCCTCTTTATTGCACTGTTATCTTCTGTTATAGACTTGTTGGATGTGGTCTCACCGAGCAGTGCTGTGAAAGTTTGTCTACAGCACTAAAATCAACAAATACCTGTCTGAGAGAGCTGGACCTGAGAAACAATGACTTACAAGATTCAGGAGTGAAGCTACTCTTTGTTGGAGTGATGAGCTCACACTGTCAACTGAACATACTGAGGTTTGTCTTTAACATTCACCATTGGAGGTGAACAATATATAAATAGTCTGTGTATTATTGTCTGATAACTGAGAAATTTAAATTATTATTTTTGAGTCTATACCAGCTTTTCCTTGTATTTTGCTGCATCATTTGGCCATTCATTTTCCGACTTTAGTTGCTCTACATATTTAGTTGTTTTTACATATAATGCAGTACCAAAGGTTTTAACTCGGAGATGAAGTCAATTACTTTATTAACTAATGAATTCTTGGATACAATGGTTCCAATAAAAACAATACTGATTTTTAACAAGTGATAAGGTATATAAATGAGAAGATCAATAATATCATATAGTAGATTTGGCACATCCTCAAGTTATGCAGAGGTTGGACAATTTTGGCCACAATTTCCAAAAAAAAAAATTTATGTCTGTTTTTGAAGCAATTGATAGTAAAATTGTGGAAGAAATAGAATAGTAGCACCTGTTACCTTGACACACTTCCCACATCTTTTTTCAAAAGTGTGCTTAACTGTTTAGAAGCAGATCTCTTATGCTGGATACACTTTTAGCTATTATGCTGCCCACAGTTGATCAGATGTGCTAATATATTAGCCAAATTTCAATCCAGTCTCAAAACTCATCTGTTTAGCTATGCATTTATTAAGTGAGCACTGTGATATGTCCGAACTGATTGTGTATTATGTATTTATGTGATTTTAAATACATTTTTAAATCCTTTTAAAAAGTTTTTAAATTCCTCCTTTTGATTGTTGTGATTATTTTAGATAATTTTACTTCTTTTTATGTAAAACACTTTGAATTACCACTGTGTATGAAATGTGCTGTATAAAAAAAACTTGCCTTGCCTAAATATAAATCAGATTATCATTCATTTTGTAATGATGATGTAATTACTTAATCCATTACTGTTTTTGTTCAGATTGGCAGGTTGTGGATTGAGTAGTCAATGCTGTGGAACGGTGTCTTCAGCTCTACGAATAAACTCACCTTTGAGAGAGATAGACCTGAGTAACAACAACCTGGATGATTCAGGAGTAAATCTACTCACTGCTGGACTGAAGAGTTCATACTGTCAGCTGAGCACACTGAGGTGTGACTTTACATTCACTTCTTCATAATGATGAAATATATGTATAAAATGTGTTTTGCAATAATTAGGCCAAACTCTGCTCATTCTGGGATGTCAAGTCACCTTAACTTATATGATGCTTCATACAATAAAGCAGCTTCACTGTATTTATGCATTAAAAAGCACAATAATTATATATCATTTTGCAGAGAGAAACTCTAAATGTCCCAAATAAACAATAAAAAGATTAATTGTTGTTACAGAGAGGGGTGTACATAAAGTGGCCTTTCAAAAAGCTAATGTTTTAAATCTCCTCATTAATTCAAAACTAGTTATTCTGTTTGCATGTTTCTGGCTTCTGCATCACATCTGGCTCTTTAAACCAGCCAGTCGACCTAAAAATGAAAATTCTCTCATGACTAACTCACACTAATGCCATCCCAAATGTTTACAAATTGCTTTCATATAACAAATTGCTTTCATATAAAGAGGCTAAACTTGCACAATGCAGCTTTAAATAAACACTCAACTATTTTTAGAAATAGGCTAATTTTCCAACTGTTTACAGTTAAACTTTCAATTATAAACAGTTGAGTTTTACCATTTTCAAATCTATTCATCCGATCTCGGGGTCTGGCAGTAGCACTTTTAGCTGCAGTTTAGCATAGATTGTAGGTAGATTGATAGCCACAGCCATATCACCCTACAGCCATATCACCCTGCAGCCCAAGCCTGGTTGCCCACTGAAGCTAAGCAGGGTTGAGCCTGGTCAGTACCTGGATGGGAGACCTCCTGGAAAAACTAGGTTGCTGTTGGTAGAGGTGTTAGAGAGGCCAGAAGGGTGTGTGGCAATACACAGTAAAGCGCTATATAAATGTCATTCATTAGATTGTTAACCCTTTCGCATGTGAGTTTAAAATATTCTAGCTGAGACCCAGAGGTGTCAAATAACGAAGTACAAATACTTTGTTACCTCACTTAAGTAGAAATTTTGGCTATCTTTTCTTTACTGGAGTAATTATTTTTCAGGTGACTTTTCACTTCTAGCCTCGTTACTCCTATTTAATTTTGTCCTGTTTTCATTCTGGCTTGTCATCGTTCAAAACAAACAAACAAACAAACAAACATCCAGATAAATTGCGCCATCCAGAAAGAGTGAATTTGATTGTGGTTGTATGAGAAATATATACCATTGCACATAACACAAGTCATGTCACACACTCCAGCACGGACAATAGGCAGCATTCGTGTTCGTGGTGTTGCTCAAGTCAAAGCACTGTTTCTCTATATAGTTCAAAAGCGTATTAAATCATATCCATATTATTGTATCTAAAATGATGTGTATGGTAAGAAAAAGACGAGTTACCTCTCAAACATACATATCTTAATTTGATGTTGCTTTAATACTTAAAATTAACTTAAATTCTGCATAGGCTACAGGCTACTTGGTGCAGGTTTTTTTGGCTTAACGACCGTCAGTTGTCGGTTAGCAGAAATAAAATAACTGAAATTAATTTAAAAAAAGTTATTCAGAAAATAAAAACAATACAGCTGCACATGGTTATTAATAGCATATTGCTTGTACAAAAGGTCAAAGTACAAAAAAATTATAACTCATTAAACTTGTTAAAAATATTTGTATGTAGGCCTATGCAATTTAATAATGTTTTCTTTTTTGTTTGTTTGTTTCAATTGATAAAGAAAAGGCGACTATTGCGTATATAATTTGTGCAGTAGGTAAATTTATGTATGGAAACAGCTCAAGGGCAATTTTTTTTTTGCTATACACCAAAACCTTTTTTAAGGATAATGTCAGGACGCACACCATTTTATCAGTAAAAGGCCAGTTGGATGGAAACAGGCTGGAGACAGCAAATTTCACATTGTTTTATGCAAATTCTCTTTGTCGATAACAAAACAGCGTAAAAACTGGGCTAATATAGGCTAATGTTGTAAAAAGTAGGCTATGCTAACTTTGTAACTCTTTGTAAGCTTTTGTGCTTAATGGCATTTTTTCCCTTACATTACTTTTACTTTTATACTTTAAGTAGTTTTGAAACCAGTACTTTTACACTTTTACTTGAGTAAAAAACTTGAGATGATACTTCAACTTCTACAGAAGTCTTTTTAAACCCTAGTATCTATACTTCTACTTGAGTAATGGATGTGAATACTTTTGACACCAGTGCTGAGACCCCAGAGTGAGTTTTTTTAAGTGACTGTTATTTTAGAATGTTTAGTCTTATTGTTTCCATGTTCACAATAGCGCTGTGTGACACATGAATCGTTTTTATTTCCTTTTTTTTTTATTATTCACAAACATACCCACTATATTAGGAAATATTTTAGATTCCGATTCTAAAATTGGTGCAAATAAATGTATTTGGTAGTTTAAAAACTTTTATAATGACCATGTTCGTTGATCTATACTGGGTGATGGGTGCCACTATGTTAGTTCGCGCTGAATCCGAGCTGTGGGATTTACAACATGCTAATTCATCCTCTCCTCTTGAAACATGTTAAAGAAAGTCTTCAGTAAACTGGGAGAAGAGCAGAGTAAACTTTATAGTTACATACACAATCTGTATATTCTTTTTAATATTTTGTAAGGATTGTTTCATGTTTTAAAAAATAGAAATGTATGGTTTTGCTAGAACTTATGTGTTTTTAAATGTATGAAACCTAAAATTAGCAGTATATAGTTGAAAACACTGCATATTTGTGATAATATTACAAGTGCTTAACACGTCCAATCTGGTTCTGCGCAAGAGCAGATTTAAATTCAGCAGTTGATGACATGATGCACTGAACCTTTTAATCACACCGGTGTGATCATAGGCTCCAGGGACCAGCCAAGCCTGATCACACTGGTGTGATCATACACGTGAAATGGTTAAATCTGATTAGACCATTAGCATCTTGCTTAAAAAATGAATGTGTTCTCAAAAAATGAGAGTTTTGATATTTTTACTATTTAAAACTTGACTCTTCTGTAGTCACCATTTGGGAAACTTTGCAGGCATCTAAATGTATTGTTAGTATGAGTGTTTGTCTGTTAGTATCTCTCTTGTATATTTCTATTTAGGTAGAAGATCATTTAACTCTCTGGAGTCTGAGGTGATTTTGGGGTCCCTGAGATGTTTTGACATGCTCTGATATTTGTGGTTATTTCAGCTACTTATAACATACTATTGACCAAAATGTAATTTGTTTTTGTATTTAGCACAAACTGTGCTACAATAATATGTGACCAAGATGCATGTACATGTTACTGAAGTAAGTGCTGTGCGAATCCTCTTCTTCCAGAAACTAGATGAATCCTCACACTGCGCACGTGAGCTGATGTGGGCGTTTACATGTCGCACGCCTCTTACGTGGACAATTGTAATGACAAAGCGAAAGTAGCTTGTGGGCATGTTCACATTAAAAATAATTAGATCACACTGAGAAACTGAATATAGTGTTGGTTACTTACTGATTACTTTATCAGAGAATATTTGTTTTCAACATGACTTACGGCATTTAAAATAGACAATTCAAGCTTTCTATAGATATGTGTCTCGTGTCTGTGTATCATGTTTTCACGGCATGTCAGTTCATTTTAGTGACGTGTTTCTAAAAACAGTTTGCGGAGAGAACAAAGAAAGACACGCACACTTTTTATTTTCCTTATTTTGCAAAAGCACACACTTTTGTTGTTACTGAGAGTGTACTCAAACAAAGTAGACACCTAACAGATTCGAATGGCATATATCACTTACTTGTGTGAACAAAGTTAACTGAGTATATGTCTTTTGCACTGATTTGCAATGATTTTGACCTCAGAGAGTTAAATAGCTTTTGATTACTTTCTGCTTTTTTTCTGTTTAGATTGGCATTCTGTAATCTCACAGATCAGTGCTGTGAAGGTTTGTCTTCAGCTCTACGATTAAACTCCTGTCTGAGAGAACTGGACCTCAGTAGCAATGATATGTGCGATTCAGGAGTGAAGATGCTCTCCGTTGGACTAAAAAGTTCAGATTGTCACCTGAACATACTAAGGTATTTAAGAACTCAGATTGATATTTCTCTGATCAAAGGAAGCATGTAAGTCCTGCTCTTTTCTTCTTGAATGCTTGTGATATCACATCAGAAAGCAGCTGCTGTGTTTGTTCCAGTCTTTCACTGAAAACATCTCGTCTGGTTTCTTTAGAGAAAGTTCAGAACATCACAGAGTATGAATCTGACAAAGTATCCCTTCTCTACCCCTTAAACAAAGAGGGCTAAATTTCATTATTCTAGAGTTTGTAAAAATGTTTACACTGACGGTACATAGGATCAAAATGACACCATATTGAAAATAAAAGGTAAAGGCAATAAAAATTGGTTATAATTGTTAATTTGTTAATAAAATCGAACCAGATAGGAAGGATAATGACAGTGAAATGTGTTTTTATTACACTACTGTCGATCTCCATGTGAAACAGCACACCTGTGCACAGTTTGTACAGTACTTTATCATGGGAGATATGGACCATCGGAACACCCAAATATTGTGGTTATATTATACAGTCATTACACTGCTTATATTTTTAAGCCATCTTAGACAGAGGCAAGTGTGCATCATTGATCATTGTTTTTTTTTTTTCTTGATCTTTGACCTTGGTCAAACTCGCCTGCTTGTAACATTCTAGTGATCCTGATAACCTTCATTGGCTTGTTTAGGTGTATTTGATTCAGGTTGGAATAAAACTCTGCAAAAAAGATTTAGATTAGATTTTTTCATAAAAATGTAATATTGACATCAATGGTGCAATTGTGAGGTAAATAGGTAAAGATACAATATATGCTCCATAACACAGCACAAGTGTATAGCTAAAAAAAAGTCTGTGTGTTTGTAGATTGTCTGGCTGCATGCTTACAGAGAAAGGCTGCCGTTATGTGTCTTCAGCATTGACTACAAACTCCTCACACCTGAGAGAGCTGGATCTGAGCTATAATAACCCAGGAGATTCAGGAGTAAAGCTGCTCTCTGAAAAACTGGATGATCCAAACTGCTCACTGGATAAACTCAAGTATGTGTGATCAGGGTAATAAAACCTGACCTTGTGGAAAAATTTTTGGTCCATATGTTGAACGCAGCTTATAAATCATACTTGATGTAATGTAAAAATATATAATGTTAATAAACAATAAGGCTTAGGGGTGGGCTATAACTTACGATATACAGGGAATAGAATATACAGTCTGTAGACAGTATAGTATAAGCATTTATTATAAGTACAATAGTTATAATTATAGTAATTCTAAAATAATTACTGTCATAATTATATAGTATAATTTCTGTCTAAAAAGTCCCTATAAAACATGAAAAACAAATGTGTGTTTTTACTGATTGCATAATATGTGTAGAATGTGATACAGTGTGTGTTTTATAGTGTGGATCATGGAGGAGAGTTCAGGATTAAAGCAGGACTGCATAAATGTATGTGTAAACACACACCCACATACTCATACCTGTTTAGTGACTGTTGTTTTTAATCAAAAACATTCTCTCTTCTTGTGTTTAGATGCCTGTGATCTCACACTGGATCCAAACACAGCAAACACTGAACTTATTTTGTCCAAGGATAACAAAAAGGTGAAATGTATTGAAGAGTCTCAGTCATATCCTGATCACCCAGAGAGATTTGATGAGTGTCCTCAAGTTCTGTGTAGAGAGAGTTTGTCTGGGCGTTGTTATTGGGAGGTTGAATGGAGTGGAGAGGCTGATATATCAGTGACATATAAACGAATTAACAGGAAAGGATGGAGTGACTGTCAGTTTGGACTCAACGAAAACTCCTGGAGTCTGAACTGCTCTTATGACAGATTTACTGTTTGGCACAATAAAAGGTCAGTTGACATACGTGTTCCTTCAGGCTCCTGTAAGAGAATAGGAGTTTATGTTGATGTGTCTGCCGGCACTTTGTCCTTCTACAGCATTTCTGATACACACACACTCACACACTTACACACATTCACCTCACTATTTACAGAGTCTCTCTATGCTGGATTTTGGGTTTATCTCTTGAACTCCTCAGTGTCTCTGTGTACGACTAAAATGCCTGTAACAACAGAGATGTCACACACACCTGAATGAATTAAATAATGGTACTCTATACATTAGGGTTGTGCCGATAGACGATAGTATCATGTATTGACAAAAGTCAGAGATATTGACGATACTAGATTTTTATTATAATTTGGCGGGCTTTTATTATTGGGCTACATTATTATCATATTGCCCCGCTATTTCACCTCAGCGCCGCACATACACACAAATGAGGCTTCTCCTCCTCATTGGAAATGTTTTAAAAACAGACTCTAAAACTAAACCCAAAATTTAACTGGAGGGTGATAAACCTATGTCAAAAAATTATGTCAAGAGTGCTAAAAGAGACATCTTTTACCCTTTTTTTCTTTTAAAGCTATGAATGAACATGACGAAACTGCATTGTCCCCAGCATTTTGTTTTCTTTACAGCACTTGAACAAAAAACATTGATGCTTGTTCTTCATCATTATAATAAAAAAATATGCAGTTAATAAGTTATGAGTCTAAAATAGGGCTCGCCATGGGGCGTGCTAGCCGGAGCTGGACATTTGTTACAATGTTATTCATTGTTTAGTAAACCACACCTGTTTCCTGTTGCTTTCATTGGTTTTTGTTTGTAAAAAAGAGCATGTTTTTGTGTCAGCCTTTGTTCATATCTTACTTTTGAGTGTGTTTGAATAAATTGAGAAATAAAATCTGCTTCTAACATGCTGATCAATTCTGATTTTTGCTAAGGACCTTTTTTTGTATAGCTGTTCAAATTGTTAATTTAAATGTGGCCAGTGTCAGCTTTCCAGTGTGAACCGATCATAGTTCTGAACTGACTTGCATGCACAAAAGAACAATATGAATGGGGTTTACAAGTTTTCACAACAAAATTCACCCAATTGCTTCTCAAAACTAGCCAAATCATGTTCCCAGGGAGTAAACCTTAGTAGCATCATGTCAACCCACAAAGTTTAAAAACACCCAAAGCAAAAAGAAAAGTAGCACCATTCCACAGGAAACAAAAGAAAGCATAGTTTAACTTTTTTTGATACAAGCCCTCATGCTTTGCTTATAGAGTTGTCATCGTAATAATTGTGACATCACTGTACTTCCACTTACTACATTTCGCAACTGTCTTCAAAACTTTGGGTATGTAAAATCTTTGAAGTGGCTCCCATGAGTGCAGATTTGTGACAAATGTTGATCTAGAGCAGTGGTTCTCAACCCTGGTCCTCGCGCCCCCCCGCTCTGCATATTTTGCATGTCTCTCTTTGTTAACTCACCTGATTCTGATAATCAGCTAATTACAAGAGAGCTCCGTGCATGAGCCGTGTTCAAACTGACATGGTCCCTACAC
>JAUMHE010000021.1:502165-523455 GCA_032359235.1 Enteromius mattozi
CCAAACGGCTCGAAGACGATTGGTCTCTCATGCGAGATCCCATATGTAACGTCTCCTTTCCCTCCTTCAGGGAACGTCGGTTACGTTCGTAACCTAGATGTTTTCTAAAATGTTAGGTTTTGATATGCAAATGAGTAATTATTTAATAAAATATGTGGATTATTTGCATATATTTCTAGTACAAAAATCTAAACACTGGATGAGGTCAGTTCCATTTATTTTATTATTATTATTATTATTATTATTATTATTTTATTTATTTACTTTTACATATTAGAGTCAAAAAATTTATAGAAGAAAATTTGGGTATTTCATTTTTGTCACTTCATAATTTCAGAAAATGCTTAAAACGGACAGAAAAAATATTTTCACAATTTTGGGGGCATTAAATGATCAAGCAAATCATATATGAACAAATCCCTCTGTAAAAGTCTTCAGGATATAGACAGGAATAAAATTTCCAATTTTGGAGTGTGTAAGTGCTATAAGTGGAGATTTATTGCTCAGTGTAGAAGAAAAAAATCATTTTGAGAAAATAGACTTTAAAAATATGTATTGTAATTTAAATCTATTGACACAAATCAAATCTTCTCATTTTAGGTGCTGGTTGGTTTGGTTCATGTCAGTCTTTAGGAATTAATAACATGAATGGGTAAAATGATGCAGCTGAAGGAGTAAAAAAGTGTCATCTTGCACCAATTTACCACAATGGCGACTTGAGCTGTTTTTCTGTTTATCTGCAGATGTTGGAGCAAAGACTACAGAGTGCCACTCAGTCTTTACAAGCTACTCCCAACAGCACCATCCACAGCCTGCCGCCCCTCACTCACCCTCCGTTAGTGGATCTATGGGGGGCAGCGCAGACAGAGGCCTATCAGGCAGACATGGTGGGTTACATGGGCATGCCTGTAGCAGTAGATGGAAATCTAACAGCCCCCACAGAGGAGGTGACGACAGACCACTCACCTTTACTGGAAGCCCAGGAAGAGATCAAAGTGAGTGAAAATATGAATCAGTAACTTGCAGGAGCGCTTAAATGACACTTAAAAATATCTGAATGTTTTTGCACTAAAATCAAAATATCAGGTGATATTTCACTGCTAGACTTTTCTAGTTTGTTTTTTCTAGACATCTTGACCCACTGGTCCCAGCATTACTTTCAATGTATGTAGTTCATCACATTAACTCTCGAGCTCCATCAGAACTCCCTCTCGATATTATGTGTATTTAAAGAGTCGTTTGTGTTCCAGTCTATGCCGAGCATTGAGTTTGTTTCTTGCAAAGCATTTCATTGTTTCTGGTTTGTGTTCTGTTTTACTTGTGGTGTTTCTGCACGTCCCCGTCTCCTTCGTTACAGAACGTTCGGCCCAACAAGGATCCAGCAGCTTTCTGAGTGGACACTGGCGAGGTATGGACAAAGCTAAGATGTTGTTGACACTTGAGCAGGACTTTCGACCGCTCGAGGATTATATTCGTGAATATCTGAGCCTTGCCTATTTGTCTGATCTGCCAGACTGCGTCCTCATAGACTTCTTTTTGTGAGGGCGTGCATCAGCCGCGAAGATCGAAATTAATCCGCAAGGGTCCCCGGTCATCGCTCGCGGACTTTTTAGACTTTGCCTTGTCGGCCGTGGGTTCCGCGTTCACCGTGGGAGTTGCGGAGGAAGAACGTGACTTTAGCGTTGTGTCCGCGACTGAAATGACGGATGCGCCAGAGCACGATCTCAAAATGGCAGCGACAATGGAGGCGAATCATGAAATGGCGGACATCGCGGCACTCCGTGCTGTCACAGCGGCCTTTGTAAAGCCTAGTCAAGGCCAAGTCAACCATTACGAGTCAAGTCCAGTCATCACTGATCCTCACAAGCCCAGCCAAACCACAGTCAGCTGTCATAGATCAGGTCAAATCACCGTTGATGTTCGCCAGCCAAGTCAATCCACAGCAGACCTGCATAAGATAAGTAGTTTAATGGATCTTTGTTATTTAAAATTAAGCTATTGTTGATCTGCACAAAGCCAGGCCAAGCTAATGTTGATTTTCACCAGCCAGGTCGGGTCACTTCTGATCATCACTTCTGCGCTAGTCAGCCCGACTTCCATCACGTCACATCAGATCAGCCAGAGCCATCTCACATTTCATCTGATCATCACACTTCAGAGCAGCCTGAGCCACTGCACAAGATGAGCACCAACCCAGATCCACAGCCACTGCACAAGATGGCTGCCATACCTGAGCCTTCAGCCAAAGCGGAACTCAAGCCCCAGTCTCCAGCCTCCCCGGATGCTGCTCCAGTGTTCTCCAGCATCGAGGATGTTGCACGTGGAGGCATCAGGGCTTTACCAGGGTGCATGAGGCTGGTGTCCAGTCTGGCAGATCCACCAGTCATGTCAGTGCATGCAGCAGGCATCTTAAGAGCTTCAGCACAGGCCATCACAGAGACTGTGCCCCTCTCCTCGGTGCTCCCAGTAATGGCAGTTGCCATTTTAAGTGTGTGGGCTGCACACTGCCATCCCACAATGTCGGCTGTTCCCAAGTCTTCCCCAGAACCATTGGAGGTGTCGGTTCCAGCCGTAGGTCCTCTGGAGGTTCCGCCGATGGCTGCACAACCCCCAGAGGTGTCGACTGAGGCCGTAGATCCTCTGGAGGTCCCACTAAGGTCTGCACTAACCCCAGAAGGTGCCGTTGATGTTGTAGAGTCCCCAGAGGTTCCACCAGTGGCTGCACAACCCCCAGAGATGCCGGCTCCGGACATAGATTCTCCGAAGGTTCCGCTGGTGGCTGCACAATCCCTAGGACTGTCAGTTTGCACCATTGGACCCTCGCCTCGCCCTCCTTCAGCTAAAGAAGCTGCCTCTGACTCTTTGTCATGTCTAGTTACAGCCACGGAGGCCGTTTAACCCTCGCCCTGCTACGGCTAAGGAAACTGCCCTTGAGTCTTTGTCATGTCTAGTTACGGCCATGGAGGCCATTGAATCCTAGTCTTGCCCTGCTACGGCTATGGAAGCCATTTCTGAGTCCTCGTCCTGCCCTGTCATGGCCACGGGGGCTGTTGAACCCTCGTTCTGCCCCGTCACAGCCAGAGGGACCGCCATAGAACCCTCGTCCTGCCACGGCTATGGAAGCCTTCTCGGAGCACTTGGCATGCCTAGTCACTGCCACAGATGCCGTTGAACTCCCGTCCTGCCCTGTTTCAGCCATAAGGGCCACCATAAGGGCCGCCATTGACCTCTCGTCCTGCTCTGTCATGGCTAAGGAGGCCATATTGGAGTCCTTGTCATGCTTAATCACGGCCATGGAGGCTGATAACGCCTTGCCCTGCCTAGTCACGGCAACAGAGGCCACCCTGGAATCTTCATCCTGCCCAGTCAGGACCATGGAGGCCGTCATTTAAATACTCTGTGCTCTCTATTTCAGTCACACTTGTTCTGCCCTGGTGTCCTGAGGCTCAGCCCTGGCCTTCTGCTCCCTCTGCTCCACCCTGGAGGGCCTCTGAGTTATCTGCTCTGCCCTGGTGGACCTCCGTGCCGCCTATTCTGCCCTGCTCCGCCTTGGCCCTCCTGTGAACTCGAAGCATGTACTGTCTTGGCCACTCTACTCTACCCTGGAGGCTCTCAGCTCTACACCACCGTGTTTCACAGTTCTGCCTGCATCACCATGGCTCCCTGCACTGTCTGCACCGCCGTGGCCCTGGGTGTCACTACCGCTGCTCCATGGTCCAGGCCCTCCACAGCTTCACTGTCTGCCAGCGCTTCACGGTCCAGGTCCCCCATTGCCCCATGTGCAGCTCTACTTCCTCATAGCTCTGGCCCTCCATCCCTCCCCCTGTTCCACCTCTGCTCCGCATCTCTCCTGGACTATTTTTTTATTGTGAGCGTCTGGAAGCCGCTCCTTGGGGGGGGGGGACTATGTTACGTTGGCCAGCTATGTTACCCGGACAGTCTGTGTTCCCCTGTCTAGTTAGTTGTGGACTTTTATTTTGAAAATGCCTTTTCCCTTCTGTCTCCACCCTCTTGTTTGTCACTATGGTTTTTGATTAGCTCCTCCTCCCTTATCATCTCGCCCTTTCGTTATTATGTGTATTTAAATAGTCGTTTGTGTTCCAGTCTCCGCCGAGCATTTCGTTGTATCTGGTTTGTGTTCTGTTTTCCTTGTGGTTTTTCCATGTACCGATACCTACTTTGTTTTGGATTTTTGCCTGTGCCTCACCCCTGGGATACTGTTTGCCGATCGACTGACCCTGCTTGTTTACTGGACTATTGTTGTGTCTTGACTCTGACATACCAGCTCACTGTGTTGCCGACCCTGTCTGTTTGACCACGTCTTTCAATAAAGCTTGCACATGGATCCGCACGTCCCCGTCTCCTTCGTTACAGAACATGATCCACTTACAGCTGAAAACTACACTGTCCCTAAAATGACTGATGGTATTGTTGATTAACACTATCAAAACCGTTTTTGTTAATTGCAATAAACCTGAAATAAAATAAATATTAGAGATGCACCAATGTCAACTTGTATTGGCCGATTTTTTTCTACATTATCTGTAGCGCACCACCATCACAATGTCATAGATTTTTGTAGCTTCTTACTTCTGATAGCAAACAAAGTCTCATCTTTCAAATTCTGTCTATTCTATCATGAAATTGAAATAATGAATGCCACTTTGACAGTTTTAATTGCGACAAAACTAATCGCTATAGTGCCTAAGCGGTAGCGCAGAGTGCAAATCTTTTCCACTTTAATACAAATTATAGCACGCACTAAACATGAATGAACATCAGAAGGTATGTTAAAGATCCAGTATAACTTACCAAAATAAGTTAAAAATATAAAAAACAATGACAAATGCATATCACTTAAACCAAAAGTCGAATCAAAACTGAAAGGTAATTTAAAAAAGTGAAGAAACACTATAATAGTACTTAATTGATAATACTACTACTACTAAATATTGTCTTAATTTTAGTAGTATACTGTAGCTATTAATTTTTCATTTAAGGGTCTACCACTCACCACCAAAATCTCTGGAGAACAGCATCTCGGCAGACAGTTAATATGAAAAAAAAAGCTATTTCTGTCAGCAGCTAGAAAAGTATGAATCCTGTCTAAGTTTTCTGTAACTCCTCTCACTGTTGAAATCGGGTATGAGTCACAGTCAGAATCAGTTCTTACAGACAAGTTTTTTAAACACTCTACCTGGTCAAATCAAATCGGCGGCATTTTTAAAAAGTGTGAATCTGCGCATGTTCATAAATGCATAAGGTAACCTCCGAATATGAATCAATGAATTAGCATTTAATACTTCACCACCTGTGAGTGACGTCAATGACAGTCCTATATTGTTGAACCAATGTGGTTCAAATAATGGAAGTACGACAATGTTACTACAGTTTTGTCATTACTTGCTAGTTTATATATTCAACAAGACATCATATAGCAGTTAAAGCGTTACTTCAACATAAAATGAAATTGTCATTAATCACTTACCCCCATGTCATTCTAAACCCATAAATTCGTCGGAACACAATTTAAGATATTTTGAATTGGGAGGCTTGTGACTGTCCCATTGACTGTCAAGTAATGAACACTGTCAAGGTCCAGAAAAATACGAAAGACATTGTCAGAATACTCCATCTGCCGTCAGTGGTTCAATCTGTACTTTATGAAGCGTACTTTTAGTATGTAAATAAAACAAAAATAATGACTTTATTCAACAATTCAGCATGGTAACATAGCACTATTTTGGAGAGCTTCTACTGAAAGCAAAAAAAACGTTCGCTTGTTAGCCACGACACAATAAGCTTTTCTTCACATATTTGCGCTTTGATTTGAACGCAAAAAGCGCATTCTTGTGCCGCAGCAGTTTGCATGCAGTGGATACTCTCCAAAATGGTGCTATGCAGAATTGTTGAATAAAGTCGTTATTTTTGTTTTTTTTCCATACAATAAGTATTCTCATCGCTTCATAATATTACGGTTAAAAGTGTTCATTACTTGGCAGGACAGTCACAAGCCTGCTGGTTTTCATCTGAAATGTCTTAAATTGTGTTCCAAAGATGAATGTAGCTTTTACGGGTTTGGGACGACATAGGGGGAAGTCATTAATGACAAAATTTTCATTTTGGGATGGAGTTACCCTTTAAATAGCAACATACATTGTTGCATTGAAAATGCATTCCTGGTCAGGTAGCTCACACTAAACATTTCTGATAGCACAACAAAGTTTACACCTTTCATGAAAAACAGCTTATAAATGACTACTGCCAGCTTTCAACAATAATATGTTTACTTGAGTCCCAAATGTTATTTGTCCCAAAACAAAACAAACAAACAAACAAAAAAAGGCTCTGTCCAGCCACTAAACAAAATTACAAAAAAATTATTTTAAAGTTGTTTTCTAATTTCATTTAGTTCCACCGTTGGCACAGAAACTAAACACAGCAGCTGTAAACAGGAAATGACATGTTCACAGTCTAACATCCAGCCTCTTTTCCAGGAGGAAGAGATTACGTTATGTATGGAACCTGAACCAATGACATTAATTCCATCTCCAGTAACGCAGAGAGAGGAAGTGACCTCAATGGGAGGAAGCAGTCCAGGTCAAGCCCCTGGAGAATTCATCACAGAGCGCAAGGCGTCTGATGTCTCACCGTCTGTAATTGAAGAGCTCGAGGAAAGAGAGGAGGAGTCTGAATCTTCGCCTGGAGACCTCACAGCAGCCAACTAAGAGGGCAGCATGAGACTTGAGCTTGTTTTGTCCTTTCAATCAGCATAATCAAACAATATCAACTCCTCTTTCAGGAATCAAACAGCATTGTGATGGAATTCAAGTGACTGCTCGAACCCAAAATGAAAAAGCAGAACTGAAAATACTGCACTGCTTACGTGAAAACTGATTTTTTTAATTTTTTTTTTATTTTGTAAGCCTTATACTATGGATGTCTGAAAAAGGAAGGCGCAGAATGGGAAATCCTTGGGACTGAGAAAGGAGAGAATGAGGAAAGCCAAGGAGGTATGTAATTCAGGACAATGAATATGAAGAACATTCGGTTAAATATGTGCATGCTTTTACAAGGAGTGATGGCACTCGTTATTCAAAATAAAGAAACTATAGTTAATAAAACCATAATGATAATAATATGATTATTTTCTAAGAAAACAACAAAAAAATTAAATATATAATTGTAAAATAGACAGTAACACACGTTTTTTCAACCCATGCCCTTTAGAATTTCAGTTCCCACACATCATAAGAGATCAAATACACTCAATACAACACAAATTCGGCCTTTTCCTCCTCAGTTTTCACCCTGTATACTTCCAAACACAGTCTTTTATGTATAAAAAAAAACAAGATTTGTCAGTTTATGACACTGCTGGTAGAAACACTGATTCAATACAAAATTTTCCGTGCTGTGAAACATAAAAATCAATTTTTCAATCTGAAACAAACCGCTGCACAATCTACACAGTTCTGTTGGCTGTTTATTCAATATGTATGGAATAAGTATGTACTCAAAACCTCATTAACTTCAGCTTATAAATGTTGTATGTACCAATCAAAAGTTTGAGGTTGGTAAGATTTTTGAAAGAACCTTCTCTTTTTTTTTTATACCAAGACTACATTATTTTAAAAATGAAAATTCTGTCATTATTTACTCACCCTCAAGTAGTTCCAAACCTGTATAAATTTCTTTGTTCTGCTGAACACAAAGGAAGATATATTGAAAAAAGTTAATAACCAGGCTGTTTTGGGTCACCATTAACTTCCATAGTATTTTTTTTTTCCTAGATTGACTTTCCAGTCAATGGTGACCAAAACAGCCTGGTTACAAACTTTTTACAAACAAATATCTTCCTTTGTGTTCGGCAGAGCAAAAAAAATCATACAAGTTTGGAACTACTCGAGGGTGAGTAAATGATGACAGAAGTTTCATTTTTGGGTGAACTATTCCTTTAAATGTCACATGATCCTTCTGAAATCTTATCATTATCAATCTTGAAACAGTTGTGCTGCTTAATATTTAACTTGAAATGATAATTTCATAGAAAGTTTAAAACAGCTACATTTATTTTAAACAGAAATCCCATAGATATGTCTTCACAGTCATTTTAGATCAACGTCTTTTCTTAACAAAATTATTTCTTTCAAAAACCTTACTTACCCTACACTTTTGAACGGTAGAGAACATACATCTATACTTGTGATGTTCTCCCTGCAGCCATGCAAAATTAGAGATAGTTGAGAAAAAATTATTGATTAACTGACAAAAGTTACTTTTCTTTCCTTTTTTTATTTCTTTTTCTACATTTTTAGTTTTTATTTTCCACATAATTGGGCCCATTTCTATTAATTTTTATTTATTTAATAATTTAATAATTTTTTTTGTTGTTATTTTTTGTGGTAGTCATACAAACTTTTTCCCTTGCGCACACACATACGCACAGATATATGTCCTGCTGGAGTGTAACTTAGTGTGCTTCCTTCAGTGTGTCGTTTGGCATGCATGATGTTTGTCAGTGTACTCTGGAGTCCTATACAACACTGTATAGATATTTGCACTGGACCTCAGTACTCTGAGCTGGGCCTGAGACTGACTCTGTAACTCTATGATTTTTTAGCGACTTGATTGGCTGCTTAAAAGAGAGAGATGTTTGGGGAGAAAAAAAGCTTTTGCACTTGCATTGGTTGTTGTGTGAAGGAGATGCCTTTTAGATTGAAAATTAACTGTTTTATGAGACAAAAAGACACAATGTACTTGAGTTCTGATCCAGAATTTCTCTTTTTTTTATCACATGGGAATTTTTTATTTATTTTGGTTTTTAGTCATGTTTTTGAAATATCTAGATTAATTGAACTCATAATAAATGACAATTGAGAGGAGAAGGCTGGATAGGTAATGCCTCATAACCTCAAATTACTAAAACAGAAGAAAACTACAGTAAAATGTTTTGTCGTGAACAGTCCTGTTGGCTTAATGTAATGTACTAAATGTTACACTCGCAGGACCAGCTCATGATGATTACTTTATTTTTATAACAAAGCATGTCATAATTTCAGTTCCAAAAGATGTATTCCATTCTTTTCACTATATAATAAGGGGAGAATAGAACAGTACCTGGATTCATATACTGTAAATATCCTTTACCGAGATATCAAGGACAAATGTCTCCAGAGAACGAGAACGGAAAAGGACTTTGATTCGAGTTGAAAGTGACCTCATGAACAACTCAGGCCATTTGGAATTTTCGAACTGCACAGGCGTCTTCCTGTTTGTCATGGTCACTGATTATACAGTAACTATGATGCTACAAACTTTGCGTTGACTGTGTATTTGTTCGTAAATGAACACGAAGCATATGCATCCCAAAGTAGGAGCAGACGTCCGGTTCAGAAACAGAGGTAACTACATCATCCTTGCATTGTGATGTCATGCATGATTCACCAAGGATTTATATAAAAAAGGACAACTTGTAGATGGTTATTACAACCGTTTCTTTGGAGGACACGTTCACCTTTGACGATTGTGTATAATACAAACTTGGCGGTGAGAAGAAATAGCATTAATAGCTATATGAAGTGTATTGACTTGAATGAATTTATTTATTGACTGACTATTTATGCAATGTTGGGACAATGTTTATTTTTCTACAGAATTGTGTGCACTCCCTCCTGTATTTGTTGGGGTACATATTATTTCACTGCTGGACTCTTGAGGAGGCTCTGACAGATTTTTGTGTACAGTATTTGTGTACTTTTTGTCACTGAAAAAACATAAACATCTTGTTGTATGTCATGTTTTAATATGATGTTTTATATTAGCTTATGTAACGATATATAAGTCTACATCTTTGCATGTAGCAGTCCAACCATAAAACTGAAACATAAGTATATTTTTATTCAGTGTCATAAGTTCTTATATTACGTGAAGCATACAGAACTCCAAAAGTGGCTCAAATGAAATAATATGTGCCCATTTATTTATTTAAGAATTACATAGGGGAGGGATTTAACTTTGCAGCCTGTATGATATCTCTTTGTTATTTTGAGATAAATGCACCTTTGGTTGTAATGGTATCACTTTGGTTTGGTGGAAATATGACTGTACATGTAATCATTCGTAATTTTTTTTTTTTTTTTATCATGAAGCAAAATGATAGTCAAACATAACAATTTCTTTATCTATCTTTCACAGTGGTATGTGGTTCTGAAAAAAATTCTTTTCCAAAACTTCATATAAATGTATTGGTTTTTTTTCCTTAATTAATTTATAATAACAATGAGTTTCTTACGTTATTGAGTTTAGTAATGTTGTGCAAATGCAGATGCTTTACATGTCTAAGAAATACAAAGATAATAAATTAATCTTGATGAACTAACCCATTGTAACCTTAATAAAGTAATGCCCATCCAACACAGTCTCACGGCTAATTGGTACGTATTCGTATGAGGTGACAAATTTGCACTAATTCATACAAATTCATACGACCTCACTCGAATGACTTTGTACGATTTGTTGAAACCCCAGTGACGGGTAGGTTTAGGGGCGGGATTAGGTGTAGGTCATTCGTACAAATTCATACGAATTGGCAACTTGTAAAATATGTACGATTTAGCAAAAATCTTATGAATTCATATGAGTGAGGCCATACGAATCTGTACAAATTAGCCACCTCGTAAAATATGTACGAATTGCCATGAGACTGGGCTGGCCCATCACTGAGATATTTTCTAGGCCGTATCCAAAATTGTATACTTCCCTAATATATAGGCAGTGAAGATACAAATTAAACTGGTAGGTCGTGTGATAACAACAATTTATGTATGAATGTAGTACGTAAATATAACATTCATACTATACAGAACATAGTTAGCTTACTCCAAATAATTACCTGCTCAAGAGATTGTGTAATTTTTAATGCAGCTCCAGTACATTCACTCATTGCATTTACGAAATTCTGTATTTACGAAAAACAAAAGTCAATGCTAACTTGTTAAATTTTATGAAAATTAAATTTGTCATATGGAGCCCAGGAAGTCACCTGCAAGTCACCTTCACAATCTGAAAAGTTTCCAAAAGACGAGCCCCTGGAGAACGAATTGCGAAAAATTGCGGTTTCCTGGCTGCAGATTGCAAAAACTCAAAGAAAAAAATCTCAGAGCACAGATTGGTAACTTGTGGGTACGTTTTATTATCTTATCAATGGACAAGATCTGTTAAAACGGAACAATTTAAAATTTTTGTGAGTACGATTTATTAACCGTACAAGTAGGGGCGAATTGCGAAATTGTGGCCACGGATTTATGATTACTTTAAGCCTGACTAGGCATCATGTAGATAACTAAAAATATGCTACTTTCATGGATCTTTAGCGCATCGCAAATTTGAGAAAAAAAGCAGCTGGTCCCATCTTGCATATTTTAGTTATCGACTGAATTGAAAATAACCTCAGAAGGGTTGATTTTTACTGTAAAGCTGTTGCAGTGTTAATATTGTAGCTAAGCCAATTGTTTTGTACATTGTAGTATCGGAACATGAACAAAAGACACCAGTACTCCGACTCTACATTAATTCTTAAAGGAATTATGAATGCACACTTTGTCACCTGAGGAATATTTTATGAGCACCAACTTCTTTATTTCCTGTTGTGCCTGTAATTCCACTACCACACTTTCAAGAATCCATTTCTGAAAAATGCCTCAAATATATTAATCACACAGTAATCAGTCCATCAAATTAACACAACAATCACACAAAGCCAGGTCATACTGCTGCAACCAAAGGAGTGATGTCATATTCTCTATTATTGCTTTTTATGTAAGATAAGGAATATCCGAATGAATAAATAACAAAAAGCCAAATGTATTTCCTTGGATGTAGTTGTTTATCATTTGTGTTTACAGATGAACTGATTTCAAATGGATTTTTTTGTACGATCCTACTGCCATCTTTCACTACAAAACTGTCTGTTGGCATGATGCTGTAACCGGTCCTTTGTTCTACCTCTTTCCTTCTCTCTGTAAACTAGCGTACTTGTCTTTCTCTCCTTCCCTTCGTATGTTATCTGTCTATTACTCAAACCTTGTGTTGTCTCCTCTTGGTGGAGGAATCATATTCAGAAAAAGTACTACTTTGGATAAGAAACACTGTTGTGATAAAATTTGTTCATGATAACGTTGAAGTCAACATGTTCAGCAAGCTATACAGGCACAAATCCATTCATTTGGGACTGAGTGAGCTGTAAAAGGTGTGATATAAGAAGTGCTCTGTGATACATATATCTATGCATGCTTTACTGAAGGTTTCAAGACGGTTCTTCCAATGTGCTCTTCCTCCATCGGACTCTCTCTTTCCCATCTCTTTTTCCTGCACGAGCAAAACACCTCCCTGACCTTCAAGAATATTGCTATTCCTTTATTTTTCCGAAAAATAATGAAGAATAAATGAAGCAAACAAAGCATTATTGCGCACTTTGTGTATTTTTAAGACGTGGCAAAAAAAAGTCTGCATGCTATTCAGACCATTAAAAGAAATAAAAATGAATCAGATATTCATCAGTATATAATAATCAAACAAATTTTCAATGATAGAGTAATGACTTTGCAGCTTAAATTATGTAGTAAACAAATCAGATTCATAATGAATGTCTAGTGATTAAATGAATATACAGGTTCAACACAAGATCAATCAACATTGTGACAAAATTGGCACAAAAATTAATTTCACTTTTCTTTTAAAAAAACTAACAAAAAAAACATCTAGCTTACAGTGAAGCACTAACAATGGAAGTGAATGGGTCAACAGATTAATGCTGAAGTACACAATGTCAATATTATAGCCACAAGATAATAGAAAATATTCACGTTACATTGGTTTTGGTGTAAATAAAATCACTTCCTAACCTTTTGTTTGTGAAATTATACAAATTTGCAACTTTGTTACCATGACAATGTAACGTTATAAACACAAACTCTAAGACGACGATAACAATTATGATTTAAATAGCTTTACAGCTCAAAAAATTCACACTTTACACAGTATTAATGTAAGTGTTTTTATAAAAATATAATCTTCACTTTATTCTTTTAATAGGGCATTAAAATCTAATCTTCTAATGTTATGGACTCGAGATAACATATGGTAACAATGAGCAGTTGTATTTTTATTAACTAAAATAAACAAAGATTAATAAATATTGTAGCAAATGTAGTTAATGTTAGTTGATGCATAGTTAGCTAAAGGAACCTTGCTGTAAAGTGTTACTTTGTTTTTACTGAAATCAGTAAAATTTGAATATAAATAAGTATAGCTATAATAGTACGTGCATAATACTAAATTATCACTGGATCAGTCAATCTTTTGTGACAATATTGATTAGAAAAACTGTGCTTTGTGCAAAAATCAACGTTAATCAATAGTTTTTTTTGGATTTAATAAATGTGGCAATTAACATTAGCTAATAAACGTTTCAGATGTAATTTTCATTGTTAGTTTGTTGATGTTAAAGTGAACCTTATTGTATCGCGTTACTAAAAAGTACTGATTTCTAGAATTATAACTTGAAGAGTTAGTTCCCCGATCCAGAAACGTATTAAGTATTGAATATTAAATATGGTAAAACGGGGTGTGACATCAGTAGCTCAACTTCAGTTTTGCCACGCTACGAAAATACTTTTTTTTTTTTTAAACAAACATAATTTATTCAGCCATTCTTCTCCTGAGTTACATTTCCCCAAACATAAATAATGCTGATTGCATCAAATACATTTTTAAGTAATCTCCAAAATGGCAGAAGATGTAACTCAGTGGAGAAGAATGGTTGAGTAAATGATGTTATTTTTGTTTTCTTTGCACTAAAAAAGTATTCTCTTAGCGTCGCTAAACTAAAGTTTAGCCACTGATGTCACATGGATTGTTTTACCAATGTTTTTACTACATTTCTGGATCTGGGATCATTTCAGCTGTGTTGCTGTCTATGGAGGGACAGATGGCTCTGTGATATCATCAAAAATATCTTAATTTGTATTCTGAAGATGAATGAAGGTCTTATGGGTTTGAAATGACATGAGGGTAAGTAACTAAATAATAGAATTTTCATCCTGGGCTGAACTAACCCTTTAATTTGACTTAAATTATATATATATATATATATATATATATATTCATCTTTATGTCAATTATTAAAACAATTGTTTAATAATTTTACTTATAGCTAACATTCACACTGGACGGAGTTAAAAGTTGTAACGAACCTGAAATATTGTTTTAAATTTCACATCTATACAATGAAAAAAAAATTATCAGGCGACCTAAAAGTAAAAAATATTACTTTGTCTGAACTAACCTGGCTGCATTATGTTACACCAAGACAAGGGTCAGATCAAATACAAATAGCTTGTTAAGGTAACAAATCTTTCATTTTTACAAACATTTCTACAAATATCAGGTACAGCAGACAATCTAGGAGAAGCAAAGAAAGGAGAAGGCATTCAGTGAGATGTGTCAGACCGCGACTGTCCATATGTACAAATGTATAGACAACAAGTGGGACAAGGAAAAAAAAAAAAGTCCTGTCCAGAGAGTAGAAAATCAACAAGTCTGAAGGTGCAGAGGCTCATGCTGGGCTCAAAGGCACCACCATAATATGGTTTGCCTCCCCCTGGAGGGCTGAATTTGAGAAAATTAGAAACAATAGACCTATAAAGGCTCCTCATCACTCTCTCTATCAGCATCTACCTCTCCTTCAGGCACAGAATGAAGAGAGGAGAGAGGGACTGTGGAAGAAGAAGGGGAAGGCAGTTGCTCCTGAGAGGTGTTTAGGGTACTTCTGCTGCTGTTACATGTGACTATTTCACACTCTTTGTCTGCCGTCTGGATACAACTATCAGCGGACTCGTCTTTAGTTTCTCTTTTCACTCCCTCGCTCCACAGCTCTCTGTCCCGTGTGGGAGAGGATGGGACGGAAGGGGAATGAGAAAGCTTTTTGGCCTTGCGTCTTGCGTCTCTGAAACTGGCCAAAGGAGGACGCAGTCGCACTCCGCTACGGGTCGAACCCTCGATTGCTTTCTGGAGCTGGGAATGAAAAAGAGAGACGAGCAGAATGAATTAATCTAACACTCGAACATATGATAGGAAGAATGCAAAAATACATGTAGACACAGACAACCTTTACCTCTTTTAGTGCGACCACCCCAACCAGTTTACCAATACTAGTTACATACGCATGACTAAGACCCAGCAGAGAAAACAGGGTGTGAGTCTGAAACAAACAAGCAAACATTATATTTATGCATATATGTGTGTATATAGGGCTGTCAATTTAACACATAATAAAGATAATTTAATTGGGACATTTAATCTACCCGCTGCACTCTGGTTATTTGACATTTCATAAAGATGATTCGTGATAAACAATGAATGAAATACAGCTTTAGTTTATTATTTAGAGTTTTAATTTTATGTTTTTTAAATAATTTGAAATGTTTTTTTCACATTTACATATTACTAAATATCAATATCCATTTAAAACACATTAATATCATGGCATATCTTACGCAGCCTAAAAAAATTCATGTGTAATAAGTTCTGTTGAATCAAATAAAATATTTCTTACTAAAGTTAATTTTTTAATTTAACACCAAAATCTTTTGGGAGTAATTTCCAAATTTTTTGTGATGTGTGATTAATGTAGAATTAATCAGATTCATTAATCACCAAATTAAATAAAATATTTAAATAAAATTGTATTTTATATATATATATATATATATATATATATAAAATTTCTTTATTATTATTATTACTACTACTACCACATGAATGTAAATATTTATAAATATAGTAACTTTTAAAATTTTTGTTTAATTTTTTGTTTTGTTTGGTTCTGGTTTATTTCTTCTTCTTGTTTTGAAAATCTAATAATAAGAAAAGAAAAATGATTGTGTTTTGGGGCTCATACATATAAACTCCTGAATTCAGGATATAATGATGTTGTTTTTTATCGAAAAACACATTTCCCTGAGGGCATGAAATAATGAGAGCTTTGGACTGACATTCACATACAGATAAAAGTCTAAATCATGATTCGCTTGAAAAAACCATAAATCCTCAATATAATACGCAGTATTTCGTATGTGATCTCAATCGGATTGTGGATTACCTTATGCAAAGATGTTCTTTCCACCAGCTGAAAAGGTGAGGGGTCAACACGGATCTGATCAATGTCAGTCGGCTTATCCAGCTCTTCCTCTTCCCAGGTTTTGATCTGAAAACCCCAATACAACATAACCAGGGTCAGGGTGTTACTGCAAGTGACTGACAGCTCTGGAACTGATGCGCTAATTGTGGTCGTCTGTCTGAACTGCAGTGGAAATAAATCAATTCATCACCCTACCTCTTCAGGAGTCATGTTGTCAACTACAGGAGGAGCTGCAGGGCTCTAGAGAGAGAAATGAGAAGAAGATGCAGGGTCAGAAGTAGTACATGAATGTTTGGAGGATAACATCATAATTCACTAAAAATAACCCCTTAAAGTTTTCATCTTGTTTAGTGACTCCAAATGCTGTACACAGCATGTTTGACGCCACCTGCTGGTGGGAGCTGATAACTTTGGAAAGTGAAGGGACAAAATGAATACAAGGAATATAAAGAATCTAAAAAATGAAATTCACAGTTAAAATATGCAAGCTACAACATTAAACAAAAACTGTTAAAGAAATATTTTACATGGAAGAATAGAACCAATTCTATTTTCCCTTTTTTGTTTGCTGGTTTATTATTTTGTATTATTATTTACTATGTATGTTTTAATGGAGTAAAAAGTAAAAGAAAGTGCACTCTTAGGCTTCTCAGAATGCACATGCTGTCAAATACCATAGACAATCATTTATCAGCTATTTACAATGGATTTTAATGGGGTAAAGCACTAATAGCAATAAAATATATTTTTACAAAATGATAGAATTATTGTCAGAAATAATTAACAGCATGTCATAGATGATTTCCTGCTTTAAACTGGTGTACTCATGTTAACTCTGCTCATGTCTTCAGCCAATTATTCTGTCCTTGTAAGTGACAATAACACTAAGAGACACACCTCTGGCTCAGTCTGTCCTGATGAGGAAGATGAGGAGAAAAGACGATGAAGAGTCCTCCTCACAGACTGTAGGGCACCTGTTACATCAATAACACTGGTTCACTATTTAATTGTGACCATTTAAAAGACTTATTTAAGTCTATTGAGACTATTTAAGTCCTGATATTACAAACCTCTTCTGGTAAACAAAGATCTGGTATAAATGAGCTTTTGAATTGATGTAGAGTTGGATGCCAACTAGCAAGAACATTTAAAAACTTGTTGCCAGGTAACAATATACATGAACTCACCAGATGTGGTGTGATTAGTGGAGACCTCTGTTGTTTTGGTGGACCCCAGTGGACCATTACACTCTTCAGAGACTGTGTTACCCTGTAATCATTTTAGATACAGCATAAGATTAGTACACTCCAGTTTTTTATTTTCAGAAAAGAACATTTATTTGGCATAAAGCTCTGCTTATTGATGTCAGATCAGAGGACTTAAAATCCTCCTCTGAGCAAAAGCTAACAGAGAACAAAGATGTTTTCTTAGGGGTTTTCCTGGGAACAAAAGTGTGTGAGAATACTTCTGGAGCTCCTCCCACCTTGTCTCCGTTCTCCTCTCCAACCTCCTCATCCACAAAGGCGAAGGACTCCCAGTTGATCTGTGACCCCGGGCTGGACACGCCCTCACCTCGGATATAAA
Source organism: Enteromius mattozi (assembly GCA_032359235.1). Taxonomy (NCBI): domain Eukaryota; kingdom Metazoa; phylum Chordata; class Actinopteri; order Cypriniformes; family Cyprinidae; genus Enteromius; species Enteromius mattozi. Next base: position 519,951 of record JAUMHE010000021.1, read on the forward strand.
CCCGCCTCTCGGCTGAGAGCCACCAATCCAAGGAGGCCTGAAGTTCACATCTCTCAATGGAGCCCAAAAGAATCATTGACTCTGGGCATGGGGAAAAAAATGACTTCTTAAAAAAAATGTATTTAAAATTTTGCCTAAAGGAATCATCACACATTCACATATTAGATGAAACTGTGGAAAAGACCAGCTTAGTTGGTCATCATGAGCATACAATAGCTTTTAAACCAGCTTTAACCATCTTGAATAGGAAATTCACGCTGGTCGAAACTGGCCTTTTCAATAGGAAATATAATCTGCAATATAAATACAAAGTGGTTTGTTCACCCAGCACAGACCTTTGGAGTCGACGAGCGGGATAGTTTTGAGAGACGTGGACTCCAGGAGATCTTTCAGCTCTCTGTAAGTGGACTGAGGTGACAGAAACTTTATTTTCTTCACCATGATGTCCTCCACAAAGATATTATATTTACTGCCATGCAGAGAAAGAAAGAGACAGATATTTTATGTCAAAAGACCAAGACAGTTTCTGTGAATTTTTTCAATTCCCTTCTGTGGAACAGAACCATCAAATAAACCGCTAAAGTTATATTGTTTGAAGGGAAAAGAGGTCAAAGATACTATCATATATTCAGATCTAAAAATACTCCAGTCTCCTGAGATCTGGTAGTGGTACCTGATGTGGCCAATGCTGAGCTCTGGAAGATAGGGCAACTTTTTGACCTGAATGATGGAGTCATAAAGAGAAGGCTGTAGACCCTGTGCCACCATGTTGGCGAGAATCACGGCCACCATCATGGGCAGGATGTGTGAGATTTGACCCGTCAGTTCAAAACAGATGACTGCTGTTGAAACTGTGTGTGTGACGGCTCCTGTCATAGCTGCTGCCCCTACACACACACAGGGAGAAGCAGGGGGTCAGATGCAGAAAATTTGAAAGGGGAAGCATATGAGAAGTATAAATCTGCGACTTTAAGAGTAAAAATGGATTTTAGGGGTGTGAAGGACTAGCTGGAAGGTGAATATTTGCAGACCTATCACTGCATAGCCTCCAGGCAGGATTTGGTACACGATCCCATCAAACAGAATTCCGTTGGGAAAAAGCGTGGCCATGATCTCACCCACCAAACGACCGAATGCTGCTCCTGCATGTTTCAGAAATACTCATATTATCTCAGTCACATCACATGACAATTAAAATTAATATATGAATCTCATTATGTAATTACTTGTACCCTGCAAAATCTATGGTATCATATTTGCTATGCACATTTCTAAACTAAGTCCTCTAAATTATTAACATCATCATCTGATTAATAGTTTATATGTTTTAGCAACCAAAATCTTTTAGTAAAGCTAATTATAAAAATGTCTGCATGTTACACATCTTTTTGATGTGAAATCTTTACAAATTTTAATCAAGTAAATGCAAAAATGTCTTTTTTATTGTTAGTAACATTTCAAGATAAACATGTGCTGGACTAAAGCTACTTGTACTTCTTCTATACATCATTTTTAGAATTTTTTTTTTTTTAAATGTGAGTATCAGATATGAAACATCTGGCTTCTGAGAAATGTTTATTTTACATATCTCCCTCATCAATGTACTGTTCTGAATTATATGTTAGCCCCACAATAAAAAAAAACTCCAGAGCTTTAATCATGAAACTAAGCACTTAAATATCATCCTATCTGACGAATCTATTATTGAAAGATATAGCATAAAAAACTGATATTTATATGCATGTTATGTAAGCAGTCTGCTATTCTGTTATAAACATCTAGAACTGAATTTTACTTTGTCCAAATATTTTAGAAATTTAACTAAAGTGCATATTTTTTTCTCAGTTTTGGTCCTCTGAATAAAGCTGAGATGTTTTTTTTCCTTAAGTATGCGCTTTATATTCTCACATATAACAGTTTTATGTGACATAAAAGCACAAAAATATGCATTTTTTTAGATTAAAAAATAATCAAATTTAACTGTTAAATTTAAAAAATAAATATGCATTTTTCTTACTATTATTATTTTAAGTCAGGCTTCACAAGATTAATATTATATTAGACATACCCACCAAATATTTGTTTTAAATATAATATTTTATAAGTTACATCAGGATATAAACAAAATGATATTTCCACAATAGTTGCAAAAATTAATTGCTATGTCTCAGAACGTTACATGATAAGCTAATAAAACAGAATGACTGACCTAATATGAAAACAGGCATGAAGGCTCCAGAAGGCACCGGCATTGTAGTAGAAACCGCAGACATCCAGAACTACGTGTGGAGACGAAAAAGAAATGAGCTTTTACACAGGATACATGATGGAATTAGGTTACAGAAATATTTCTACAAAAAACAAGCACCTTCATGACGAAGAAGAGGAGAAGGATGACAAAGACGCTGACTTGTGGGTGGAGCCAGGCAGCAGAGTGACCCAATCCAGGAGGAGCTGGTGAACCCCAGATCTTCGTCCACGTGAAGTTATCAAACAGTGAATTAATGCACTCTCTGGGCATCAGCTGCGTGTCAAAAGAGAAACAGAGATTCCACATATATAAAAGACTTCCAAAGATGTAGCAGTGAAGGGAAACAGCAGCTGCCTGGTGAGTCTCAAGCAGATCTTTAATGATGGTGTTATGGTTCAATAAACTAGCTAATCTAGGCTACATTATGTTGCAATGAAGCAGCCATATTCAGAAGCCGGAATTCCTTTTCTCTTGTAATAGTGTAGAAACTGGTACACAGGCAATCTTACAATTTAAAGGTGCAAAAGCAATCTCTAGAAATATCAGTTACAGTGGGGCAAAAAAGTATTTAGTCAGCCACCAATTTTGCAAGTTCTCCCACTTAAAAAGATGAGGCCTGTAATTTTCATCATAGGTATACCTCAACTATGAGAGACAAAATAAGAAAAAACAATCCAGAAAATCACATTGTAGGATTTTTAAAGAATTTGTTTGCAAATTATGGTGGAAAATAAGTATTTGGTCAATAACAAAATTTCATCTCAATACTTTGTTATACACACTTTTTTGGCAATGACAGAGGTCAAACGATTTCTGTAAGTCTTCCCAAGGACTTTCAACTCCCTCCAAAGATATTTTATGGGGTTGAGATCTGGAGACTGGCTAGGCCACTCCAGGACCTTGAAATGCTCACTCATTCATTGCCCAGGCGGTGTGTTTGGGATCATTGTCATGCTGACAGACCCAGCTACGTTTCATCTTCAATGCCCTTGCTGATGGAAGGAGGTTTTCACTCAAAATGTCACGATACATGGACCCATTCATTCTTTCGTTTACACGGATCTCGTCCTGGTCCCTTTGCAGAAAAACAGCCCCAAAGCATGATGTTCCATCCCCATGCTTCACAGTAGGTATGGTGTTCTTTGGATACAACTCAGCATTCTTTCTCCCCCAAACGCGACAAGTTGAGTTTTTACCAAAAAGTTCTATTTTGGTTTCATCTGACCATATGACATTCTCCCAGTCCTCTTCTGG
>JAUMHE010000021.1:553347-564498 GCA_032359235.1 Enteromius mattozi
GCCTCGCTATAACCCAAATTTTCCCAAAGTAACCCTAAATTTCTGTAGTAATAATTAACATAACAACAATTAACACTTTTTGTACACAAATATGAATTAATGTAAATTTCTACAAATTTACATGCTAAAAATGTATTAATATACAACTAGAATTCTGGAAATGGTGTGATGTTTTTTTTAAGAAATTTGAATAAAATTAAAACTAAAAGTTTCAATTCACATCAGCCAAAATTTTATTCACAATAGCACATAAATAACATAGTATTTAAACTGAGAATTTTTACAATTTAATGCACAAAATGAGCTCGTTTTAAATTTGATGTCTGCTGCAGGTCTTAAAATAGTTGGGACGGGGACATGTTTGGCATCTCCTTTTTCAAAACAGTTTGAAGCATCAAATTATGAGTTTCTGGAGGTTTGGTGTTGGAATTTGGTCCTATTCTTGCCTGATATAGGTTTCCTGCTGAAGAGTTTGTGGTCATCTTTGACGTATTTTTCGTTCAATGATTCACCAGATAGACAGGCCAATTCAGCCCCCAGACTCTTCTACTATGAAGCCATGCTGTTGCAATAGCTGCAGTGTGTGGTTTTGCATTGTCCTGCTGAAAGACAAGTCATCTGGAGGGGAGCATATGTTGCTCTAAAACCTTTATCTACCTTTCAGCATTCATAGTGCCTTCCAAAACATGCAAGCTGTCCATACTGTATGCACTTATGCACCCCCGTACCATCAGAGATGCTGGCTTTGGAACTGAAGGCTGATAACACACTGGAAAGACCTCCTCCTCTGTAGTCCAGAGGACACGGCGTCCGTGATTTCCAGCAAGAATATCAGATTTGTACTCATCTGACCCTATAGCACATTTCCACTTTGAAACAGTCCATTTTAAATGAGCCTTGGCCCACAGGACACACCAGCACTTCTGGACCATGTTCATATTTTTTAATGGTTTTGGTGGTTCTCAGCTGTAAATTTCTTGTTTTCCAGTGATGGAGGAGAGCAGTCCACAGCACAATATCAACACCCCAGGATCCTCTCCCAGTCCTGCTGTGCGCAAGGTAATGAGAAAACCGATTCCAAGGCAACGGACTTAACATTGACAGTGTGTGTATGTGCTGGTCTGCATGTATGTTTTGCTGAGCTCAACAGCTGTCCAGATTGTCCGGGGCTGTCCATATGTCCCCTGATTGAGCACCGCTTTCCCGCAGCTCAGTCATCAGTAGAAAGCCCTTGAACTGGCAGAAAGAGAAAGAGCCTGTGATTGGAGATAGATGGATACTCTATACTGTGTGTCAGGACAGAGCCTCGTGTCTGACTGTGAGGTTCTCAGCTTTTCCACCGTGCGGTGTATAATAGCTGATGGTTCACTGCAGCACATCTGACAGGACTCTGATCAAGACAACAAAATAGCAGAGCATCACAAGGACAAGTAATGTTTCAAAGATTGTAACACACACACACCATCTTGTCAGAGTACTATAAACTGGTGTTTTTCACAAACAGTTTTGCTTCAACCTGTTTGCTTAACGCAGAACCAAAATTGTTTATCGTACAAATGTAAACAAAATGTCTTTCAGATTAAACAGTGAAATTTAGTAGTATTGCCACAAACTGCTTAGATCCAAAAAAGATTAATATTACATGGACTGTATAGGAAAACGTCACAGATTTCTGGTTGCTATAACCAATAATTATTTATGTTTTTAAGCCCAAACTGATATATTGACTAACATTATATATCAGTCTGACCCTTTTTTGAGGACAAAAAAAAAAGCTCAGTTCAGATCTCTGCATGCTTGTAATGTAGACTGGAAAACCGAATGATTTTATCAAATGCAGGCCTGTTATGCACCACTGGGATAGAAAATATGGCTATATTTTATTTGGTTTGTTTTTCATTAGGTAGACCAGCTAAACGAAATTATGGCCAGTAATTGTTTTGTTAGTATTGTTGTTGTTTTTCAATAGGTAGGAACAAATTAAAATATAGCCAGCTGTTGTATTTTTGTTTTTGTTTTGTTTTGTTTTTCAACAGGGAATAGAATAAATTATGGCCAGTAATTGTTTTTTGTTGGTTTGTTTGTTTGCTTTGCTTTGCTTTTTGTTTTATCAATACTTACCCCAACTAAAAAAATTACCAGCAATTGTTTTTGTTTTTTGTTTTTTTGTTTTTTTTTTATAGTTAGGCCAACTTAAAAAAAAAATGTTGATTGTATTTTTGTTTTGTTTTTCAACTAAAAGAAATGATGACCAGTAATTGTGTTTTTTGCTTTTGCTTTGTTTTTTATCAATAGTTCTGCACTGTATTTGACTCTGTCAGAACATGCCCAAAACTAATTTTTGTGTCATGAAAACTCCTGCAAACTGCAGTTAGTTTGTGACATGCAATGTGAAGTGATTTCTTGTCTTTTTATGTCCCTAATGAAAGATAATACTCTATTAGCCTGATTGTATTTGAGCGTTCCCATGGACCTTTGTTTTGTCACGGTTGGGTATCTCAATAGCTTATCATTTGCCTTTTTTTTCTGGTAATTCCTGCTTATCAGGTTTATTTAATTAGTAAAGTTCAATCTAACGTCTATTGTTTTCTATATTCATCGCTACACTGCAGTGCTGAAGAATGTGAGGGACTTTGCTTGTGTTGAATTTGTCCTGCATGAGGTTTGATTCCTTATATAGCCAGCTGAGTTGATATGGAAATACTTGAGTGTGTTCAGGACAAATTCCCCTCTCCTCCTCTTACTTCAGAGAATGAGGTCACAGGTTTCTTCTCTGGACATGTGGTATTTGCCATTGTGTTTAAATGGAGTAGGAAATCTAAATGTGATACATCCTCGATTACTTCATTTAGTGCTGCATTTTAGTGATATACTACTATTTAGTTAGTTTAGTAGTTTTTTTTTTTCCATTTTATGTGCGTTTTGGCTGCTCTGTGTTTTATTCTGTAGTTTTGAGGGGAACTGACTTTAAATATTGTATATCAAATCGCCATATCATGAATAACAAGAAAGCTTGGATTATTTGTTGGCTCAAGAATGTGGATCGTTTGTTTGCAGATGCTGCTTGTTTTTAATATTATTATTAAATAAAACAAATATATAGACATAATGCAGTCGATACTAGCTCTAATTAATCACTAGTTTCAAATTAAAAATTAAAATCACTCTTATTAACTTAAATAAATAAATTCTTAAACACCTTGAGGAAAAAAAAAGGAATTTGGCGTAACTATTTATTATTATTATTATTATAAATATTTTACCAGAATTTCATTTTTCTCACAATATAAATGACAAAAGATGCAAAGTCAGATGGTTCAACCAACCTGCAGAAAAAAAACAACAACAGGAAATTATATCATAAAGACATTCTCCATGATTGTGTGTAAAGGTCAGTAAGTTTCCTAAAATATCAGAGGATTTGACCTTTATATGACCAGGCAAAATTTGTTAATATTGTAAAATGTCATATGTTGTGACTCTTAAAATAGTTAATGCTATTTATGTATTACTAATTAATAGTATTTGTTAAAAAAATATATAAAAAATGTTAAACATATATATTTTTTTATCCTTAATAACAAAATGTTATTACTTGGTCACTTTACAGCATCACTACATTGAAACTTTTATAGACTCAATTATAGACTCATATCAAAATCATATGAAACCAACAAACATTAAAGAGTTCATTTAATGTGTTTTAACATAGATTTTCAGACAATTTTTCACTTTCTTTATTATGCACGCTCTTATTTGTCATTGCCTCATATAATATTTGGATGGCACTTGACTTTATGAATCACTTGTGCACACATTGTATAACATTTTAGTTCACATGATGGGTAAACCCATCAGTAACCTTCTCTCTTAGACCCCATGCTGGCCCATCTCCCATTTTCTGGAGAATGCAATACTTCCTATTCAGGATTGGAGGGACTGCCAGATGTTTCCTGGTCGCCCCCACCCTGGCTATGTGCGTAAGAGCAAGAGAGAGAAAGATAGAGAGAGGCAAAGGAAAGAGAAAAGTCAGGTTCACTCTCCCCCTCAGGCTACACCTCTCTAAGGCTTCACTTTTTGAAGCTTTCCTCCTGCTGCGTCTGGAGCTCACTAAACCCTCAGGACTAGCGTGACCATCTCGGCTCTCTCACAGTCAGGGGCTCTGAGTCTCACCTGAGTAAAGAGAGCGAGACGGGCTGTCAAACTCTCAGTGACTTTGAGAGAGCTCGCCGTCTCATGGCGTGGGACTGTGGCCTGAGGTATGTGTTTTCTGTGTCCCCTGCACTGCAGCAGGGCCCTGGAGCTGCTACACGAGACAGAGAGGATATCAGCCGACTGGAGATGGTCCAGAGACTGGCCAAGGACGGATGCCGCCTTCTACACAGCCCGCTCAGAGCTAACGAAAGGCCTGCTGAGGTGAGGTGCAGAATAATGGTCATGTATGTGTCGATCCAGGATTATTATTGGTTGTTTCTTTAACTCTGAGCTCTTATGGAAACTTCTAAATCAGAGCCTTCATTTTCTGAACCAAAAAATTTAACAGTATTTGTTGGCAATTTGAGATGAATTTTAGAATAAAATACCAGACTAAATTAAGCCAAGTCTAATTCCATAGATACCATTTTATATATCCACAAATTTAAGTGCACATAAATTAATAATAATAATTAATTATTTTTTATTATTTTATAAAATTATTATTATTATTTATTTAATTATTATTATTATTATTTTTTTTTTTACAAAACTTTTATTAGTGATTTTAATTTTATAGGTCCTGGTGGAAATTATGCAAAAAAAAAAAACCCTGCAATTTTTCCATGTTAAATATTGCAATGTTTTATGTTTGTTTGTTTTTATACTCTTTCTTTAGATGATGATAATAATAATAATAATAATAATAATAATAATTAATACTTTTAAAAAATCTTGGTCTGTGACAAGGGTAAAATAAAAATACAAAAACAATTTATAAGAACTGCATTTAAAAAGTATTTAAATACACCCAATTAGGAAAACACAATATTATGTATATTCAATATCATGTATGCTGGTTTTATCTTTTGGGCAGCATTTGACTGAGGATTTGCTGTGTGTGTGTGTTTGTGTAGAAAATGTATTATAGTAATAACCCTATTGTTGTGATTTATGAAGCAATACCCTTACACGTTGATATTATCTGTATTTAAATGAAAAGGCATTGTTTGTCACTTTTTTCAGGGAATCTGTATTCAGATCTGAAGCTATAGTGCAGGAGAAACTTTCTAAAACCAAAAAGGGCACCAATCTCACGCTAGTCTCTGATTGGTTGATCCCACAATAACCCCGGTTCGCCTCTTCCTGATAGTGGGCCGCCACTTACAATGACAGGAAGAGTTGACGTGAGCACCGTGCCACAGCTAGTCATTCCTCTTGCACTGGGTGGCGTATTTCTTTGACCTTTTTGAAACAAAGTAGAATTGTGCTTAATATGACAAATAACTAACATAAGGGGCTTTAATTTTAGACAAACCACTTCTTGGCATCATGTCTTGTATCCTTTGATCCAGCATCAGACTGAACCGTTCTGGTGTAAAAATAAAAATTGTTTCTGAATATTTTATGCATGTCGTTTAGTCACTTCAGATATATAACACAGCAGACAGCTGTGAAATAAAGACGGCATGAGAGTAAAGATGTTGTACAGAGAGAAGAGGTCTTCTGTTTGATTAAGAATCCCTTTTACAAGTGCATACCACACATTTTGCTTGTGCTCTGCTTTCACTCATGGCCTCAGTGATGTAATCTTTCATGTTTAATAGTATGTGGAGGTTATTTGCAATGGCAAGGCTTGGATAGAGTAAACTAAAGGCTTGAGGTAGAAGTATATGCTTAGTGTTCTGGTCTGTGAGTTAGTTTATGTGTTGGTTTTGTAGGGAACCGAATGCGTCAATTTAAGCTAAATATTATGTTTTTTTTATCAGAAAGATACTGTGGGTTTGTTACCTAGGCACACACATAATGTGTTTTTAATGAAGAATAACTCTTGTTATTGTTTTTTTGTTATGCTTTAATCTATTTGCAGTGGGTTTGGCTATAGATCTGTATCCTATATCCATGTAGCCCTTTAGGAGCTATAAATGAGATATATGATAAAGTATGTCTTTTTTGTTTATTCCGGTAGGAATTATGGAAGCCTTCACTAAGTAATGTCAACAGACCAGGAAATGATTTAAAATATCACATTGTCTTTTTTGTCACTTACATAAACACTACACTGTTCCAGAGGCTTCTGCTCCTTGTTTCAGTGACTGAAGCATTTGTAATTTACATAACTGTACTAGTCGTGCAAGTTTCCATCATTTTTTGCAGTGTTTTTCATTTCTTTCTTCATTTTGAAAAAAATGTGTAGACCTAGATTTTTCAAAACGTAATAACAGAAATGTAAGAAATGGCTAGATGTAACAACGTTGCTCAAAGGTACAAAGACATTTTTAATTCTCTTGAACCTTTTTCCTCTGGACAGTTTGTCCATGTAATATTTAAAATGGCTTATGTTGTGTAATAATGCATTACAGTGTGCAAAATATGCTCAGCTATGGTCACCGAATCAATAACTCATTGTATAGAAAGACCTCCGTTTGGCGCAAGCATCCACAGACTATTGAGAATATGAATATATCTGATCTCAGGGACTTATGTTGCTTAATGTTATGAAGCAAAAGTCTGAAGTGACAGCATAAAACAAAACGCCTCCAGGGTAATGTCACACATTTATCGTCATACATAGTGGCTTTAATAAATGCATTATAACCCTCTCATATGCAGTGTACTCTGTATGAGGTGACTGATTTTGTTGCTTTCGACTGAAGCTTGAAATAAGAGCGGCCCCTGTATAATCACAGAACTGGTCATCAAGAGCCAATCATGATGCACGCAGTCACTTCAGAAGGGAACGGGGTAGGCAGGAGACCTTTTAGTGTGATTGTAGTGTTTCTCTCAAGTCGAAAATAACTTTTCTTGTGGAATATGACACTTGCAGTATAGTCCAGTGAGATTTTGCTGTTTAATGGTCCGTTGGATTTTAAATTCAACTTCCATCAATGTTTACATGTTTGTTGTTGGTGAAACTGGGTATTTTCCTTGTATGGTATGGGTCACTGATTGAAAAAAGAGTGCCAATGGTAGAGAGAGAATCTAGTTTGAAATTGTACACATTCTTGTGTACTATGTAGTATTTGTATTCATGTTAGTTTCTTTTTTGCCACTCTCAAAAAATTATGATGCCATTTGGTGTAACCATAGACTGAAAAGTCACAATTTTTCTTTAAAGGGTTAGTTCACCCAAAAATGAAAATTAGCCCATGTTTTACTCACCCTCAATGGATCCTAGGTGTATATGACTTTCTTCTTTTAGACTCCAATCGGGGTTATATTAAAAATAGTCCTTGCTCTTTCAAGCTTGTGTGTGTGTATGTGTTTTTAATAACCCAGAAGAAGTCAAATAAAGTGCATCTATTCAGCATGAATTTTTGTAAGAAAAAACATTTAAAACACTTTTCTCTCACTTCCGCTAACAGTTATACGTGCAAGCCATTCTGGCGGAGGATGAAGGACGTATGAGTCGTGCGCGTGTGCACCTGTGAGATATACTAATCTCACAAGTTTGCAGGAGCAAAGGAAGCAAGGTTTCCTTACTTTAGCAAAGTACCAGTCTCTTTTTGGCTTATATCGAAATTCGGCTTATATTTTCTTTACAAATACTCGTTTTGTGCTTCTAATTCCTGAATGCCAGTTTTTTTTGCTGTCTTTCTTCAAAGGAGGGGGGGAAACCCTGGTGCCCAAACCTTGAAAGAACAATAATATAACTTAGACTGGATTTGTCTGAAAGAAGAAAGTCATATACACCTAGAATGCCTTGAGGGTGAACTAATCCTTTAAACTTTGAATACATGTGAGTGTACACATGTAAAAGAACTAGTTCTCTCCAAAAATTTTGTCATCATTTACTCACCCTCATGTTGGTCCAGTTCCGCAGTTTCTTACATATGATTAACACAAAAGGAATTTTTTTTTAAACCATTTTGAAGAACCAAACAGTTGTGTGTCCCCATTGACTTAGATAGTAGGGAAAGAGTACTATGGAAGTCAATGGGGATAATCAACCATTTGATTACCAATATTCTTCAAAATATCTACTTTTATGATCAACATAAGAAAGTACCTCGTACAGGTTTGGAACGACATGAGGATGAGTAAATGATGATATTCAAAATAATATCATAACTTTTTGACATTTTGACATTTTACAACCTGAACTAACCTTGCCTTGTCATAAAAATGTCAAATTATTTTAGATTTTCAGGACAGTTGTTTCATGCTGGTTTCTTTGAACATGCCTTCAAACAATATGAAATGTAAAATGAATTTATATCACAAGACTAAAATGTGCCTTTACATTTACTTTTGCTCTGCAGTTTTTTACTGGTGAAATACAGTAACTTCGATAGGAATCTATGTTTTTCATTTTCATTTTTTTTTTTTTTTTGCTTCTGACATCAAATATGCCGCCACTCGTGCCCAGTCCAAAAAAAGCATGCAAATAGATACTCTGTGAGTAGAAATAAAAGACACAAATAGATTATTGCATCAAACAAGCGCAGCTCATTCAAATTTGCCTCTAGCCCTCACTGATGCTATTATAGCTGGCATTTTAACAGCCCAGAAGTTTTCACTTCACTTCCAGCGAAAGCCTTCGCACATTTTAATGCCACTAAATGCCACATTTCAATCCTACGTAATGCTCCTCTGCCACTACTTAAACGTTCAGATTTCCTCCCCCGGAGTCTAGATATATGGGCAGGACTTGTTTATGATACGCTGCCAGTAATGGAGCTTTTTGCCATGCAGGCCGAAGCCAAGCAGAAACTTCTGCCCGGGGAGATGAGTCTGAGACTGTGGCTTTTTTTAATGCAGTTTGTACTGATCATCATGAGCATGTGTGGGGGTTGCACGTGTGTGTGTGTGTGTGTGCAAGATTACTGAAGGTCTCTCAATACTTCAGTGCAATGGGCAATTAGAGCAGAAAAGTGCTGGTCCTTCCAGCCTGTCTGTCTGCCTAATTACGGCCGCACACGCGCCACATTGACTGATGTGCTGTTTGCTGTGGTCTGGGGACAGAGAGCATGAAAATCAGCTCATTAAATGTACACACACACACACATCTACACACACACAAACCCTGAATGATCTATCCATTAATTACTGCTAACTTGAAATGCGCTTTTCTTAGTGTATCATTGTAATGAGGATGTTTTTGTAGAATGACGGTCTGTATTTTGTTGGCTGAAGCATTATTGGAAGGCGTGAGAGTTTCACACCCATATTTACACACTAGTGAGTCACGCCAGCAGTTCACATTCTGGCTGAACTCTAGCAAACAGACCCTTCATTGGAGTTCAGAGTCCAGAGTGGTTTTTAAGTATTCATATATGATCAAATTTGCTTTCGATTGCTCACAGTTTATGAGAGTCTTCTATATGGTTTAGTCTGGAGTAGTAAAGTTAATGTTTCATCATCTAAATTAGTGTTTTGTATACATAATTATGTACAGCAATTATTATGTATGATGTTGTGAACTGTGATTATACATGTCTGTTGAGTTTTAAGAGTATATGAATATTGGAGATGGGATGGATTGAGTGCTTTGTTCTCAGTTTGTGTATGTGTGTGTGTGTTTCAGTTCAGAGAGCTGTGTAAGATTGATAACACACACAGGGCAATGTGACAGGGCTTTTACAGGACAATAACAATGAAATGTTATTTCCCAGAACCTTTCCTTCATACACACACGAACACATTCTGTATACACACATACACCTACAGTACATATGCAATGATCACTAAAAGTAGGCAATTTGACACTAAAGCCCCAGTTAAAAATGCATGCATCCAAATTGTCATGGGTCCGAATGTATTTTTTTGCAACCCCCTCTAATGAATGTTAACAAGCCATCTATAAATATTTCATAAAGGCCAAGAAACATAATATTCTATTTTCATTAAAAATAAATAGATTTTTTGGCATTGTGACAATAGGATTATTGATTATTATTATTTATTTATGTTTTGCATATTATTGACAAATTATTGCCTGTCATCAAATTCAGAGTTGTCAATATTATTATTGTAAATTTCTTTCATAATCCATAATTAGTTTGACTTGAATCATGCATCATGCAATTCTTTATGAAATTACAAGCTACTGCGAAGAAATTCAGTCTGTGGCATCTGTATACAAATGTTGCTGCGAAAATGTTATTTTTAACAGTATTTTTATTGGTTTATATTTAAATGTCATAAACTGCCTTTGTTTATTATTTTGTACTTTTCTCTTCCACTGATAATGTTATCAAGATTTTTACACCAATGATTTAGAAGTAATAAGCTATTTTCAATTTGTCCTGTTTTAACCCCCCTCATCAGACCAAGCAGTCTCAGTTCCCACTGACTTTCCCACATTCCTGTTCTGTGGTGAACAAATTCAATCCACAAAAAAAAAAAAAGTTTGCCCTCATAATCTTTAATCCAAATCTGAAAATGCTTCTCCCCTCTAAAATGACAGCCCTTTTCTGATGACATCAGTTTGACGACTTGGGCATGAGGGTGACCTCCTTAACCAGGCCCGTCCAACTGTCAGTGTTCATTTCTGAATGAAACGCCTACTTTACTACATCCAATCAGTTCTCAGTAGAAAAAAATAAGCCACACCCTCTATTTTCCTCATTCTATAATACATAATACATAAGTAAAATTTGTCTCAAATTTCTGTTTCACGCAGACTTTAAAGATGATTTTCTCAATATTATAATAATTTTTTTTTTTTGCACCCTCATTCTAGATTTTCAGATAGTTGTATCTCCTAACAAACCGTACACCAATGCAATGCTTATTTATTCAGCTTTCAAATTAAAAATGTAAAAACCTCAAAATCATAAAATTTAACCTTATTACTAGTTTTGTTGTCCAGTGTCACTTATTCATCTTGCTTTGAAGCAATATGACTAAATAATGACAGAATGCTCATTTTTGGGTGGGCTGTGCCAGTTTAAATATGTTTTCAGTATTCCTTCAACAAACCAGTTCACCACACATAACATTTCAGAATATTCT
>JAUMHE010000021.1:564598-576024 GCA_032359235.1 Enteromius mattozi
GTTGGATGGGTTAAATGCAGAGCACAAATTCCAAGTATGGGTCACCATACCTGGCCACAAGTCACTTCACTTCACTACTATAGTATTTTTTCATGTGGGTTATGTAATGTAATGTAATTAACTTAAGTTACTGTAAATTAACTTTTATATTGGAATTTCACTTTTATATGAATTAAACTGCATCTCTACATTGTCTAAATTTCTATATTACTTTTTTTTTTTAAATCTACGATAAAATAATTCTACTCATGTACTGTGGCGCCATCTTGTGTTCATTTTCAATACTGCAACAAAAAACGTTAAAATTGACCTTAAAAGTGTGGGTTGATATGAATGTCTGTCATGTCAAATGTCGATTTTATGTACACAACACAAGTATGCATAATAACCAAAGTACACTTAGTATGGAGTTAAAAATCAGGATGGTAGCTGCCAGGAACAAGGTTGGCTATCTGTGGTGTACTTTAGGTTATTCATGCCAAAAGTTATAATTACCATTAAGTAGATAGATGTATACAACAGTAAACTTTTTATAGAAAACTTCATGGTCCACCAAGAGTATAACTAAGACATCTTTCAACAGGTATAAAGTGACAAGAAAGAAAGTCTGATAGATTGCCCAGAGAAGGTCACGGTGAAATTTTCTGAAACCATTTCACACTCCGTCTATAAACCTTCAACAATGGCTAAAAAACAGATTGCAGTCATTCTTCAGCGTTCTGTATGCAGAGGTGGCGCAGATGCTAGGAGAATGAAAGAATGTGTGTTCGCAAATGCTCAAGGACACATTGCTGCTGAGAGACATGCTTTTTGCTTGTTTGAAAGAGGTTCAGAAGCAGAAATAAAAAGAAAGACATTCTCAGTAAAGCTAAGGTCATTCAGGCACCTTTAAAATAGAAAATGAAAGGACAGATGCAGAAATCTGTGAACTATCTGCACCAACAGAGCTACAGATAAATGTTTTTATTCATAACCGTACTGACGTTTATACACAGTATAGGGGACAAAGGCGCACCTACATTTTAAAGGTGGCGCCACTGGCAGTTCTTTGAAAGAGATGCATGTGTTTTGTTTGTGAAAGGAGTTGTTTGGATACCAAAAAGCATTGTTATTTAATTTTGTTGTCCAGAATTTATTTAGTTTATATTTTTGTTCTTTGATGATGCCGCCACACAAGAACAGGAGCAGAAGTATTAGAGGGCTGGACTGGTGGGGATCTGTATGAGGGAAATATAGCGGGATACCGGGAGATGTGGGAGCTGTAGGGATGTTCTCTTGGAATATCGACTTTAATCATCTTCTTACTGTAAGAACACACACAGATACAGATTGTAAGTCTCAGGATTTTTGCAGTGAAAAGCTTGTGCTTTCTCTCTGTACTTGACCCAACCCTGCCTGACTGAAAATCAGCTATCCAACAGTATGAAAGGCAGAGGACGAGAAGAGATGCGCTCATCCACACTAAATATTCACACTAAAAATTAAGAAAAAAGGAGAGAAAAGAATACATGTAGCATGCAAGGTGTAGCCAACAAATGAGATGGATATATCTTAAAATTTTACCTCATGTCAATGTCTGTTGGTTTGGGGACCCTTGAAACAAAATAATAATGATAATAATGATAATAATACAATAGTAGCTGAAGAAAAAAAGTAATGTTTAGCCTAACTTACAGTTGGTCATTCAGTCGGATATTACTCCTCTTGGTTTGAGTGAGGTCATAATATTGCTGAACGATGACAGACCTGAAGGTAAGCACATTAAGGCATTTAGCAGAGATAATCTGCTTTCTTTTCTTTTTTTATAAAACAAATTAAAGGTTTATAACTTAAAAATATATGAATAAATATAAATAAAAAATGAAATCTATTAAAATAGCTTAATTTATTAAAACAGTTAAATTAATTAAAAAATAATACTATGCATAAGTAAATTAAACAAATATATGTGGTATAATTATAGTAATATATAAATAGTGCTGTTCAATTAATTATGCTTAGTCTTAGTTTTTGTTAGTTTTTGTTTACATAATATATGAGTGTGTATTCTGCACATTTAATATGTATATATTAGTGCTGTCAAACGATTAATTACATCCAAAATCAAGTTTTTGTTTACATTATATATATGTATGTGTACTGTTTACATCAGTGTATTTAATATATAAACATAATTTTTTTCTTAAATATTTACATGCATGTGTTTGTGTTTATATATAAGTATACACAGTATACATACAGCATAATGTAAACAAAAACAACTTATGGATGTGATTAATTGCAATCATTTGACAGCACTAGGGTGTTGCTAGGTGGTTTCTAAGGTACCCTGGTGGTTGCTAGGGTGTTGCTATGCGGTTGCTAAGGTACCCCGGGGTGATTGGTAGGGTGTTGCAAGTATATATAAATACAAACACATCCATATATCCATATATATTTAAGAAAAATTGTATTTCTACATATTAAATGTATTTATATAATATAAAATTTTATTATATAAATGTATACATGTAATTCTTTTCAAAATATATACTGAATGTGTGTGTATTTATATATGCATAATAAATAAAAAATACAAATGCATATGTAAACAACTTTTATTTTGGATGCGAGTAATCATTTGACAGCACTAATATATATATATATACATATATATGCATTGTTTTATTTTAAATGGTATTTAATACATATCATATATGTCTTAAAATTTAGCAGTGCTTACTCAGGCAAAACTGATCCTCCAAAGCCAAAGTGTCGATGTCCCTTAATGACTGCAGGGATATATTCATTCTGGGAACCTGAAGTCATCTTTCCATAATCCTGCTGGCTTAGCTCTTCATTACTGTCCCTTGTGTAATTGAAAATAAGAGTTTAGGTCACATCACATAATTTCTTTACGCTTCATGCACTTAAAGATGACAACAAAAAGAAAGGAATATAGGACTAAATTTGAAATGCAGTCTACTTTAATATTCTCACCGTGGACTATAGAGTCCGGTGATGCTTAATGGTTGCCTCAAGATCGGAGGGAGTCGGAGCGGAGATGGGCAGTTTTCTTCTTTCATGGTTTCCTGACCAATGCTCTAGTTGAAGTTCTGAAGGGTTTGAGTCCAGTTGTGGTGGATCAAAGGACTGCGAGTGCTGGGCAAGTGGACACCACCATGCAAATCGCATCTGCCACTGTAGGCATGGATTCCTCTGCTGTTCATAGTATTGAATCTACAAACAGCCACTTGAAACCACAGAGTGACACCTTATCCAAGTCCGAACACCATCACTATGGAAGCTCAGCTGCGGCCTTTGTTGTGTTTAAAGGATTTGGTGATGCAAGATACTCATTAGACCCGCCTCGCTGACAGATCGCACTTAATCCTACTGCTAAGCCCCTAAACTCACTTATAAATTCCAAATATATTGCAAAAGTCGTCTTTGAACAAATTAGGCTGATGTCAGCTCCCGTCGGTAGGTTTTAACTGTTACACTCAAAGCTAATTATGTAAATTCAAAAGTAAATGTATTCCTAATGAATAATGCAAGAAATCAATAGCCCCCAGAGAGCAATCAAAGCTCCGAATGTAAAGTCTGCTGCGGCTGGGCCTCTGAGTGCAGAAAGTTCAGTACTAGAATTCAATAGATAGGCTGAAACCAGAGCAGGCTATCAGAGGAACACAGATCTAGGCTACTGCAGTGAGTGTAAAACTATCTCTGGTTTCAGCAGTTAACTCTTGATACATGCTATGGAAAAGTTGAGTATATAGAAATGAATAAGGGTAATGCAATATTTCATAATTTACTCACCATCATGTCATTCTAAACTGAAAATCTTCCATTCATCTTTGGAACATAATTTAATTTTTTTTCTTTTTCTTGTTTTTGTTCATACACGTCCTCACAACTAAAATTTTCGAGCTTCAAAAAGTTCATAAAGACATAAGTGACACAAATTAAACCAGCTGTTAATTACATTTACATTACATTTAGTCCTTTTGCAGACGCTTTTATCCAAAGCAACTTACAATCGGGGAATACAATTCTTCTTAAAGAGGCAAACAGGAAGGAAGTGCTCGTAACACTGTTTCCAGCATTGCTCAAATAAGTACAAGCTAGAAATGGAATGAGCAAATAAAGAGAAAGACAAAGTATTTTTTTAATTATTATTATTAATTTACGAAGAAAGTCAAGTAGTGTCAAAAGAGATGAGTTTTCAGCTTTTACAAGCAAAAATTGTCCAAATCATCTTTATTGATACACTGATTTATATTATTTAATTTAGGCATTCATAAATATTGATGATGAATATTGAAAATGTAAATGAGTTTGTTTCTGAATCAGAACAGATTTGTAGAAATGTAGCATTACATCACTTGCTCATCAATTGATCCTCTACAGTGAATGGGTGCCGTCAGAATGAGAGTCCAAAAAGCTAATAAAAAAATCACAATAATCCACAAATAATCCAAATGACTTCAGTCCATCAATTAATGTCTTGTCAAGTGAAAAGATATATGTTTGAAAGAAACAAATCCATCACAATGCATTTTAACATTAAAATTTTGCTTCTGGTCAAAAACCATAATAATGCTTCCTCCTGTGAAAAAGTCCATCTCCTGTTGTTCTCTTACATAAAAGTCAACCCACATATTTGCTTAGAACTTTTTTTGGACTGTTTTTGCTTTTAAAAGGAATTGGGCCTGTTCATATTTCTCTCCTGTTTCAAACAAGATGACTTTTTCACTGAATTATGGATAGATGACTCATAGTTACAAAATGCTGTAATTATGGATTTGTTTATTTACATGCAACTTTTTATGTTAATTGTGGATTATTGTGATGATGTTATATCTAGATATCCAGACTCTCATTCCGACGGCACCCATTCACTGCAAAGGATCCATTGATAAGCAAGTGACACAATGCTATTTCTTATAAAGAAAACACTCACTTAGATCTTGAATAGCTCATGGGTCAGTAAAATTTCAGCAAATTGTTTTATATTTTGGGGTGAAATATTGCTTTAGGATTCCAGTAATAACATTTAAAAATGTTTATGTCATTATTTTAAAGCATATTCAAACATATAGTTTCTTTAATAAACTGAAGGAATGGATGCAGCTCTGCTTACTATAGTTATTTTACGTTCGCCTGTACTCAAGACACTCAAATATTCTGCTAGTATAAAAAAAAAACATTGCCTTGCTCACTCCTTAATTTTCCATTCATTGTAAAATCAGCAGAAATAAGAGTGAATCTTATCCTTATTCTTGAAAAACAATCAGCTTAATTCATTTTTGTGTTTCAGGTGATTAAAAAAGAATGCAGACCTGTGCACAATAGCCACATATTGCATTTTGACATCATAATGAAAAGCAGAAGCTCCATTGTTTATTAACTTTAATGTTGGCTTGTGCGACTGTTTGATATTTCCTTTAGGTTTCTAAATTTAATCCCACCTAGTGAATAACTTATCATCATTGTTCTCTATTTAAAACCGCAGGAGAGCTGTCCATGGTTCTGAAACCCTTCACTTCCACAGTTCAGTTTTATGAACATCATTAACATACATTTAATCTACCCTGTTGTTTTAGAAAATGCACACATCTCATGAAAAACTCCCACTCGCTGTCTTTGCATGGATATTTGCCCTGTGCAGTTCAATCAAAACATGAACACACCGATCAATAGACCAGACCCTGTCCAGATGCACCGCCAACTGCTTGCCAAGCACTTCCACTGACCGGCCTTATTTAAGGCTATGCTGAGCAATATATTCAGTATTACACCTTTAATTGGGATCCTCCAGGGACCTTGTCAAAGGTTTCGAGAAAAGCTGGGATTTAGCACACATGCTAAACTTAAGTTCAGTGACCAATTACCACCCTTCTCTTCAGAGGGGTTGCTGTATTACATCTCCTTCTGTTGTATTATGAATGTAGTGCGGTGATCCCGCTCCCTTGGTTGCTTGTTAATACTCCACTATGGAGAACAGGTTTCATTAGCCTGTGTCAGAATATACTGCTGCAGGCCGTTAGAGGCTGCTTTAAACATCAAGGCTGCAGCAGTGCCTTATCATACTAATGAACATCAACAGGTTTAGGCTAAAACGCAGACCAGCAATCATTTAAATGCGCTTAAGTGATTAACCTATCAAGCTTAGAGGAACGCTGTGGAGGTTCTTTGATGGAGTGTAAGCAAACACCTCCTGGCTAATGTGTTTCATTCCCAGTATCTGATGAAATTGTTTATTGAAGACCTGTATTACACAGGATAAAAGATTAA
Source organism: Enteromius mattozi (assembly GCA_032359235.1). Lineage (NCBI taxonomy): Eukaryota > Metazoa > Chordata > Actinopteri > Cypriniformes > Cyprinidae > Enteromius > Enteromius mattozi. Next base: position 570,875 of record JAUMHE010000021.1, read on the forward strand.
AATGTTAACTAAAACATTTAACTTTCTCTGGGCGGATCCCAGAAATGGCTAGAGTTAAAACTGAGGAGATATATTATCTCAAAGCAGAACCAGTTCACAGTTGCATTCTTTGTTAGAAAAAAAATAATGTTTTAACAGCACAGAAGCAACAATGTCAAAAAGAGTTCAGTTAGAATGAAAGAAGCTGAACATGCACACAATGCCTTATTCAGGAGAAGTGAAGGTTTATGTGCGTCAGTGAGTGAATGAAAGGAAGGAGAAGACGTGCAAACGTATTTATATACTCATTTACATATAAATAGGATCTTTGTCACCCTGAAAAATGATTTCATTCTATCATCATAGCTCTCCATTAAAATAAAAAAATTAAAAATGAAATAAACTCTTTATACTATAAGCTGATTGCATGGTCAGTTATTGCAGATATACAACAATATAGTCTTAAGTGGTTAGGGCTGGTAGATAAACCAGCCACTGTGTTCCAAAAAAACAGTTTAAGCTGACATAATTTTCATGCTGACACATATACTGATTTCTTTGTCACTTTTTATAGAACACATTGCTTTATTGGATATTGTATTCTTACACATTTGCTGCAATTCTACAATTACTATCCCCCACTTTTGGTAAAACAAAAAACTATAAGTGCTTAACTGCAAATGTACAAAAAAACACAACTTTGCATAGTTCACCTTAAGTTAGGTTATTTGAATGGGCCATATACTTCTCTGTAAGGTATAATTTAATGGCAAATATTTTTTAAAAATATTAAATATGTTTGAATTTATTTTTGTAATGATTGTTCAGTGTTCCTGTGGTTCAGCAGAGCAGTGCCAAGCTTATGGGTGTGATTTCCAGTGAATTCATGAACTCAAGACGTTTTGGCATCTGGCAAACGGTATTAATATTTACTGCTCTTATTGACTCAATAATTTAAAGAAGTGTGAGAATGTCTTGTGAATGTGTACAGCACCATATAGAGTCCAGGAAAAATTGTCCTTCAGCGACAATAAAGCAATACAAATTTCAGTTCACACAGGTGCTGTAATATTAAATTCATAATGACTGTGCAAACAGAAATAATGGGCTATTCATCCTGTTGGAATATCTCTCTCTCCGTTTGTCTGTTACACACACATGCATAGCTATAAAAAGACCTTCACAAAACAAAAACAGATTTATTAAACTTCCACTAGGCACACAAAAAAGAAACATCCATTTTCAGTCACAGACTCACTGAACAGACAACTATTCGTTTGCTTTCATGTTTATTTAGGTCCCTCCCAGAGGAAATCTGCGTCGTACCTGCCAACCGCTTGAACAAATTGCTTATTATACTTTAACGTCATCGCGCATCAGTCATATTTAATTAATTATTTCACTGTTCAACTCCACGAGCCTCATAAAAGTGTGAGGAGGAAGGCTGGAGAACATGTGAATGGCAGATGGACGTGTGAAGTGTGTGCAGCAGCGGTACAGTGAGCTGAGCGTTACTGTAGACGACTCCACGACACTTTGGCTGTGGCGGTGCAGACATGACAACTTTTGATTTTTCCGACGTGGAGGCATTTTTGGATTGCCACCCGGAGCTCTTTGAGGAATATCTCGCCAGGAAGGGAAAATGTGACACCCTGAGCAGGTGGCTCAAAGAGCATCCGCCGTCCAAAACCTCTCCGGCGGAGGAGAAACGCGGGGTCGCGAGGGATCCCTTCTGGCCCACGAACCCCGACGGACTGAAGCGCAGATCGTCCCATATGGAGCTCCGCAGGAACTTCGCCCGCTCCAAAGCGATGACGGCGCACCGGACCTACGACGAGCACGTCAGTCTCACGGCTCACGAGTCCCAGTCGAGCATGCGACGGCGCGCGCTGCTGCGGAAAGCCAGTTCGTTACCGCCGACCACGGCGCACATCTTGAGCGCGCTGCTCGAGTCCCGGGTGAACGTGCCTCAGTATGCCTCCAGCGCCATTGACTACAAATACAGACTCAAAGAGTCCAACGAGAGGGAGTTCTTCCTCGAGCTGGTTAAGGACATTTCTAACGAACTTGACATGACGAACCTCAGCTACAAGATTCTTATCAATGTGTGCATCATGGTAAACGCAGACAGGTGCTCGCTTTTTCTAGTGGAGGGACCGTCTCATAAGAGGACACTGGTGTCCAAGTTTTTTGATGTGCACTCTGGTACGACGGTGCGACCCTCTTCGAGCACTCTGGACTCGAACGAGGTGCAGGTTCCGTGGGGAAAAGGCATCATAGGTTATGTAGCAGAACACGGAGAAACCGTCAACATCCCGAACGCATACGAGGTAGAACGGCAACTAATAATAATACTGACTATTAAGCAGTCATTGGTTGCGAATTATTATAAAGGGTTTGATGGTTTAACCCAAAGGACGTCCTTTTTAACAGGGGCTTTGAACTTTATGGAATTATACAAGTTAGGTTACAAGTTAGTGGTGCGTATTTTTACCTGTTGCCAAATAGACACTAAATAACTTCGCTTCTACAGAGGTAACCATAGCAACAATTGAGCGGTCAGTTTCGATCGGTATGCAAAAATGCTATGATGAATTTGCATCTCAAATCACCAAAACCTACATGTATTTTATTTTTCGTTTGCATAACTGACGTTTGGTTAATCTAGTTATAATTTACGTCGTGCGAGACAAAAATTGACAGCTTGCGCCAGGGACTTATTTAGTGTAGCCTACATAAAAAATAAAGTTATTGGGGAGCCCGGGGCTAGTTGTCACAATTTTTTACTCCAGTGAATATTTCTCAGGTATAGGTTTATTTTAGCATATAATGGAATTATGTAGACACAATAAATCTTGGCTACAAAAAATAAAAAATATAAACATAACAACTAGGCCTATTTAACATTTTCCCCATTAATACACATGAGATAAGAAACAGTTCACAACGTTGACCTGACCTGAGTTGATGCAAAAACCTAAAATCACTATTTTGACAAACACATAACATTTAAAAGTTATTTTCAAGTAAAATCTACTTTTATTATATTCAGTAGCTTAGCTTGTTCTAATTGCAAAAATATTAAACTTTAATATGGAGGATAGAATAGATGTGCCTTTAAACATTTGTGTTTTCTACATTTTCTGCTGCCAAAGCTTTGAGTCGCTGATTATTTTGATTATGTCAAAAGGTTCAAGAACCTAACATTCACCATGTGAAGATTTCTCGATTACAGCATTGGCAGTTTCTCCATCTTCAAATACACACTACCAGTCATGCGTACACATCATTATATCATGGCCACAGGCAAGCCTTCCCTAGTACACTGTGGTCAGAGGAGATCCATTGATGCAGTGCAATGAAATTGCCACTATTCTATCACATTTTATGTTTGCATTTTTTGTCCCCAAACCCCCCAAAAAGTGATGTAATATGCTACAAGATACATACATTTTCATGTAGTTTTTCCTCTTCCTTATTGAAGTCAAAGTGAAGTTGGAAGAATTCAATTTTTTTTTTCTACACTTTTTAACATTAAATAACGATGTGTACTTAATATAGGTTTGAAATTAGATTTGGTTTAGGATTAGTGGCCTGTATTTATACAAAATTTACTGTTATTACTATAAGTACAGGTAACATGTAAGAAGGAGACTATAAAACAAAGAGTTACCATGTTTTTTTTTTTCCCCTCCCAAATAATCGTGAGTTAGTTTTAAGTTTTAAGTACACAAGTAGATTTGGGATTGATGTGTAAATGAAAAAAAAAGTCTTTAAATGAAAAGAGCTACAGATTTTTGTTTCTAATCTTACTGTATTACAGTATTTATTATCTCTTACTATTTTCTATAGCAATACAGTAACTTTTCATAATGAATGCATGTTAATTTTTGCATCTAGCCAGAATGTTGTGCCTCCTTTGTACTGTGTAGGACCATCGGTTCAGTGATGAAATCGACAAGCTGACGGGCTATAAGACTCAGTCCATTTTGTGCATGGCCATCCGCAACAGCGATGGTGAAGTCATCGGTGTAGTGCAGGCCATCAACAAGAACCCCAGCGGAACGCCATTCACTGAGGACGATGAAAAGGTACATAAGCGGTTCTCCTTTTCGCTTGGCTTCTGCTCCAGCTAGTGGATTTATACCCTGTTACATTCTCCAGATGCCTATTACTATATTGCCCAAACTTTAACTGGTAATGAAACTCTAGAGTGTGAATGTAATTGCTGTGCTAAATCAAAAGAGATCGATGAATTAGCACCTTGGCGAATGTCCTGCTATGCTGGAATACAAGTAGTTCTAGGTTTAGAAAATGAGTTATTCATATTTGAAGATTTATTATTTATTCATAACCTTAGAAACGGGAGCATAACCAACTGAAGCCCTGTGGTCATTTTGCACATTTATTGAGTTACTGCATAAATCAAATCTAGAACTGATATTGGGAAAATTCCAACTGGAAGAGAGAATCTCTATGTGCCCTACTCACTCCAAAGGGCAGAACCCTTGAAGTGGCAACTTGGGAGGGAGCATGAAGTGCACTTGGTGAAAGGAGAATTGAAAAACAATGTTATTTAGACATTATCTTTACCTGGAATGGTACTGTAAAAAGAAATAACCAGCAATTGTTACATTAAAGAGCTATATATACATGAATTTACCCTTAAAATTAGTTTTGTTGGTCTAACCTACATTTTTTTATTTAAATAAAATCAATTTATTTAGATGATTACACATTTTTAGGTTACAGTTATATTCTGGTACAATGTAATGTGGCGTCCATTTTCCTATTAGCTGGTCTTACCCTAAACAAAAGGTAACCTAGAAACAGAAATATGTAAATTAACTGATTTAAGTCTGGAAAATTATTTAATATTGATAAATTAACTGAAATACAGTATACTAACGAAACTACATCTTATGGGTGAAAGTAAAAATATCCTTTTAAGGTAACAATTGTAGGTCATTGCAGAGTAAACCAGAAATGTTGTATTAGTGAATATACATTTTATAGTGAGATGTTTCATACATGTAAGCCTGGACCACAAAACCACTCCATAAGTAGCATGGATACAGTATATCTGTAGCAATAATTAAAGGAGCCGTATGTAAGAAATTTATTGTAATAATCATAAAATGTCTCTGTTATGTTCAACAGGCATTAAGAAA
>JAUMHE010000021.1:576124-598266 GCA_032359235.1 Enteromius mattozi
AATATGTTAATGTTAAAGAGTATTAAAATAAAATATAATTGTTAAAAAGAAGTTACATAAAATAAAAAATTAAATAAAAACAATCAAAATCGAACTCGATATTTACATCTCAGCATGCATACATCTGGGCTTTGATCCAAAGCCCTGTGTTGCGTCTTTTCTTTTTTTGTCCATCTTTGTTGTGTGTTTTGACAGCACAAGGGCGTGCATGGGAACATGCTTTGCGTGTGACTTTCAGCAGCTTGGTAACAGATGCCAGACACATTATTTTCCCCTCGCAATCCTGTAATATGACACACATATATTATCATTTAAAAAATCAGGGCTGAGACTTCACCGGGGGTCCACCCTATTTACATTGTTTCAGTACCACCCTCAGTCTAGAGGCTTGGATAGGAACTTTTGATAGGAGCAGTTTTGTCTCTGAAGTTCTTCCTGCCATCAAACTGGTTTCTGTCTCAGGGTTTTGCAGAGATGGCGGAGCTGACACTTCACAGAGCTACCGACAACAGCTTCACTCGTCACCGGATGTTATTTCCTACAACAAATGTCATGCGTCATGTTAATAAACACGCTGAATTTTAATAAATTTTTTGGAACTATGACCCAAGAGTTAGTGTACAAACACTTTGCCATGATGGTGCAGTGATGACAGTTTTAATCACTTCAGTCACATTTCCTGGTCCTTTCACAAAACTTGTTTGATCATTGCATTGTGTTTGGTCGGTTGGTTTTGATTTCTTTTGATTTTTGTAGTTTTGTTTTGTGCTTTGTTTCTTTTTGTTTTGTTTTTGTGTTTTATTTTGTTTCCTTAGGCAAGTGGCACATTGAAATGTTTTTATGTAATGTTTGTTTTGCTTTATCTTCTGCGTTTTTGGTTTGTTTGTTTTTGTTTTTTGTGTTTGTTTTAAAAGTGTTTTTTTTTTTGTTTGTTTGTTTTTCTGAGGCAAGTGGTAAACTAAATTTATTTTTTTAAATTAATTAAAATATTAATCAAATTTAAATATGCCAATTTTCCTTGTAAATATACTTCATAAAACTTCAACAATACTCGTCAGTACCTGCCAAAATGTATAAAATAATAAAATAATAGAAGCCTGTTTCCGTCACTAAATATTTAGTAATTGCAACTTTTTATCTCACAATTCTGACTTTTTTATCACAAGTGCAAGGTTATGTCTTCTAATTGTGACTCAGAATTGTCAGATATGACATAAGACTGAATACTGATATTTTTGTATACTGATAGAATTGAGAGTTTGTATTTTACAATTCTGACTTACGATTGTGAGTTATGAAGTCAGAATTGTAAAATATAAACAATAGAGATATAAAGTTCATATTCTGAGTTTTGTTTCTCACAATTGCAGGTTTATATCACACAATTCTAGAAAAAAAAAAAAAATAGCAAGTTTGTACCCTGCAATTCTGAGAAAAAAATAGTTGGGAGATGTAAACTCGCAATTGCAATAAAAAAATTTGCAATTACCTTTAATTCAGTGGAAACAGGCTTCCATCATAGGACTGTGAATGCATAGTCCGAAGGTTTTCTTTTTATGTTTGTCCAGTCTCTGTGAGTCACGCTCTCTTAGTTGTCAGGTACAGTAAGAGATACTCTGGAAATATAATCATTAATTTTCTGCGGAACTTTCATTATGGGCTTTAGTTGGAAATGAAAATCTAGAGATGAATGAATCACCGGCCTAAAATGTATGTATGTGTGTTTTCAGTGTGTGTGTTTGACTCACAATGACTGCTTTGCCTTTGGTGTAGGTGCACACCTTCAGAGGGCCGCATTGGTGTGAATACTGTGCAAACTTCATGTGGGGTCTCATCGCCCAGGGCGTCCGTTGCTCAGGTAACCCTCCACCAATCACAAACCCTCCCACGCAAATCAAGTGTTCATCAGAATTATGGCACCGGCCATGTAGCATTATTCATATCAAATTACAATCCAAAGGCCGCTTAGGATCCACATAATTTCTCGTGTCATTCTGGTAACAATGCCTAATTGGCTGTAGAGCTTTTCCAACGTGCGGTGGGAACCTGAGGCTAAATACTGAAAGTGAGACCTGGGACAATAAGGGTTTTAACTAGTATGCTGATGTGTGGGTATTTTGCATTCCTAAATGACACCTGGTCCAAACCAGTTGAGTGCCTTCTGTTGAGTGTTGACTATTTATAGTGGAGCATACTGTGTACACTATAGAGTACTGTGAGAGAGGCACACCCAGGTAAACCAGGACAGTCTCCTTGTGTTAATGCCAAATTCATCAGGCTACACTTCAAATCACACAGATAAACATACATAAACAGATGCATATATGCACACACACACACACCTGTGCTGTATGACAAAGTATGACACTTTATTGGTTATGTACAAGTGATGCATATCATTTATACAATAGCTTTACGATAAGCTTAAATTATTTCAAATTAATAAATGATGTATCGCAAACTAACAATTTTTGTAGGATTTGATTTTGATCCAGGTGAATCTAGGTTTCTTTATTGTTATTTTTGTCTTATATTGTTCACTCATGATTGATCATAGCGCATAGCTCAGTAAAAAATGGAAAATTTGCCCTTATTTACAGTTATATATATATATAACTGTGGAATACAAAAAAGGTACTTTATTTGTTTGCTTTTTTGGGTGGATTTCTATAGATTCATTTATACATGAGTCAAAGATGAAAAAGGGTTTAACTATAAAAACAATAAGAGTAATACTGCTTTAAACTGTTGTTTTTCCCCCAAAATTAAAAAGTTTTCTGTTTAAATGAATTGCAGTTTTGTTTTTGTTTTTCTGAGCCAAAAATAAATATCACACATTTTCCCTGATAAATATGCAAAATCTACCCACTAAAATGTCATTCAGTATAATAATCTTGTCAGACATATTTACAACAAAAATCAATTTATGATACATTAAAATATTAATTACTTTTACCCCAAATACTATTTATTTATAATTAGATTTTTTTTTTTTATCCACTATCCTAGGTTTTTCGCCCATCTGATTTTTTACTCATTTAAAACACGATAAAATGTAATATGCTTCCTTATTTTTTTATATATTTTAATATGTACAAGTTAGAATAAGCATGCATTGTGTTACACTGAATGACAATGTAACATTATTTTGACATTTTAATCTCCAAAAATGTATTTGAAACCCTTATTAGACACTTTACTTACATTTAATGTGCTTTCTATGGACATAAACTCACTTTTGTGAATTTATTTTGATCCGGACATCTTAACATCTTTGACCCACATACAACTTTATTAAAAATATATAATATACCTGTAATATTAACCTATACCATATTAATTATTAGTATTAAGCAACATAATGCATTTTATTTAATTAACAAGATTAATAAGTAAAAGTTTTGCTCATTTTCTGTTAGCTGTGGCATTTAATAAGGAATGATCAGCTAGCCAGTCGTTATTGCAAAATAAACCCTGACAGTGTGATCGTGTCACAAATTACTTTTGTTTTGTTTTGTTTCGTTTTTTTGTTTTCGGTAATCGCGTCCAAAATAAAAGTTTTTGTTTACATAATGTATGTGTATACTGTGTTAATTTATTATGTATATATAAACACTTGCATGTATATATTTAAAAATATATATATGTTTATATATTAAATATATTTATATGTAAAATGTAAGAATATTTATTATTTATTTTGGATGTGATTAATCGTGATTAATTGTTTGACAGCACTAGTTTTATTGTTTTATGTTATATGTTGTGTTTTGTTTTGCTTTGCTTTCCTTTTCGTTATTTTGAGAGGCAAAAGACAACTTAAAATTAAATGTAAAACCATAATGAATCCTAGTTGACCATATTGGATTCAGGACGATCATAAATGTGACCTAGATAAACAAATGCACCTTAATTCCATGATTACAGGTTTGCTCAGATCTCATGTTGACATGGAGCTGGTTATTGTTTGACAGCACTTTCTCAAAACACATAAACTCAATCCAGTCACAAGGCTTTGCTGTTGATTTTTCTCACTGCAAATGGTCTCATCCATTCGGGCCATTATTCAAGCCTTTTCTTTTCACACAGGAGCCTCTCTTCTTTCATTCGGGCCCCCGGCGAGCCAGTGTCATCAGACACATTGAGAATTAGAGCAGAGTTGAATGTGTCCCTAGGCCCATACGGAGGAACACAGAGTGTTTTTCTTTTTGTCTTCTGGTTTTTTTTTTTAAAGATGTGAAGGAGGGGTTCGGGCAGGCAGTAAAATAGACAGAGAGTGTGATTAATGGTATTGCTGAAGATGAGGAGCAGTGGGACAGCATAGGCATGCTACTGGAGACACACCACACTGCTACAGTACATAAACACACAGTCCCAGTGTCAAACTGCCATTTGTAGGGGGGGATGGGGGGATTTTCCCCCCTCTGGACTATGCGACTTTGCCACTTCTGAATTATTTTATTCCCGGTAGGGATAAAATAATTCGCGAAACGTGCTATGAAGACCCGTTTTGAATCAAATGATTTAGGAAACACACTTTAAAATCCCGTTCTGAATTAAATGATTTGCATATCATGATTCGATTGGCGCGCTTTGAATCATTTTGCAACGCAATGTTTTACCTGTTTCTGAGTTTCAAAAAGCTTTGTTGATGATATATTTTCTGTCGTATTAAAAACATTTCATTACATGACACTTACTTACCTACAAACAATTTTAAGTAGAATTTGACATTATCTGAAGAAAATGTGAGAGCTGCGCGAAATGCAAACATCGCCACAGACATTTGGGTGTTGTGTATGGTTCTCAGAGCATTGCTGCATTGTTAAGAGGTTCTGGATGGTTGCTCTCTTAAGTAAACTTAAGTAAACTACTTACTCTCTTAAGTAAAAAACAACCCTTTTAAGTCTTAATGATGCTCTGGTCCTATCCCAATCCATATGCTACATAATTTGAGGTACTAGATGGCTACAGATTTCTGACATAACATATGTCCAAACATAATATGTCCAAAACAGTTGGACACAAAATTCAGGCTAGACACTGTGTATTCAGGGACGAGAATTGTGTTTTGGTAATTAAGCAGATGTCTATCACGAACATGACAAGAGGCCCCTGCACACACATACGTGTATGTATGTAGACCCGCTGGCAAACACACCCAGAGTCACACAGGGTTACTCTCTCAGAATGACACATGGCAGAATGTGACTGATATAGTACCACCCAGTTTGACTGACACACACCTGTTTCTCCACGTACACTTTACCCTGAAGAGGCACCCTCCATAAGACTCCTAGACACACACTCACACACCTTGAGTCTCCATTCTCTTGAAGTCTCTTTGGAGACGACAGGGTTACACCCCTCTAACCTTTTGACCTGTTACTCTTGCAGACTGTGGGCTGAACGTGCACAAACAGTGCTCCAAACTCGTGCCCAGTGACTGTCAGCCGGACCTCCGCAGGATCAAGAAGGTCTTCAGCTGCGATCTGACCACGCTGGTCAAAGCCCACAACACGCCACGGCCGATGGTCCTGGACATGTGTATCAAAGAGATCGAACACAGAGGTACTGATCGCTTCTAAAATGAAGTGCTCTGAGATTTGAATATAGAGAGACGAGATCTTCTCTAGCACCTGTGGCCTTCAGTAAGACACTCAGGCACTGACTGTAGCCGTCTCACAGCTGCCCTCTGCTCTGGAGTCTCCTTGTCATACTAACCTAAAATACTAACCTAAAACAACAGGCAGAGGAGGCAAACATTCCCACATTTTGACTTATTGGGTGACGCTTTCAAAGCCTGGTTCTCACAAGGTTTTTTCTCCATTCTCTCATGGATGGGGTTTTGGTTCCTTGCCGCTGTCGCCTCTGGGTTGCTTAGTTGGGGACACCTGATTTCTAGCAATTATCGTCGTCTTGACTACAGAGACCGTCTCTGCATTTGATAAATAAATAGTTTAATCTCGTCATCATACATTACCATCACTCTATTCTCCTATTTGATAATGTTCAGTGCTTTGCTACAATCTGTATTGTTAAAAGCGCTATATAAATAAAAGTGACTTGACTTGACGCTTTCCATTAAAGAGAGCATTCTCTTTCTATATTTGAGGGGAAAAAATAATCAAATAAAATTAATCAGTTTCTTATTATAGAGAGAAATATAATATATAATTTTAATATGTATTTGTATTGTTTGTATTTTTATTTCAAGTGTGACTAGAAAACTAAAAACATTTCACAACTGAATACTAAAATATACTGTTTTCCACAGAATATATATATATATATATATATATGTGTGTGTATTGTATTTTAATCATTTGTTTCGATTACAAGTATAATTTTTTACTTTTATAGTATAAAATATCTTTATGCAACAAATTATATAGCTCATATTGTATTTTATGAAGATGGTCCATCACAAGTAGATCCTTATGTTTTGGCGTCATCACTTAACATGACAATACAACAGTTCCACATAATTAAATTAATTGATTATCTGATTAGTTGTTATCTGCAGATCAATACTAATTTACATGTTTACCACCAAATCCACTGAATGTATAACAGAAGTAAACGTGTTACTTCTGCTTCTTCCAGGTTTGAAATCAGAGGGTCTGTACAGAGTCTCAGGCTTCACCGAACACATAGAAGACGTCCGACTGGCCTTCGATAGAGGTTTGTAGAGGTTTACAATAATTGTTTGTGCCTCAAATCTGATGTAATCAGGTGTGTTATAGGTATTCAACTAGCATTTGGTCTCTTCACATTCACTTACATGCTTGAATGAACTCGTAATCCTTTATATCACTGTTATTTTATCAACATGCAGCCTGGATGGAAAAACCCATGCTTTTCCATTCAAAACAATGTATTGTTGGTACGGCATAGTGATTAATCTGTTACTCATCATAACAGATAACTAATTCTCCTTTGCAGATGGTGAGAAGGCAGACATCAGTGCCAATATGTACCCAGACATCAATATAATTGCCGGAGCTCTGAAGCTTTATTTGCGAGATCTGCCTATTCCAGTTATCACATATGACGTCTACTCCAAATTTATTCAAGCTGCCAGTAAGAGACTCTAACTGTATATTAATATAAAAATAAAAATTATATGTGTTATAATTAACTAGAAACTTTGTTTTGTATTCTGTTTTGATGATCATTAGTTTTTTTGATTATTTTGATCTTGTCATTAAATATTACAACACTTAAATAATTTATGACCGTGAATAAATTGATTAATGACAATGAATTAATACATTTTTAAATGAATAAATGAAAATCAATCAATCTTTTATTTAGCGGCCCAATATAATTTAACAATGACATTGAAAAGTTTCAGGTCAGGATGATTTAATTGATCAAATATATATAATGTTACAAAAGTATACTGAGTATATTTTGACTTTTTATTATTCAAAGAATCCTGAAAAACCATCATAGTTACCACAAAAATATAAAGCAGCCTAATCATTTTCAACAGTAAAAATAACAGGGAATTTCTTGAGCACCAAATCAACATTAGAATGAATTTTGAAGGATCACGTGACACTGAAGACAAACCTTTGAATAGTAGTGTAACTTGTAAATGAAAAAAGTATAGTAATAATAATAATAATACAAAAAGAAATAATTTTCACTAGTGTTCTCAGATTTTGGACTGTACGTGCTATAATGTCAGTAAAGTGTGTCAAATAGTGGCCAGTTTTAGCTGACCTTGCACAATTCTGAACAGTATTTTGCAAAACGTTTTCTAACAGTTTCTTACACTTTTGGTTGACAGAAATTACAGACCCTGATTCTAGACTGGAGGCTGTTCATGATGGCCTTCTCCAACTTCCTCCAGCCCACTACGAGACCCTGCGGTACCTGATGACACACCTGAAGAGGTAAAATGGGAAACGTATTGAATTTCCACACTGATTTGCTATATAACTCCCTTAGGTGCCGGTCCCATACTCTGTACCTCACTGAGCCATTGGGTTTTCAGGTTTTTGTTCCATTTAAGCATTGTCCCATAAAGAGTGATTTTACTTCCTGTCACCCTGCAATATAATAAGACTGATTAGAAGGAAGCAGGAAACACAATACAGCACTTTAGCTCAGTGCACTTCAGGAGCTAAAAAACCTACACAATGAACCTCAGGGATTTGTGCTTTACCTCTAAGTCGCCAAGCCAGCTTTGCCACATTTCTCCATCCGTGGAAAATATATCACTTACCTACCTGCATGTTTATTATCAAAATTGTATTGTCTGAGGTGTTTTTTCCACATCTTCTCTCTATTTATCAGGGTCACCATGCATGAGAAGGACAATTACATGAACTCGGAGAATTTAGGAATCGTTTTTGGTCCAACACTCATGCGGCCCCCGGACCTGAACACACTCACCTCTCTCAACGACATGAGATACCAGAAACTGATAGTTCAGCTCCTTATAGAGCAGGAGGACATCTTATTTTAAACAGCTGAAATGAAGACCTCATTTAAAGACTTTTACATTTTGAAAAGCAACCAGCCACACATTTCAAAGACATTAGGTTTTCTCTTTTGCGTACAAAATTTGGACTTACATGCACATTTCACTCAATGTGTTTCAATTCCCCAAACAAATACTGCTGAGCATGGAGTAAATGAACATTCGTGCTGAAAACAGAATTAATTATTATTGATGGGCATTTTGATTAAAGGAGTAGTTCACCCAAAATTAAAATCACCATCAGAACCGATTTGGAGAAATTTAGCATTACATATCCTTCTCACCAACTCTGCCGTGAATGGGTGCCGTCAAATTCAGAGTTCAAACAGCTCATAAAGACATCTCAAGTAATCCACATGACTTCAGTCCAACAACTTGTAAAGAGAAACAAATAAGACATTAACTGATTATGATAATTGATGAACTGGAATTATGTGGATTATTGCAATGTATTTATCAGCTTTTTGAACTCTCATTCTGACAGCACCTATTCACTGCAAAGGATACATTGGTGATACATTTCTCCAGATGTGTTCTGATGAAGAAACATACTCATCTACATCTTGAATGGCTTGAGAGTAATGAAATATTTAGCAAATATTTGGGCTGGATTCCTTTAAATAATTCCTTTTTTTTTTTGGGTCATGATGTTGGTAAATGTATGTATGCTATAAAGGCAATGCAGTTAAGTTCATGTCATGTGTAAAGCACTTTTTAATTTTACATGGAGTGTAAATAGTTAATATTTTGTTCACTGTTAATTATGCTGTGGTTGACCCATGCCTCCTTCGAATTATATTTAGTTTGCTCTGACAGCAATTAAGTGATCTACGTCAACACCCTGTGAATGGACAAAATGGTTCTGTGAGCTTTTATTTAGTGCTTGTTCCTTCGTCCTTGGGCTTGGTCCCATTTCAGTGATTTTGCTAAACAAAATTATGTGTATTGTGTTCATCTTGGGACTTCTGAGACGAGATCAGTTATTCACCTTGACATATGGTACCATCACCATGGTTTGAGTTCCTTCAGATTGTTTATTTGATAAAACACCTTTTTACAATTTCTTTGAAGATAATTCTGTGAATGATTGTAATTATAATTGTAATTTATCAAATGCTGATTTATTAAATTATGTAAATCTGGTTACTTTTAAATCTTGATTCTCAGCTTAATGACAGACAAAATGAACTGAATGTCGTTTGTGTATTATTACTTAAAGCTGCAACACCTCACATTTGCAGTATGTGAAATATGTTGCTGTAATTGGTGCTTGGTCAGCTCTCTTTAGGCGTTGGTTTTCTCTAAGCTTGGTTTTCTTGTTCCAAACTCAGGGGTGTGAACGGCAGCATTGTTTTAGTATCAGACAGCTGAGACGGTATATGCCCCAAAGTGACTTTTTCACCAAATCACAGGTGAAGTGAGAACCTGAAACCAGCTTCCTGAGGGCAGTTGCAGAAGCTCAACAGACCAATGAGAGAGGGCAAGGAGGGCGTATGAGCGACAGGTGAACTATAAATGAAAGAATTCATCACTCATTATGGTTTAGACAGAGAGATGCAGCACTGTATGATGTTGTGAGTTAAGATATACACAGAAAAGCCACAAGGTTGTTCTGCTGGATGTTTTCTTAAAAGAAACGAAAGACTTGACTGTCAGTTTCTGGCTGACGATAACACACCTGAAGCTGAGGTAAGTGTTTCTGAAGGATTATAGATAGATAACAAACGGTAATTAAAATATGTTGTATAAAAAATGTTCGCATATAAATTTATAAACCTTATGCATTTCAGTGGAAATTGAAGAATTAGAATGGCAGACACATACTCCTGGTGGAAAAACTTGACTGGAAAAAACAAGAACCATTTTAAAGAAGTCCAGCAGGAATTTGGAAATGCGACGTCGGTGAAACAAACTGGCAGCGACAACAAGAACGGCAATCTGATCAGCGACGAGACGTACGACGACTCTCAGCTGGAGCCCTCCTTCAATGAACACACGTGCCGCAGACACTGGACAGTTTCACGGTCTGGCCGTTTCAAGGAGAAACGAAGAGCGCGGGTCACCATGCCCGAGAACAACTTTTATGACAAAAACATTGCTGCAGCAAAGTAGTTTACATCAATTAAGCCGTTCACACTGCAAGCGCGCGAATCTTGAGAAGTCCATCTGTCAAGAGGGCGTTCTAATATTGTCTGGTTGCGTCGTTCGCTTGCAGTGTAGAGAGGATATGAAGAAATCCATCATTCGGTGTAACCATTGACTGTAACGACACCTGTTACATCCTGCAGTAAGCTTTGCCTCTGCTGATCAAAGGATCTTAGAGACGCACTTCACATTAATTTTTCAGTTATTTGCCTGCACAAAGAAAGACATTTGCTCTGTATGCGCAATTAGCGAGCCTATTTATTGTTTGTTTGTCTGTTTGCTTTTTTCCTGAAAAGTCTCTTTTTTTATTATTTAAAAAGGGATTTTTTAAGGACACTTTTTTTAGATGAAGGATATCTTCTCTTCTATACTTACGCAAATTTTACAAGAGTTTATGTAACTGTGTAATGCCATAGTAAGAATGGAATGCTGTTGAGTGTGACTGAGTGTATGTTGTTGTATGCAAATTATAATAGGCCCTACACACCACACACTAGTCATCTGCATTATGTAGGTGTGTGATGATGACTATGCCATCTGTCAAAGAAAGGCCTCTTGACTACATTTTAACTGAGCGTTTCATCGTTTTCAGTAGTTTTGCCTATTATTAAAAATGACATTTTCTAATAGTACTAAATGCGAGATATTTAAGATAATCAGTTACTCTGTCATGGAACAGGCTAAGAGAAGAGCTCCCTCTAGTGATGGTGTATATAATTACAACGTCAAAAGTGATGAGCAGCACAGAACTGATGTACTTTATTCACAAGTAAATACTTACAGGCCACTCCAGACAAATTGACCTAGACATGTTGTAAATATTGTACATTTTAGCAAAATTCATCTGAAGAAGTGACACACATATATATATAAAAAAACAACAACACTGAAATGTTCTGAAATAATCAATGTTTCAACCCACAGGCACTTTGGGGACAAACATTCTCTTTCAGCAGACTTTAACACTTTGCCATTGAAGAAGAATGACTGTCTTCAAATACTATAAAAGTTCAGTCATACCGCCACCTGAGTGTATTAAATAAAAACTAAACAAAAAAATAATAATTACAGACATGATCTGTAAATAGAACTACTGAAACTGGAATCTCTCTGATTGGAGGAGTGTGAAGTATTTATAGTTCATCATGTTTGTAGGTGAACTCCCGAGCTGATATAAATCCATCATTATCTTCATCTTCTTTTTGGAAGATGTCCTCAACCATCACTTCATGATGGGTGTCATTGGCAGCATATCCATGCTTTTCAAACTCTTTACGCAGGTATTCTTTTACCTAAAACATAAAGGTGTTCAGAATAAAACCCTCAAATGTATTATAGGCATTGATGGTCCTATTAAGAAAATTTAACATTCATGTAACCTTTCAGTTGCACAAGAACTTCTTTATGGTAAAAAAGTTCTTTAGAATATTCTTTAGACAAAGGGAAAAAAAATGGTTCTTTTAAGAATGATTCCATGAAAGGATCTTTGGGTAACCAAAAATGGTTATTGCACTGCATAAATCTCATGCTTGATGGACAGCTGCTTTCTGACGCACAGCTATAAACAAGCAACTGTTTCGACAAACCTCAGCTTTGGAAAGTTTCCAGTCATCATTGAGGTCCATTTCCTGAAAAGACTCATGAGATCTAGGCCCATTTCGGATCTCGATGATCTCAATGTCAAAGATTAGAGTGCTCTCCGAAGGGATTTTACCTGTGAACAAAGCGTAGCCATCAATATAGCTAATCTGAGCTCGTATAGGGGTATTTTAGACAGACTTAATGACACATTCAACAGCAGAAGGTGGAGAAAGCCAGAGTTCCTCAAATGTTTTATGCATATGTATCTTGCTGGCACACCTTTGCCCTCTTTGCCATATGCAAGAGCTGGAGGGACGGTCAGTTTCCTCTTCTCCCCTGCACACATGTCTTGAAGACCCTTGTCCCAGCCCTTGATCACCTCACGGATCCCCAACGTGAACCAAACAGGGTTTTTGTCTCCATGATGGCGGCTGCCAATTACAAGACATATACATTAGTATTAAAGGCTAGAAACATGCACACACTGTTGGAAAACCAAGCTTGAGTTGTTAGCTGTGTAACATGGTATTCACTCATCTTGGGTTAGCAACACACCAACTAACAGCTAACGTGGTCAAGCTGGTTTCTGGATCAAGGTAGCTGACCAACTAATGGTCATTCTGGACCAGACAGAAAACAGCAGCACAACTGTTTAACCTTTTTTTAAAAAGTGTATTCAGCAACAATAAACGCATTCTCACTGCAGAAGTGCATGGTTCGGTTAATAAAGGATGTTCTTGCAGTGTATAGCCTATTTGCAGTGTATGTTTCATGCATTAGACGGTTCATTGGGTGTCACCTGGAATGAAACATTGTGCCATTACTCTCCAGAAAGCCTTCGTAGTGAACCAGAAGAATATCTCCGTATTTGGATTTACGATGACAAAGGAAAGGTTTGTATAGAACTTCTATTTTCACCTCTGGTTCCGGAAGTTTTGCTCCATGCACGTAAAAGAATAATGCAGAAAAAACGCACATCCACAACTCTGGAATCATCTTAATATAAATAACAGTTTAACACTGTCTAACTGGTGCTAACTAATGTTTCATGCGCAACAAAGTTCTCATACAACTTCCCAAACTACAAGTTGTGCTGCCGCGACTACGTGGCAAGCGAAATTTCTACAGGGGTCTATCCCAAAGAGGGATGTTCGTCCGATCCCTGAACGAGTCATTCTTTTGAGTCGAGTCTTTTCAATGAATCTGTTGAGTTCAGTAAACAGTGGAAATGTTACAATTTGAACGCACTTGCTGATATGTTTATGTACGGACTGATTGCATGAAATATTGAAACACACGAATAAAATATTATAAACAATTTTCTTTTACTATTTTTTTCAAATTATATTTTGTTTTATGACCAGCTGGGAAATATCACAATTGCAATAACAGCTTTAAAAATAATAATAATAATAATAATAATAATAACGTTATAAATGGCAGAATATTAAATGTACTGGACATTTTTATGACTATATTATATTATACTATATGAAACTTATTAAAATGTTAAACCTACAAAATCTTTTTAAAGAGATAATGAATTTTGTTTATAAAAATATAAATGATATATTTTTAGGTTCTAAATTACACTTTTCAAATTACTGAAACGCATCACAATTAATAAATTAAGTTCCAAAAAAAATTAATTAAGTAGTTTATTAAATGTAATATGCCGAGTTGAGATTGTTCGAAAGAACCGACTCTCGGACTTCAGTTCACATTCCCCCAGATTCCCAGCGTAAACGTTGCCACCCTAAAATACAACATTGAATTGTTATTGGTCAGCTTTTTTTGAGGACACGCCTTAACGACCACTATCTAATTTTCATTGGACATTACTCAGATAGTCTCAGCACAACCCTGCCCATCCACTTCATCATATCCAATGAGAGGTTCGCTAAACGAAAATCCCACAGACGTCACGTACGTTCTGTGATCACATGGACTGCTATTCTCGAAGCCTTTACGTCACTCGTTTGCGTAATCTCAAGTCCGCGCAGTCACTTTGCGTCTTTCGCGTATAGTTGTCGTAGTTAGGAATTATCTCGAGTTTCTCAAAGAAGCTGTGTTGGGCTCAGTCTTGCCACGACTAAGTAATGAATTGTCAAGAGAAGGTCTATCATGGAGGGAGTTCTCTATAAATGGACCAACTATATTAGCGGTATGTATACAGCGATAGTTATAAATTATATGACGTAAATCAGGGAAGTCTGTAAAGCAGTTAGCCGCTTTTGCTAGCTCAAGTAACGTTAATGTAAAAATGAAGTTAAGCCACCGTCCTCTTTAGCTCTTTGTGCCCATCTTTTTTTCCTGAAAAGTTTGTTTTGGTCTTAATGTTATGTGTGATTCTGTTTTATTCACTTCTAACTAAGATCAGTTAAAAGCCTCTAACGTTACTTGACTGGAAGAACAAGTCAAACCGTATTATTTTCATGGATCTCAGACGTCATCAAATATATGTGTCAGTTACAGTAAAAATGTCATAATTGCTTTGTTGTTTTCTTTAAAAGGTTGGCAGCCTCGTTGGTTTGTTCTTGAGGGAGGCACTCTTTCCTACTATGACTCTCAAGAAGATGCATGGAAAGGGTGCAAGGGAAGCATCAAAATATCTGTGTGTGAAATACAGGGTAAGGAAAAGTACATGCCTAACCCGAGCAGGAAACCTAATACACATTACATCACAAACAGCTATTCTTCTTATGCTTCAGGATATCATATTCATAACACATTCTTACGCAAGTGGATGTTTCTTCATCTTTGGGAACTTTCACGTCCTGGGGGCAGATTTTTTTACCAAGACTATTTACCTTAACTGTAAAAAAAAAAAAAATCATCATGAAAGTATGAATTATTGCATGTTTGTAAATGTGAACACAAGCTTTACAATATTTATTGTTTGAAAATGATATATAATTATTACTACTACAACAATGTTCTCCCCAATAATTCTGAGACTATATTTAAGATCCGCACAATGCTAAATAAGAAGTTAACTTAATGAAAACAAAAGGACAAACAAGCAATTTATTTAAAAAATGTGAAAAAAAAGTGCATTCCATTGCACTCATTTCCATACAGTCTTAATAAACATAGTGTTTCATTCGAGATGTGGTGAAAATGAAACTGTGATCCAATCACTAATGCTTAATAAAATGAGGAAAATTATCAGAACTGTTGAACACAGTAATAGACTAGTAAAATAAACAAGTGAGAAGAGACTTTATTTTAAAAGAAAGAAACAGCCAAAACCTGTATTACAGCTATAGTGACAGATCTCATCTTTGCTTTCCCTCTTCTTTGTCCTCCCTCTCTCCATTGTAGTTCACCCATCGGATTTCACAAGGGTTGATCTGATCATTCCAGGAGAACAATACTTTTATCTCAGGGCAATTAATGCAGCAGAGAGGCAGAAATGGCTTGTGGCGTTGGGAACTGCAAAAGCCTGCCTCACAGACAACCGAACCAAGAGAGAGAAGGGTGAGTGTTGTATTTCTGCTGTAATAAACAAGATATTCTGTGTAGATCATCTGGCTTGTGTTAATATGACAGAGAAATACGATAATGTAATATACACCACTGTTTAGGTTGACAGTTTGCAGTCAGTTGTATTTTTTTTTGTTATGGTCACTAAGGCTGCAGTTATTTAATAAAAAGGCAGTAAAACTAAAAATCTGAAAGTCTTCAGTGTGACATGATATGCTATTTTAGTACTCGATAACCATTTCATGTGATTATCAGTGTTAAAATGGTTGAAGAAAACTTTTTGGAATAGAAAGTTCAAAAGACCAGCGTTTATTTATAATAGAAATCTTTTGTAACAATGAAAGTATCAATTTTGTTACGTTCATTGCATCCTTGCTGAATAAAAGTGTTAATTTGCTGAATTTAATTTTAAAAAGTATAAAATAACTGACCCCAAACAGTTTTTTTTTTTATGATGGATGTTTTAATAGACAATATGTGAAATACAGGAAGTCTTTGACTGATTGATTTCATGAGACCTTGAGATTACATAACCCATTCAGATCATGACGTTTGTTCATTCTGCAATTTTTCAAAGAGCTGTCAATCCAAGTCTGTGAAGAAAAAAATGTCAACAATAGTCTCTTTTATCTTCTCAGAGCTCCAGGAAAACACAGAGGCTCTGAAAACAAAAATGTCTGAGTTAAGGCTTTACTGTGACCTTCTCCTTCAGCAAGTGAACAAAATACAGGAAACTTCTCAAGTGGAGACAGCAGCTGATTCAGGGGAGGTAAGGGAGTGCTTGTCTTGAGTCAACCTTCACTACACTTACTGCACCCTTCAAGGACGTAGTTATGACTATTACACATCATACACACTGGTCAGACATAAAGAGAGTGTTTATTAGTTCATACTTGGACTAATGAATTGTATAATCATTCTGATTTTTTGTAGTTGTCTTTATCACAAATTTGAGGGGCAAAAATTTGTCCTAAACCAGTCATGCTGGTCAGCCTACTGTAAATATTCAAATTTGCTGTGCTGCAATTTGGATTTCAGGCAGGGGATGAGACTGGAAATCTAGTGAAGTCCACTTGCACCACCTTCTTGAAGACCCTGGAGGAGTGTATGCAGATTGCTAGCCGGACCTTCAGTCCAGACCTCCTGAGTCGGACCCCTCCAGGCTCTCCTCCTGTGGCTACCATCAAACCTCACAAGGCATATTAAATATAATCACTGAATGATTGTAGAATATTTAGTTTGTCAGATCCTACAATAATGTATTTTTTTCCATAGATCAAACTTACTGATCCAAGAACCCAGCACCCAGGAGAAAAGTGAGTTCAGTTCATTTTAATGTACTCTTGTGGGTCAGAGGTGCTTTTGTTTTCTTTACAATGTTTAAAATATGTGTTATGCAGACAAAAGGACTTAATAAACATCTCAGGAACATCAGCACATGAGAGCGGACCAGAAAACGAACCACCTCCATCTCCTCAAGAAAACATGCCTGCATCTCCTACAAGTATGACAAACATTAGGTCAGATTCATGATTACGCATACAGCATTTGGCAGACCTCAACTCTCATTTCCTGTTTTGCCTATGTCGTCTTCTTTTTAGGAAGTGGTTTAATGGAGGACCAGAAAGAGCCCATGGAGCCTCGTAATGGCTCTTCATCAAGCACACAGGAACCTGAAGAATCTGTAGGAGAGGAGAAGGACATCCCTACAGAAGAAGCAGAATTTTCCCAAGAAAAACAAGAGGAAGTCTCACTGAGCCCCACACACAACAAAGAAGAAAAGGTCACTAAAGAAATCCAGGCTGACTTGGAAGTGAATGAGCCTCAGTCTGAGAATAAACAGGAAGAGGAAGATAAGGTGGACACATTCTTCAGTACCATGAGTCACAGGTATGAGGCGCCTCCGTTGCTGTGATCCTCTGAGGGAACAAGATGAATGTACTGCACACATTTACACTATTCAGAAGCTTGTTTTTAGCTATGAGGTAACACTGCTTTTAGAAATTTGATTACACACTTTTTTTTGTGTGTAAGGTCAGCATTTCAGTAAAAAATCTAGATTGTGGGACTATAAATCTCTATTTGAGTAACATTGTGTCCTGAGCAACCAGGTGCACCGTGATAAAGTGACAAGCGATCAATCCTGTCTGTTCTGTTAAAGGTATACTGAAAGGTAAAATCTGTTGAAAGAATTTGTGGCTTGCTGTAAAACACCACACAAACCAATTTGGACTCACTTAAAAGTTCATCAAAACAAATAAAAAACCGTTGACAGAAATTTTATTCAAAGTTATGTATATATTAAATTCTAGATAAATGCTTGTACTTGCGTCACAAAATTTAGCTTTCAGTTGGGACCAAAAAATAATATCTGGATACTTGTTGCGTCTCACCTGGTTGGATCATGATGTAAAAGGCACTTTCCACAAAGAGGGTACCGTTTGGTGTCCTATTACTTGCATCTGGATGCACAAAATTGAGGGGAAAAAATAGAACTTTTAGAAACTATTGTTTTAAATATATCACATGTCTGGACCCACCGTAAAATAGAGATATTTTAAACTTTTCCACCTCGGAGGTCTTGACCTCCCTAAAATACACCAATGTAATATTTTGACAAATTATCAAAGTGATATTTGATTAATTGTAGTTAAAAATCTATTTAAAAAGTCCAAACATAATGTTTGCTGTGTTCCACATTATGCATGATACCATGTTACCAATTGACAAATAATCTTATTCCTTTTTACGTTTTATTTTTTCATTTTTATTATTTTTTTTATCTATGATATTATAAAAAAAAATTTAAATGCCGTATTCACTGCCATTATAAACCTTAAAAAAGCCAGGACCTTTTTTTTTTATATATATATATAGCTCTGATTTCAATCATCTGAAAGAAAAAAAAGTCTTATACACCAAGTCATGTGGTAATTGTCATTATTGGCTGAAGTATCCCTTTAATTAGAAGTTGATGGTCAAGCACCTTCCTTTGCTGGAAAGACTCATATTTGTACCTTGCATGTGGAAAGTTCCATAACAAAGAAATAGCTAAGTGTCTTGCAGTTTCAACATGGTTTATCATGTAAACACAAAAGTGGTTCATGATTAAATGTTTATCATGGTATGTTTTCTTTTGGTCGCTCAAAATGAGGCCCAGCCTGTGATGAGGGTTTGTAGATTCTTTTGCTATTCATAATTCTTTCATCTCTTTTATGTAACAATGAGGTTATCACGTAACTACAACACTAATCTGTTCCAACAGCCTTCATTGGGCTAAAACCAAATCAAACTGAACTGTCAATAATGTGAAATGTTATCAAAGCAATGTGTCGGCATTCAGATATGAAAACCTTTTCAGTATTATATCACTGTGTGAAGGTTGTATAATCTCATTTATAAAACCTGTATTTAATGTGTGCTGTTCTGAATTAAGGACTGCATGTTCCAAACTGGTTTTCTTCTGCTTTGGCTATGCCTGCTTTTGTATTGGTGTTTTATTTCATCAAATAAATGTTTTATTGACGTGTGTACTAATGTATTGTCCTTGTCTGAATGTCTGTGGTTTTTTTCTTGTAGATTTAGTGATATAATACTGGAGGACGACAGTGGTATTCCCACACAAGCCTTTTTGGATTCTTGCTATGCTATAGTACCAGTTTTAGGTAGGACACTATCTTTCACTCTTTCTCCCTTTTCCACCCTTTCGTTGCTTTGTTTCTTTTCCCGCCAGCCCAGGTTTTCTCATTCCCTGCTTTCTTTAGTATTGTGCTTATTAAATGTTGTACAATTCTACAGGGGACATTGTGCATGTTTCGGTTCACCATGTGCTCCTAATTTTTATTTATTTTATTTTTTTTACATTTATTTTCATCTCATGTTAGTCTGCACAGCTAATACCTCATTCTCTCTCAGGCATGGTCTTGCATGCTCTGATATGTCTTTATACTGGGACAGTTCGGTGAGTATCTGACCAAGAACCGGGGCAAAAAACAAGAAAATCTGTTGCCAATCAATTACAAAAGCTTTGGACAACAGATTTTCCTCACTTTTCCTCACTTTCTTCTTAAGAGCATACTGTATCAAGGTCATAACAAAGGTGATTGCTGAGTCATGCACAGGTTTGATACTGGTACACTTTTCAGCCTCACTTTCACTAGTTTGAATGGGCATGATGCTTCTGAAGGTGATTGGGATTGGGTTAGGATTCATGGTGTTTCTCTTTGGGTTGTGGTGACTCAATACACTTGCACATCTGGAATACAGTAGATCTGCGTGCAGATAGATCATTGAACTGCACATGAACTGGCACAAATTGCTATTTCACACAAATGTTTTCTGAATCTTCATATTGAATTTTATGTGTGTCATAATTGTCTTAAGTTACTGTGACCCTCACCAATATATGTGTACACTATATTCAAAAGTTTGGGGTAGGTAAGATATTTTTCTGCTCAGGCGGCATTTCTTTAATTTAAAATACAGTGTAAAAAAAAAAAATAGAATTTAAAAAAAATGATGTATTTTTAAATTAATCTATTCCAGTCTCCTTCTGAGATTTTTCTAATATGCTGATTTTGGTGTACAGTAAAATTTACTATTAATATTATTATCAATATCGAAAACAGTGTTTAATAATTTAGCTTTGTAATCATTTAGTAGAAACCATGACACATTATTTTTTGGGATTCATAAAAAGTTTAAAAGAAAATAATTTGGAGTACCATTTTTTTGTAACAATTATAATTTTCTGTAAAAGTCTTTAATGCTGCATTTTATCAATTAATTCTTTCTCATCGAATAAATATATTCATTTATTTAAAAAAATAAAAATAAAAATGTACTGACCTGAAACTTTTGAATAGGAATGTATGTTTAGTAAAAGAAATAAGAGCTTAACCAACAAATACTTACAAAGACTTTCTCCCCTCAGACAAGCTTGGACCAACTGTCTTTGCTCCTGTTAAAATGGATTTTGTGGGAAATATTAAGGTAAGTGTAAAGGCAAATAATGAAATGTAATTTATTTTTAAAGAAGTAATAGCTGTTAATAATACATGGCATATTTTAAATGACATAAGCAGTTGGTTTAAAGATGATGTGCATGTCATTAGTTATTGGGGTGAAGATGCATTGATGCACTGATTAAATTCAGTGCATCCTGTACAGAATTTAATCATTTGTAATAATGAGCAGTAATGAGTAATTACTGTAATAATACAGAAAATATTTAGTTACGCTCGACCAGACTTTGAGAGTAGCTTGTAGTGGGTTTCATTACATATTATAATATATGAATTATTGCTTGGGATGTCAGAACATTTTCCCAAGAGTTTATCCGTTGAAGTAATTAACAGGGTATGGTACTGTATTTTCTCTGTACTTTTTCTGGATGTCACCAGTACCACTAGAGGGCATAATTGCTTGGTCCAAGAGTTCATCCTCCTCATTTTCTCCATCAGAAAATTCAGCAGAAGGTGGTGTCCGATCCTGAGAGTTTCCCCACCCTGCAGAGCATCGTGCTGCATGAGGTGGAGATGGAGGTGTCTCAGGTGCGGAACTCGGCCACTGAAGCGCTGCTGTGGCTTAAACGTGGACTCAAGTTCCTCAAAGAGTTCCTTTCTGAAATCAATACAGGGATAAAGGACGTCCAAGGAGCTCTAAGTAGGTCAAATGATCAAATCTAAAACAGTATGTGTTGCAAAAAGAAAAGAACACCTGCTTCAAACAACTGTCCTTCAGTCAGTGCTTTGTAATGTCCCATTTATTCTTCTTTTAGATAATGCATATGGAAAGACTCTACGGCAATATCATGGATGGGTTATTCGAGGTGTCTTTGCAGTAAGTGTTGTGCTGAGTGCTGTTTTTCTATTTTAAAGGAACATTTGTCTGACCTCCTAGTTCTTGATGTTCTTTTTATGTTTCTGTCAAGCACTGCCCTTCAGGATATAGGCTTTGACCATTTATGCCATTTATTTATTTATTTAGAAAGTTATTTTATGGCCCTCTATGAAGCATGTAGTGCTTACACCATTCATTCTCTCGTAAACTGTGCAATCTGCTTACAATCACATCATCACATGGCATGAGCTATCCGAGAGAATAGTTACACTTTATTTTGATTTCCACTTTAGGCATTCTACTAACTATAAGTAACTTTGTAATTACATGTCTACTAACTCTCAGAGTAGACTGTTAGGGTATGTTTAGGGTAAGTAGAATAAGCTGACACTTGCAAAGTTTCTCGTAGTCAGTATGTTGTATGTTGTGGAGCCTCAATATAAAGTGTTAGAAGTAGGGCCGGGACTTTAACGCGTTAATTTAGATGAATTAATTACACAAAAAATAACGCGTTAAGGTTTTTAACGCATTTTAATCGCACTTATTTTTGAACCGCGGAACGTTTCTCACTGGATGAGTTTCGGCGGACCGATTA
>JAUMHE010000021.1:598366-610311 GCA_032359235.1 Enteromius mattozi
TGTATTTATTAAATAAAATGCTTTGAAATGACTGCTGCATATTTCCATCACCTTCACTTCAATACTGGTCTGTGCTTAACTTCGCGTTTGTCTGCTTATTGATTTAACCCATCGCAATTTATTGGAACTGTGCACTAGGGTAATTCACCTGTTCTAAAGACTACCTTCTTTCTTCGAAACACACACACACATCCTGCTTGCACTTGCCCATTTAATTGCAGAGAATGTTTGTTGTTCGTTTCTTTTCTTTTTGAAGCCTTTTACTTTACATTTATGAAAGTCTCTTATTCCTGTGCGGGTGGGCAGCAGCTCGCGCCGCGTTCAAGCGCACTGAGAGATACAAGAAGACTACATTATAAAACTCAAGAGAGTATGTATTTTAATATCTCTGTTATTCTACAGTTTCTTGTATTTTTACAAAAATAGACTATATTATTTTCTTGAACGGAACAGAGGAATGACCGATGACGTCACAGGCTCAGATTTGGTTGACCAATCTGCAAAAAGGAGCGTGTCATGACCACCCACAAGGTAAAAGAAATTATGAAGTCATTTATCCGTTTTCTAATCGTGAATCACAAATTTAAAATTGAGCCAAAATCAGTTTTTTGCGCTTTTTTGAACAAACGAAAAAATGAAAGTAGGCGATGTTTTCTTGTTTTTCCACTATTGATATTAATTCAAATAACGAATGATCAGATGATACACGGACCGAAGAACAGTTAATTTTCAAGATTTTAATCAAATATTAAAACAAATTATTAGAATAATGGTTTGTTTTAAACTAAGAGGAGAATCCCAACCATTAAGGAGGTTCAAAATAATAGAATACGTTCAGAATATAGAAATATGTTCATCATTAATTTAAAAAAGGATGCAAAGCATGGTGGTTTCCACCAGAATGGAGAGAGCAGATGGTGCAGACAGCACAGATCTGCTCCAAACCGGCACAAGTTAATACTGGACACCACTGTTCCTCCCAGCAGCGTGGCTTGCGCTACTGGTTTATCAAAGACACAAACAGCTAATTTTATGTTTATCAATAAATATTTATCCAGCTTCAAACAACAAAAAGAATGCCAGTTCCAAAAGGTGAAAAAACAAATAAAACCATGAGTTCATCCATATCAAACAAAACCTCTGACTCCAGTTCTCCTCTGCAGAGACCCATTTGCTTTGCATATTCATCTCTACAGATATTTCATACTTTACCATCACTTTCAAAAAAGCAGTGGTCGAGAACAATGCACGTGTCTTCCGCATCTCCTGCAGTACAGGCTTGCTGTGACTCATGGGTAGTATGTGCACTATGCCCGAGTTACAGGAAGTGTTCAGTCACACATTCTTGAGTGTTGTGAAATGGGATGCAGAAAATTCTGATAACAGCCAAGTGTTAATTTGCCTCAGGTTTCACACCACGCACTACCCTTGAGAATAACAGCGTTGGCAAGGCATTTAAATTACATGCGCAATAACATACAGGTTTTGAGAACTTTCGTAAATCACTAGATGGCAAAATTATTTGTTTGGAAAGCACAATAAGAAAAATTCATAAGACATATTTGTTTCACTAATGCAAAAAAAACCATCAACAATGTAGAGTTCATCTACCTAGATCTCCTCTGGCTTATCTAAACAAGTTAGTCTCAGTTGAGGTTGTCAGAGGAAGGACAAGCTCACACTGAGAGTCGTAAGAACATAACAAGCAAGCACTTGTGCTTGAAGAAAGCTTCATTTGAAAAGACTCCTTTAGTAGCTCTAAGCCGAGACAAGGCTCTATTTGTCACATGTGGCCTGTGCTCTACTGCATGCATACTGGGTTTAATCGTCTATTCAAGCGATGCGATCGTGTTCCTTTAACAAGCTCCTCTAGTTAATGCCATCACCATGGAGATGAGCGCTTCTGTATCTCCTAGTCCTTCCTAACTGGAGACCTAGTGGTATAAACATGTGTGCATGTACAAACACTAAAACAACATGATACTGAACTCTGTCTGGTTCTGAAGGTCAACCGAGAGAACAACAATATCAAGGTCATGGGTTTGACATCCAGAGAACACCTGCAATACACTGCATGTATATAAAAGCAGGGCTCAACAACAAGAAAATGCCTCATGGCCTGGGGCTGCAGCAAATAATACAGTTGTTGACACAAAAGTTTATCATTTGCATGTTTTTAAGTCTTACAAATAATTGCTTAGACCGCAAAGACAACTCAGCATAGTACTAGAATTGTGTTATCTTCCATGTCTTATCACACTCGAATAGAAAATTACACACTTATGTCAATAACGTCAAAATGCAAATCTTTGCAAGCATCTTGATAAACAGTCAGTCAATTAGAAGTCATAAACAAACAGTTATGTTTTAAGCTAGCAATAACAGGAAAGAAATCAGATCTACTGTTAACTTTACATTAGCTAGGCTAGTAGTTTTTGCTTTGGTACAGAAATTGGCACTGAAAATGTATTTAAAATAATGGTGTCACAACCTTATTCATTTTATTTATTTGTTAGAATTTATTAGGTTACATGAGTTAAACACAACACAACACCCCCCATGTAATCAGAAATTACATGCATATAAAAACATAAAAAATGTTTAAAAAATATATATATATATACTGTAGAAATAAAAGTAGAAATGCTCCAACTCTCTAAACATTTAGTTATTCTGAGGGAGAAAGTAATGTGACAGGTGAAATCTATGACGTCAGTAATAATAATAATTAAAAAAACCTTTCTGGCAGTGTCATGTTTACAAAGGTCAAACGTCAAAAAAATATCTGACATCTCTGGCCCACTTGTAAGGTCACTCTATTCTTGAATATCCTCTACGCTACAAATATCTCATAAAAAGTGAATAAAGTTCACGTAACACTAAATACATTTTAAATATTTGTATAGAGCTGCGATGCTTGCGATGCCTGGACTGGTGCATCACTGAGAGGCGACCATACACCTGTCGTGCACCCAGCAAAGTTGTCAGCTAGTGAAGACCGACGTTAAAAGTTATCATTTTACGAGACTCAACTTCACATCCATAGACACAACTATTAACCAAAACCAGCTCTCTGGCATATCAGCATTTTCATAGCCAGCAGTAAAACAAACGTTAACCATCTAACCTCACGAGACCAACTGTTGCCCGAGCAATAAGATGACAAGTAATCAGAAGACCTATACGATTTATTAATTACTTACTTAACAGAAAACAAATAGCGTACACTTCATCGGTCACAAGCCGTTACACTAATATCGTGGCTCGCGGACATTTAGCTTAGCTACATTCCTTCTGCACGAGATGACAAACACCAACAAGCTAACGTTACCCTTTCGCTTTCTTTATTGCTTATAACCTAATGTAGAACGTATTGGTCCTCTTAAACGGCTTCAGTTAAATGACTTTGGACAGTTTAGTCGTCTGTGAGGTTGCTTGGTAGTTCACTAGCGTGTTAGCACTTATTAGCCTAACTCGGCTAGCTGTTTCAGACATCACTCACCTGGTCTCTAATTTTGAGAACCACCATGTTTCGATGCTCTCTTTGGATCTCATGCAGAACTAAACGGATATTTTTCACCACCACCACTTGAATGCTGATGTTTTGTTATCGGTAAATCTAGCGTTTCCAGTAGGCCTGGGGTTTCCTACTTGCCACTGATGAGCAGGAGAGAAAACTCCATAACATTACCGCCACTGCTGCCTCGCAAAGAACGGAGACGATGATTGGCTAGACAGTGGTTGGCGCGACAGTAAAACGAACGACGATTGGTTAAAACCCAGATGGGGGAGATGCTTGGTTATGAACAGTGAAACGTTGTTGGATGTGTGTGAGGTGCAGTATTACAGTAGGTTTTAGATCGGTAAAGGAAGAAGTGCGTGTTTCTCTATTGCAAATGACTTCCACTTCACTTTTTAACAATGTTGTTGAATGCAAAATGCATTACAATGAATACAGATTTAAAGTGATGGTTCAGTGAGAGTGTATTAGGGTTGCAGTTGTTTTAACAGTTTCTATTTGACTAAAGCAGGCCATTTTCAAATTTGAACACTTTATTTAAGCCAAGGACCCCAATTATGATAATTCTACTGCGAGGGACACTCTTCCTTTTCCACTTTTTCCTATTTCTACAAACACAAATTGTTAAACATGCCACTGTTAATGGTATTTTTTTTAAAAAGAAGTGCTTAATTTTTTGGAATAAAGTCCAGTTTAACATGATGTAAGGTTTTCTATCTGATTCTGGAGTTCAAAATGGTCAGTAAAATAATGGAAAACTATATTTGTTGTACGGAAGTATAATAATGATAACATTATTATTCAAATGACCAACTAAACGCCACTGTTAGGTACAATTTTAAAAATGCATGGCAGTATAAAACTGTCGAATTGTAAGTGACTCAATTCTATTATAGGCCTATAAACTAGCAAAAAATTACAGCAAACTTGGAATATATTATTTTAGCCCTTTTCCTTATTGTGTCTTCAGTTTGTGGTACAGGAAATACATAGAAATGTTTTCATGGGTCTGTGCAGAAAACAATGAAACCGGTTCCTTGTATTGTTTCTTAAAAGGAACAGCTCATCAGCTGATAGTTGCTACAGTAAATGAAGGCTGTGATAGAAAGTTGTGTTAGATAAGAAATAAAAGGTAGGCTAGATTCTGTTTGGCTATAACTTAAAACATGCTGACAACCTGTCTCAATAAAAACATAGTAACTTGACAACTCTTTTTTTTTTTAGAGAGAGAGAGAATATACATTCATTTGGACTGAACGAGGCTTTGAGAGTTGCTTTAACCTTAAGATGATCGTTAAATAATAGAAGCACAAATAGGAGTCAATTTCATTGTGGTGCACCAGATGACGCTAAAGGTGTATTTAAGACTGAAAACAGCTGTTCTCCTGCACCGCTTTCAGCGCTAAATAAATAAATAACCGGCACGACTTTAGGCTTATAGCGATTTACATAAACATGTATGAGAGCCAGTATAACTCTGAATATAACTTTGTAACTTCAGAATGTGCATTATAATGTGTAGACTAATATGCATAATATACATACAGATATATAGTAAATTGGTAAATTGTTGTAAAATGTCTGATTCATGGCATAACTGAATAATAACTCCATGAAGCATATAAAAATAACAACACTAGCCTATACTAACAACATATGCCACTTGGGGCTATTTCTAAGAGACTAATATTTCACTTCAAAATAAAATAAATAATAAAAAAATATATATTTTCAGTGTTTATTATTATATTATGCCTCCAGTCTTGCACATTATATATATATGTATATATATATATATAATATATAATTCAGTATAATGCATCTACTGTGCGTATTTGTACCTCCTCTTTTGAACCTTGTATTTGCATCGAGCAGGTCTCTGCTTCTGTACCTCAAACTTTGCAATCCACAACTGTACACTGTTTGTAACATTTATACACATAAACATATAAACAGAACATTAATTAACTTTAAAATCAGTTTCTACTGACTACATCTTACGAGGTGACAAAATTAAGAACAGTAGCAATTTATTAAATGTGTTGAACTGAGATTATGTGCCATCTGTGGTCAAGAAAAACATTCATCCAGTTTAATTCATTTATTCATTTTATCCGTTTAATCATTTAAATGATTGTACACTATATAATGCATTTGAAGTCAAAACTTTACACATTTTGAGTTATATTGCTAGTTTTTAGCATCCTTTGCATATTTCAAATCAAAATGGTGAGGAATGTAAAGAATACGACTGAGCTGTAATTAATGCATTTTAGCCACTGCTGTTAAAGCAAGGACGCCCAAATATGTGATGCAGTAACATTTGACCATGTGTCCAAAAATAAAACATGAGCTGAAAACATTCCTTTCCCTGTGATGTTACTAATAAATAAAAAACATCATTAACAGCATACAGGCCTGTGTTTGCCTCTGACTTTGGTCTCTCTGGTGAAAATGTTCCTATAGCCATGAGGTTTTGCATTAAATCTGTACAGCCAACAGCATTTTATTTTCAATGATGAATGAATAACTGACTAAAATAGACAGAAAGGCGATGTAGGGATTTGAAAGTGATGATGTGAGAAAGCCATTTTTAATGTGTCCCGACCCATTTGGTTTTGGTCACTAAAATCCAACTTTAAACTTACTAACAGAAATGAATAGAGTCAGACAAGCCATTAGTTAATGAAAATTGCAACAGAATTCAGATTAATTCTGCACTTGAAAACTTTAATGCCCAAGTAATGTACCCCGAATATTATTTCACAAACTATAATTAATAGCAGCAGCAGTAAAAAAAAAAAAAAAAAAAACATGCTAAAATGTGCTATATGACTAAATGTGCTATATGTAAACATTAATTGTTTTAAAAATTAAAATGATAGTAAAGTGGTTGGTAAAGTAATAGATTCACTGCATATCGTACATTTGTATGTTGGACATTTAATTTTGCTTAACATTTCGTTTTTGTTAATAAAACTGGTAATGCTGATAAATGTCAGAAAAAAATACTGCACACATGCAGAATATTCTGCACTTTTGACACTGTTTAAAGCAGATGTTGAATTATGATTTTCATTACGTCTTGATTTTACAGCATTACATTTAGTAATATTTTGTCATTTACAGTTATTTGTAGCATGTGTTTTGGGTTATTTAGACAAAGTAGTTGACTTAGTTCAGGTCAGAAAAGGAAAAGGTGGTAAGCAGGTGGTTAGTGAGTGAGGGAGGGGCTCTGATCAGAGTCAGACTGTCAAAACCAAACATTGGTCTGTCATTTATTGACTGAGTTAGAGCATTGTTGTCAAACTAAGTTAGCCAGGAGTAATGTTAGTATGTTAGTATTAGTGTTTAGTTAGTTAGTTAGTATTAGTATTAGAGCAAAATGTGTTTGTTTGAGTGGCAGTTAAGCTTTAGTTAAGACAAAACTTAGCTAATATTAGTTTGACAGATAGCTTGTCAGTTTAGCTTAGCTATGACAGGGACGTGTTTATACCCAAACCACTGGGTTTTAACTGCGGACTAACGCAGGTGAATGCTTCGGATTTAAATAGCACTGTGGGTTAATGGTTAGTTTGTAAGCTTAGGTGCCTACTTGAGCAAAAAGCTAAACTCTAACCCAAGGCAGGTCAAGGTTAGCCTGCTAGCACCGAGTAAAACCACTGACTAACCACAACTCTGTTTCTGTGGGAATTATGAGCACCAGTAATATTTATGCAGGTCGCAAACGGAGGAAACCTATCCAGAAAAGGTAACAAATCATTGTTTTACTAAGGCCATGCCATTAACGTTAGTTAAACCTATGCATTCTTCTTACAGTCAGTCTGTTTATCTAGCAGACACGTGACTTATTGCATAGTGAATTTTTTTGTTATAGTAGTTATCTGAATTTTTATTAAACGTGATTGAGCTTCATTAATGAAATGATGTTATGGCTGCACTTAAGTTACTGCTCAGGCTCTTTAGGAAACTAGTGCCTAGACGTCGTGTTTGTGTTCTGACTTCTGTGAACGATTAGTTTGGAAGTTATTTGCATCTGTTTCGTGACAAACTAACTAAACATTTGAATTTTCCATAATGTATCTTTGGCTGCAGTGTAATGATTTCCTAATTTGGAATAGTAGAATGATTGACTATTATAAAAATGAATTCCGCTCAAATGAGCTGAGGTTGTGGAAAAGTCTTTAATATTATTTTGTATTCATTTGTTAGGTTTTTTTCTTTTTATGATTGATTATGAACCATTTTAATGAGAGAAAAAAAAAAAAAAAACTACCACAAAGGTAACTTAACGACTAAATCTTTTCAACAGATGTCACTGAGGGAAATTCTAAAACGCTTAACGTGATATTATAAACTTTATCTGTCGAATTTGGGCTCGTTCTTATTTACAAAAATGTGGGCCATAAATATTCTGAAGCAGGTTTGGGCAACTCAAGATAAACTATTTCCTGCAAATTGTAACTCTACCCTTAATCAAACACACCTGAACAAGCTAATGGAGGTCTTCAGGATTACTATAAAGTTACAGACAGGTGAGTTTGATCAGGATTGGAGCTAAACTCTGCAGGAAAGTGGTTGTTGAGGGTCAGCGGTTGCCCGCCACTGGTCTGAAACCGTGCTTGCGTCCCAATGTGCATAATATCCATCATAAATTCTATGAAATAGTAGTAATTTTCAGTATTGTTTAGGGCAGTGTGCACAGTATGCACACTGGGGCACATGGCTTGACTGTGTTAAGTCAAATAAAAACCTAAACCTACAGTACAAGAATAATTAACAAAGTTGTCACTCATTAGGGACCCGCTAGCTGATATGATATGGGTCTGAGTTTACAAGCTGTTGCCACACCTCTGAAGGTCAAGTTTTCTTCCCAAGACTCAATACTTTTTTTATTAGTTGTTGGTGTCGTCTTTTAGGTCATCGTTTGACAGTACCTACTATAAGTGAATGATAAATATTCTTCTTATTGTAAACACACTTCTGCAAAATGGAGAGCTTTCTCAAATTTGAAACTGAGAGGTTGGCTGCTGTCATATTCTAAAAATTACATGAAATCTGAATATATTCTCTTTTTTTAGTGCGCAGGAGTCTTCTCCTGAATGTGTGAAATCAAATCCCTCCAAACGACATCGGGAACGGCTGAATGGAGAGCTGGACAGGTTGGCCAGCCAGCTTCCTTTCCCGAAGGAGGTTATATCCAAACTGGACAAGCTCACCATACTGAGGCTAAGTGTGAGCTACCTGCGGGCCAAAAGTCACTTCAGTGGTAATGCATGATAAACACAAGTTGCAGTTGTTTTGGTGTGGTATTTGTGTCCAATTTCTGACTGCGCTTAAAGGAATAGTTCAACCAGAAATGAAAAGTCTGTCATCAGGTACTCACCCTCAAGTAGGCCTAGTTCCAAATCTGATATTTTTCAAAATATCTTCCTTTGTGTTCGGCAGAACAAAGACATTTGTACAGATTTGGAACTACTTGAGGGTGAGTAAATGATGACAGAATTTTCATTTTTGGGTGAACTATTCCTTTAATTTTATGGATGCAATATAATCAGTTAGTTGATGCCGATTTGAAAGATTATTGTGTTTTCTACAAGCTTCTATCATACTACAGCCATTTTAATGACAACATCCAAAGACAACACTTTTTCTCCCCTGTGACTGATTAAAACGACTTAATCATCATTTTAAGTAGTCAGAAAACCAAATAAATAACCTCAAAATGTGCATGTTGTTTGCTTATATGAGTGTCTCATCTCGAGGCTGTCTACGGTATATTTCCTCCTCAGTGGGAAAGAAGAGGAGCTTTTTCAAATAACAGGATGCCACTTGGGTGCATCAGATCCTGTGGAAAGTAAAATATATTTGTAATCATATGCATAACTTTTCGGTGGAGGTCTGGTGAGAACTGCAACAATAGCATTTTCTTTCAAAGAGCAAAAAATGCAAGTGTTTTGACAGGTAAATTTCACTTAATGATCACCCCGAGGCTGGTTCAGTATACTGGAATATGTTATTGAAGTCATTACCATAAGAAGTTTACCTGGCTTTAGGCAACAGGCTTTTGCCCTCAACATTAAGATATGGAAGTAGGACAGAGCAGTGCATGCAAGCAGTTCCTCCTTTTGTTTGTGAGAGATTGAGTGCTTATCACAGGACATCCCGGTCTCTCAGCAGTTTTATCTCGGGATGACCCATATTTGGATAACACAAGGAATATGCAAAAGAAATTGCTTTGTAATGTTGTTGTAATTATAGAAAAATGTTGGGATGGATATGTATTTTTCTCTTGCAGCTGGCCAAAAAATTAAAGTGTGTATAAACAACAAATTTCAAGGCACTGTTGGTACTTGAGAAGAGATTATATAGTGCTATAGAGTTACAGTATATAATGCACACAGTGAGAATGAGCCGTTAGCACAAGGACAACCCTAAATATTGTTAAATTTTGCTGATTTAATCTAGCTATTTAACATAAAGAAAGCCAGTTTTGTTGAAATTACAAGAATGGCTTGTGATAGTTTAGCATCAAACAGTAATTAATGCTTTTCATAATGTCATAACATTATGTATATGCATTGTGCATATGCATTCATAGCTTTTAGTTTTCAATTTTACATGTAAAATTGGAAAATAGTTCCAGCTATTATTGCAAATCAAAACCGAGTGGTAGTATTTTATTATCAACAATAATAAGTAAATATTAAATGAATATTTATTAATTTAAAACGTTTGATCAGTAAGATATTTTAATGTTTTGAAGGAAGTCTATATGCTTTGTCTGAATTTATTTAATAAAAAAATACAATACAACAGTTTGTAAAAAAAAAAAAAAACATTGGAAAGTTAATGTTTTTTTCTGTAAACGTGGCTTTTTCAGGACACTTCATGACACATTTTTCAGAACAACATTTATTTGAAACAAATGTGTTGTAATGGTAATACAGAGTGTCATATTATGCTGTCAATTTTGATCAATTTAATGCGCACTTGCTGTATAAAAGAACTAAGTATTTCTTTAAAAAATTAGTAAGTTAATAAACATTGTAACATGTAAAAAAAAAAGTACATAAAGAACACACACAAACATATATATTTTTTGGAAACTGCAGAAATTTTTTTTTAATTACTAAAAAGTAAAAAAAACAAAATTTATTTAAAATCTAAATCTTTTCTAGTGATATAAATCTTTTGATCAAAATTATAAATATAATATAAATTATAAATTATAAATTATAAAAATACATTTTTGATCAAATGAAAACAGCCTTGATGAGCATAAGAACCTTCTTTAAAATTACGTAGCTACATAAAGGTAAAATGTTGGCAGGACAAGTAGAAATCTGAACTGCTGCCCCGATCAGTCCTTTGAACATATCTTTAAAATGTTTATCATTACCTTGTTTAATAACAGTCCAAGAATAGACTTTTATAGAATTTAAAATCACAGTTTATGTAGTGCATGCATGTATGTCAGACAAGCCTTGCACAGTTATGCTCTCAAAGGTGCAGTTGTACATCCTTATTGAGATTTATAAAGGCAATAGTCCAAGTTTTGTTAAGCAAGAAGCTGTCAAGTGAAAAAATACCCAGAACCATTTTTCAGGGAAGTTACTCAATCATTATTTATGCAATTGGGCAATATGAAGCACATATAAAAGGCCAGGAAAAGTGGTTGAATGAGTTTCATTCCTGATTTCTCACAGCTCATGTTCTCCCTTCTATCCTGACTAATGCAGAAGTTTGGTGAGGTGGCCAGCATTGAAGGGATTTGTGAGAAACAGGCGAAGCAGGAGTGCTGATTGTTGCTTGTGATTTTTGAGTCTCATTACTCCTACTGTCTGGGGGCCAGTGCTGGGGAGGGTCTGGGTTTGCGTGAGTAATTGAAACAGACTCATTGACCACTTGACTTTGGTGAGAAGTTGCGAAAAACAAAAATATTTGATAATTACTGACTCCAGCAGCAGACTTTGACCTGAGGTGCTGTGTGAGTAGCATCAAAGACCCTGCCAAGGTTTGATGTGAACCAGTGTGTGGGGATCTTTAGAGCCAGACATTGACAGACACTGTATGAGAAAACTGCAGGAACAACATTTGATGTATGACCCTAATGTTTTACTGGCACGCACTACCAAATCCAGGGAGTTGACACAATGACTGTTAGTCACCTTTTAATCCAATTAATGTCATCTAGTAAGTGGAGGCAGTGGATAGATTAATTGTTCTCAATATAAGTGAGTTGTCCTGGCAGAATCAGAGTACTTTTGTCTTCTTTCCATCTTTAAGAGTTAATGTACATTGCATACTCTTGAAGTACACAATTGATATATTTTGTCAATTAATCAATTAGTCATCACATAATATCACATAATTGGGTCACATTTTTAGGGGCATTTTTTTTTTTATCTATTCAATATATATA
>JAUMHE010000021.1:610411-631778 GCA_032359235.1 Enteromius mattozi
TGCATTATTACAATTAATGACAAAAATAATGTTTGGAAATGTAAACTGATATTTCTAACTGACACGCTACCGCAAAAGATAGAAATAACCTACTTAAAACCATTTTTTGCTAGTGAAAATACTAGTGGCCTAAGACTTTTGCACAGTACTGTAGATGTAGATTTTCTTGATATATTAATTTAATTTTAAAAGATAAAATAAATGTAAATATATACATAGAATTTTTTTAAATAGTAAAAATATAATATAATTAGTCTTGTCAATCAATGAATTTACATTTATTATACATTTATTATAAATCAATGTATGAGTCAAATTATTATAAATGTACTCATACAGTATCTATATATATTTAAAATATTTACATGTATTTACAAGTATATATTTATATAATTGATATTATATATACATATATTTAATATACAAATATAACATATTCTTAAATATATACATGTGCATGTGTGTGTATATTTTAACATATAATAATAGCATAATATTAAAATGTATTATTTCTAATTTTTCAGAGAATAATTTTTTTCATAGTGTGTAGTAATAGAATTTTTTAATTAAAATTTTTTAATTGAATTAAAATTAATTTTGCTGGGGTGGGGCAACAGAAGTAACAGGGTGGTACAACTGTCCTGTTATCATAATGAAGAAAAAAGCATGAAATTATTGAAACAAAAGTTACATTTTAAATTACATTTAAAAAAACAAAAACAATAATAATGCATGATTTATTGTATGTCAGTTTTTCTGTGTATTAGATAGATAGATGACAACCACATGTATTTCAATTATATTGCAAATATACCTGGAATTTACACTTGACATTTAATTTCATATAAAAACATTTGAATTTGATGTAAAAAAAAAATTCAAAACAATATGAAGTATTTATAGAGCTACAGTCTATATAATATATTATAAATTAATGTCTGTTCTTGAACTTATGTCAGTTTAATTTATTCTTCCCCAGAATCCACAGCCAGCAGCAGTGCGCCAGGATCGGGGCCCAGTTCACCCAACGGGGCCTGCAGTGCCTTGGGAGCTGAAAACGGACCCTCCTCTCTACCAGTCACCACACGTACTGAGGTACTTGCATTAAACAAGTTTTATTACAGGTGCAAGTCTATTAACAGTTAAGCTTTCTCGCAGCAGTTTCATCAAAGCTTTCCTGAAAGATTAAAACCTGTACGACTTAAAGAAATGTTGATGGCCACCAGGCCGCACCCATAAATTTACTTGACACAGGCCCAGCCTGTCCTCACGCAGCTATGAAAACACAAGTCTGTCTCTACAGCCTGTGACCTGCTTGTCCGTCTCAGTCCAATGAAAACGGCTCCCAGCACGGACAATAAAGAGTCAGTTCACTTCCTCCCACAAACTCATGCTCGGTAACGCTAACCTTTACTGGCATAGCTATGTGGTTTTCTTTGCCTGAAGCTCTTGTAAAGCTCAGGGCAAGAAAGAGTAGATCAGATATAGCTCAAAATAAAGTTACTTACAGGGCTCACCTATGAATATTCTCACCAACCTTCAAAATAGCATGCAGGTTCCAGGTTCAGTACATCTTAAGCTCAATCGACTTTAGATAATATATTTATCATCACAAAATTCGGCCTCCCCAATTCGTTTTTAAAAAGTGTTGGTTTACAGTGAGGCGTTAAGAATGGAAGTGAAAGGGGCCAATCTGCAAATGTTAAATACTTAATGTTTCAACATTATAGGCACAAGATATAACAAACAAACAAATAAATAAATAAGCCTATTAATGTTATTGTGAAGAAATCGCTTACTAACTTTAATTTTTTTCAGTTTTATTTCAATGCCATGACAACATAATCACTAAACCCAATGATCATGAAGTTTAAGATAATAACATTACATCTCAAATTATACGCGGGTTTAACAAAACAACTGTCTTCCCTTTTTTTATTATTATTTTAAAGCATCCAAAATTTGGCCCCAATCAATTCCATTATAACCTTAATTTTTGCTGTTTTCTAAAATAAATAAATACATAAAAAGCAAAAAACAATCCAGAATTATTTTAGTGGTAATCAACATAACACCACAATACTTTTAATTAGAGCTGCACAATTAATTGAAATTACAACAAACATGCTTTTATCAGTTATCAGATTAATAGGCTATGATTTAATTGAAAAAGTATGCACTATGTTCATTTACACGTGAGCAGCTCATGGTGCAGTGTTTATAGTATCTTATGATGAATTTATAATAGTAATCTTTTGTTCATTTTAATAAAAATTTCATAATCATATGCATATATAATCACAAAATTGTGAGCCAAATTGTAAAGCCCTACAAACAAGCATTAAAAAAAAACTGAGAGTAAGTTGTATTGAACCCCAAAAATTCCTATAGGAACATGGAGGGCTTTTCCCTTTTTGCCGATGTTCATTAGCTCCCTCTGACTCACTTCCTGGTGGCTTCACGGCTTGGTTCCTCCGGGTCCCTGCGGACTTAGCTTACAAAGAGGTGTATTCTGGGCAAATGTGACATGTCTCTGTGAAGCCTCAGCTTAGCAGCTGTGTTATTCTTCAACACCACTGTTTACACTCCCATGGACCTCCAATGCAATAGCCGACAAGGAATGCTTATTGCGCTGCGATCCAGGGTCGAGGTGGTGGGTGGTTGAGCTTAATTGATCCACCAGCCGCTGGTAGCCAAAGACACGTTAACAACACAAACACGCCCGATCGCTATTGTATTGACATAAGCTTGACGTCTCATGGATCGTACCGGTGCTACCCGCAGACACCGCGCCAGTTTCGAAAGCCAGTCGTGTTTGTGATCCGTTACATTGGGTATCTTCTTTCAGAGGGAACTGGTCCCCTGGGTCAAATAAGGCCGGATATCCACATACAGGTCAGTGAATAGGCAGGAGGGATTGGAGGGTAAACAGTACCGCCCCTCTGCCACATGCTGATGGGCCGCACCACTGGGTGGAGGAAGTACAGTCGAAAACTGATCAGCTGTGAGACTGTTTTTACTCTGATACAGTGCAGTTTGAGAAACGATAGCAAATGCGATTCTGCGTTTGTGGGCTTCTCTGTGGCCTTGGCTTTACATCCTCCAGTTGAGCTCCACTGTGGCAGGAACAAAACCGTCATTCGTTTTAGTACATTAAACTTTATTGTTCTGTTGCTGTTGCTCTTTCCAATGGTCCATAGTGGGATTTCAAAATGTCTCTCTTTCTCTCTCTCCCTCCCTTCCTCCCTCTCTTTTTCCATCACAGCGGTGGCCGTCACAGCCGATGTTATTAGGGCCTGAAAGCTCAGTGTCTATGTTAAATCTCTATACGTCTCCATCGCTGCCCAATATCTCCCTGAGTCTCTCGGCTGCCTCTTCTCCTATCAGTGTAAGTCAAATTATGACATGCTTCATCTTTTATAACTTCCTCTGTTAAAGCCTGTTCACACCAAGTCTGGATTTTTGGCATGAACAACATGACACAAATGCTTCCCTTATGAACTCTGTAACACTCTGCAATGAGTATTGCAGAAGAATGAATAAATTAATTAATTCATATTATAGTCGTATTATATGATATTTCTTCTGCTTGTGTGATATTGTTCATTTATCAGTCAAATGTTAAGCTAAAAGTATAATTTATGAATATATACATTCATATGTACACTCATATATATTTATATATATATATATATATTGACAGTATTTACATGTAAATGCATTTATATATTTATTTTCTTATATTTGATATTATATAGAAATATATTTAATATATAAACCTAACATATTTTATTAAATGTATACATAATATACGCAGGATACACAAATATCTTATGTAAAGAAAAACTATTGTTTTGGATGTGATTAATCGCGATTAATCATTTGAAAACACTAATATATATATTATATATGTCATATTTAAATATATATTTAAACAATATTCAATACTCTGTGCATAGTTTTGGTGCAATATACTGTATAGTGTGAATATTTTATATTTAAATATGATTTTGACTACAAATATGATTACTTGACTACAAGGTATAATCATTATGGGACATCATTTTAAATTTTTGTCTTTTTAATCTACGTTTTATTTATGAATTCCAATTTAGAGTCACCAAGACTTATTTAATTCTAATGAATTTGATGTGGATGTTTACACTGATAAATGAGGGGAAATATAGTTTATGGCCTTGGCTCAGCTGCATATTGCTTTGACTGTTGACAGACTAACCATCACTGGCTGACTGGATGATATGTGTAGCCTCAGGGTGCTGGCCTTTGACCTTGGGGGATTTTATAGACCTTAGATAAATATTGTGTTTAAGTGTCTGGTGTCGGTTGCACTCCAGCCCTCCCCAGTCACCTCATCCATTACTGCTCTTTAAAGTCCAGCCAAACCAGAATAATCAAGTGTAGCTCCAAATAATATTTAATCTTGAGGTAATTTGCAGTTTAAATAGTTTATTGCTCCCTACCTAGAAGATTAAATAAACATGAATACATTTGTATTCATATATTTGGCTATAAGTGATTATTTGATCTGAACAATCCAAGACCATTTCACATAGTCTCTTATTTGTCAGATCACATACTGAGTTTTCAATCAGTTCATTAAATACTTGTGCAACTGTACCAATTGAAATTAATAGAAAATGTCCTCTCTATCACCTCTCAGGCTGCTTTAGGACTTCAGGAGAAGCATGTTGAGGGTGGTGGTGTATCAGCGGTCATTCAAGGTTTGCCCACCCAACTTCTGGGTCCAGTGCCCCTGTCTGTTGCAATGGAGACCAAAGTGAGCAGCAGCCACCAAGCTCTCCTCCAGCACCTCCTCCAGAAAGAGCAACTCCGCCACCAAAAGATCCTCTCCACTGGTAAGAACATCAGAGCTTCGATATACCCAAAATCGTGTCATGAAACTCTAGATGGCGCAGTCCCATACTCAATCTGGCATAATGACATCATTATCACAAGGTGCATCTGATTGGTTCTTTCTATCAGCAGCCAATGAGCTTGCTGCTCAGTATTCAAATACACAGGTAGTGTTTGCTGTAGCAGTTGTAGTGTGCATCAGAAACCCTCCACCTTCCCCAGCTCCACCTGTATAGTTTTGCTACTAGGTAATTCATGTATGCTATATATGGGGTATATTAGTATATATTATGTTATATGTGCAGCAGCAGTATTTCTTACATGCTAACAGATTTAAAACACTGACTTTATAAATGTTTACAGAGAAAAAAATGGGCACCATACAGTAAACAATCAGATGCTATCAGACTTTCAATTCGTTCTTAACACAACAAACTCAAACAGAAGCTTGCTCCTCGTTTCTATGAGAAATGACAAATGTGAACAATGTCTTCTAAAATCATCTCAAAATATCAAATAATCAATGTCCTCAGACCGGATCGGTCTGAAGTCTGAAGGAATTCTTGCCCATTATACACTACACAGTTCT
The DNA here is from genome assembly GCA_032359235.1 of Enteromius mattozi. Taxonomy (NCBI): domain Eukaryota; kingdom Metazoa; phylum Chordata; class Actinopteri; order Cypriniformes; family Cyprinidae; genus Enteromius; species Enteromius mattozi. Next base: position 615,876 of record JAUMHE010000021.1, read on the forward strand.
GTCAACCCAAATCTGTAGACTCTGTCTCACTTTTAGCAGCTAGCGTCAACTTATCTGAGCAAAAATAATTAGGTGTATTCCAGCTTTGTGATCAAATCATCCAGACTGCTTCCAACCTTAAAAGAATGATTTATTCACAAATCATGAGCATCACTTCTTCTCTAGGGAGTGACTAAATAGTGACAAATTAAATTTTTGGGTGCACCGTTCCTTTAAATGATATGAGAAGGTGAAAATTGTATTCCATTAGATTTGTATTTACCAGATACATGTTGTTACATAGGTCAGAGTCCTGTGCATCCTCCTTCTCCACTGGCCATGATGGAAAGCTCTCCGAGCAGCACCCGACACAAACTGCCTCGTCACCGGCCCTTAAACCGAACCCAATCGGCTCCACTGCCCCAGAGCACACTAGCTCAACTTGTGATTCAGCAGCAACACCAGAACTTCCTGGAGAAGCAGAAACAGTACCAGCAACAGATCCACATCAACAAGGTACAATCATTTAATCAACTTGTCAGTGCAACAATGACTTAAGTGCTATCATGGGAAGATGAGGATGAAGCTAAATGATTATGTTGTCATCCTAAAGCCCATTTTCCTTGAAATTTCATTTAGTTCACATGGGAACTAAAGTTGGAAAGCCCATCTCTATTATGTGAGGAAAAAAAAGCCTGTTCTGGGTTCAGAAGCGGCTCTTGAATTAGCATAGCTTAAGGCATCAGTTGCATGCTAACACCACAAAATTGCACAGGGACAAGTTCAAATGGGCACCAAAGTGGATAGAATACATACTTTTGTTCCCCTGTGGAAATATTTGTGTTTCTGTGCACCAGCAGCCGTGACCTGGCCATCCGTTTAAGTGCAATTATTCTGCCGCGCATGCAAGGTTAGCGACACGGGAGGCTCACGCTGTGAAAGACTCCATTGTTAGCGGGAGCTTGCAGATTGATCTGCCTTATTATTGCTGAGAGTGCTATGGGAAATTCAAGGTTACAAGTGTAATTTTCAGACATGAACATCAAAAGTGCCCAGAGAGCACTTGTTTTTGGCTATTTATTGTTATGGCCTCAGTCACCAGGGCCATGTACAAAAAACTAGTCTAGTCTGGGTTACGAATGACTGGTATAGTTGGATGACTGTAAAGTTGCTAACTCATTTGTTTTCATGTAAGCAACTTTAACAAATCATGTTGCAATTAGTGCTGTCACGATTAATCGCATTCAAAATAAAAGTCACATGTAAATATAAACCATTAAGTAAAATCTTAAAACATATTCTCCCTACTTTTTGTTATTAATAAACAACAAAGCTAAAATCTTTTTTTTCCAACAAAATAGAAGTCGATTATTCCAAATTATTGAATTATTAATTTAATTAAGCTTTTTCTTCATTATGATAATAGGACAGTTGCACCACTCTGGCATGTCCAAAAAATAAATTTTATTTCAGAAATTCAAACATGCTCATTATATAAGAGATCTATTCATGTATATAGATGTAATTAGTGCTGTCAAACAATTAATCGTGATTAATTGCATCCAAAATAAATGTTTTTGTACATGCATGTATATATTTAAGAAAAATGTTGTTTATATATTAAATATATTTTTATATAATATAAATTATATGAATATAAAGTATACATATATATATATATATATATATATATAAATATGTAAATACTTGTAAATATTTTCTAAATGTATACTGTCAAATTTATACATTTATTACTAATATAAACAGCACACACATACAGTATATAATGTAAACAAAAATGGGTCGTGATTAATCATTTGACAGCACTAATTCAAATCTTATTTATAAATTGCATTTTTATGTATTACATATAAATAAATAAATAGATGCTACAAATGAGCATTATTTCATTGGCCCAGCTATTTGTTCTAGAGCTGAATTCTATTTATACCATAAAAATGATGTAATATGACAGGAAGCGACTCCTAATTATTCTAACTAATTATTAACAAGTAAATAATCTCTCTTTGGACAGGTCTGTAACCCTAAACTCTTGTAGCTAGGAGTAATAAATGATTTCTGAGAGAAATGAGGTCATGAATACTGTGAAATCAGGGATTAGCTTTCTGGTTTAATAACTGAATGTTTACCTGCGCTAAATAGGGCACCTGAGTAATTTTACATCCGCTTACAGGCTTTAGTGGGAGATATAAAAAGTATTTTACTAATTCCATGTCTATATTTACCTGACGTAGGATGTATTTATATGAAGCTCACTGTTTGGCTGTTATTCCGTTTTGTGAATGAGTTCCAATTCTGGTAAATGGCAGTGCTTGTGTTGCCTGAATTGGCACGGAGACAATAAATGGCTCATTGACTGAAACACTAAATCGTGTTTGTCTCTCCCATAGATGCTTTCGAAATCGATCGAGCAGCTTCGTCAGCCAAACGTTCACCTGCAGGAGTCAGAGGAGGAAGAAGGAGATGATTTTCATGACCAGGCCATGCAGGAGGACATCTCGCCCTCTGGTGGCGTCATCAGGAAGCACAGCCCCGACAGCAACACCTCCGCTTCACCCACCGAGCCAAGACGGGACACCCACCGCGGAGTCATCCGGGTGAAAGAGGAGCCCAACGCCAGTGATGATGAGACAATGGCCACTCAGAGCCTGGCCGACAAGCAGAGCTCCTACATTCACCATGTTAAAGGCAGGATGGTGATCCAGGCCATGATATGAAACGACAGATACACACTCGCACACGAAGGCACAGGCTAACATACACGCGACATGCTTACACGACACAGAGCCAATGCTTTGGGAGCTTCAGAACTGGTCTCATTCGTGAACTTGTGAAGTGATCTCTGTATTGTACGTTGTATGTTTTGTATATAATTGAATAAGATGAGAATTTAGCCAACTTGGTCTTTTAAATGCTAAGGAGCAGTTTTTGATTGTTTGTTGAAATAATAATTTAAGAAATCCTTTCTACTTTCTACCCACCCTTTGAGAAAAAGCAACTCGAAGCTCTTGTAGGATATTTCTGTGATTTCCCATGGCACTATGGATTTCTTATAGATCTTTCTTTGCTTTTTATGAATGTTATTATAAAGATATGTTACAGTTTGTATGAAGGAAAAAAACTTTGTTTGCTGAGAGACTCACAAATTGTCTGGAAACAAGTCAGTAACATTGAAAAATCCACACAACAACAGAGTAAAAGGAATATTCTAGGTTTGACACAAGTTAAACTCAATTAACAGCACTTGTAGGATAATGTTAATCAACACAAATAATAATTAAAAAAAATGGAAGCTGATTGGCCCCAACATTTTTGTAATAGAATTTTATTAAAAAATAATGTCATTGATTTTTCCATTGAAAGTTGTCTATTGGATAATGTTGATTACCAGAAAAAAAAAAAAAAAAAATAAAAGTTGATGGGGCCCAATTTTTTTTTACAATATAATATAATAATTTTTACAAAAAAAGTAATTAATTCTTCTACTGAAAGTTGTCTATTATTTGAGCTGTAAAGTTCTTGTCATCATTTTTATGGTCACTTTTGGGTTTTATATATTCTGTTGTCATACATTGACAGCAAAGTTGTAACACCCAATATAACTTTGCAAAGAATAGATTAGTAAGCAATTTTTTATATTAAATCATGTTGACATTCATATTGTTTACATACTATTAAAGTGGTGAGTACTGTGTTTTAATGGATTGGCCTCATTCATTTCCTGCATTGCTGTAGTAATCAATATTACGCTAAATGCTGTCGACGGAGTTCAGCTTGTATTGAAACCCAGAATATTCCTCTAACAGTTGGAGCAGGATCTGGAAAGCTGTAGAATGACATTCTGTGTTCCCTGTTCTCCTGTGGCCCAAATCGAAGGCTGCCCTGGATCGTGAGCAGCGCTCTGCTCCTCGCTGAATTTTGAGAGGGAGAGAGTTGTAGAGGAAATGCCTGGTGGAAGCCAGGAATCAGAATGATTCATGAGCACAAGAATGCTGGGAGAGGACAACTCCACGCTGAAGTCAGGGCCCAGCAGTGAGCTCTGATTTACTGTTGAGGCAAATTACAAAGTGAGGAGACGGCGGGGGGAGCCCCTTTTAAAACCAATCATTTCCTCTGTATTCCCACGTGATGTGTTTACCACGACATGCAGGCTTGATGTTGCTTCGGTAGAAAAAAGTAATCGTTCTGTTCTCTCCTGAGGCAGTGTTGCCATTCGTTGGCCGTCTTTCTTCATGAAGTGCTCGGATCAACTCGCGTGATCGTTTCAAGAAACGTACTACTGTCATTTTTTGTTAGCGATTCATCTTTCCTGTGTTTTTCTGTAAAACTGTTCATTTTTGTGACTGAGATCCTCTGAAAAACAACAAAAAACAACCTAAAGAGGAAAACATGTTTAATTGATGTGAGCCATCACGCTGTCTCCAACAAAGCCTGTGAGTCAACCTGAGCTGGCCTGTTTCGTTCTGTTCTCTGTTCCACTGTTCTGGATGTTAATAAGAACTGTCCGTTAGCGATAAAATGTCACATTTAGTTTGTAACCGTACGCGTTCCCTTCTGTCACAGATCACCTTTTTTAAATAAAGTTCTTTTCCATCCTGTACTTCTCTGGACATTCTTTTCACATGACATGTTTAAGGAGTGGATTTCCTTAATAAACAGAATTGGAGTATAAAATGCAGTTGTTCTCTAACAAATTTTCCCACACTCAGTCCAGCTTCTGATTCTGAAGGCGATACAGAGGTTTTAGACTTTGACTTTGAAGGCTTTCGGAACGGGGCTTTGAAGTGAACATGAGAGGTTCCTTAAGTCTGCATTAAAGCTGTTAAGATAAAGTGAACTTCAAGACGGTGATATATAACCTGGGTTAAAGCGACCAGGCCAAGTTTAACCAATTATGCAGGGTAGGCTTAGCTGGAGCTCGGACAATTCCTGGTCTGAACAAGCAATCCAAACGCAGTCTGACACCTGTAATAACTGATTTTTGGTGTAGGCCTATTTCAGTTTGACCAGCTCATATGGAGTCTGGTTTATTCCATCAATTTGAATCTGGAGAAGTGAGCTGATATTAAGTAACCCCACAGAGGACCGATAGTCCATCCTCAAACAAACAAATGTTTTGAAGATAAGAAGACAAGAAAACAATTTTGTTTGTTCAGTTTTTGGATATATAAAAAGTTTCATTCATCAATAAGTTTGTTACACATAATTATGTGACTTTAGTTGACTGTATTTGAATATTATAAAGAGATAGTTCACACAAAAATACAAAAAAATCTGTCATTAATTACTTACCCTCATGTTGTTCCAAACATGCAAGACCTTAATTTATGTTCTGAAGATAAATATATTTTTTATGAAATCTGTTTGGAAACCCTCCATAGACAGCAAGGGAACTACTATGTTTAAGGCCCAAAACAGTAGTAAGGAATCAGACATCATTAAAATAGTTCATGTGACATCATGGTTCAACTTGAAATTGATGAAGCTACGAGAATACTTTTTGTGCTCTCATACTCTCGGATTTTTTCAAAATATCTTAATTTGTGTTCTAAAGACGAATGAAGGACTTACAGGTTTGGAATGACACAAGGGTGACACAATTTTCATTTTTGGGTGAACTATGCCTTTAAGATTCATTAGGTGAAAGTATTTTATGAGTCTCTTCAACTCTTTAATAATGTTTTCCCTGCCATTATAAAATTTTATGTTAAACTGAGATTTATATTAATTTATTAAGCTTGCTAGTAAACGTCAACATAGTTTAGCTTGCAGGTGAATCATCTAACCTAATTAATATAGCTATGAATTACAGTAATAAGATATGAAATAGACAATTTTTGGCACATTTTACAGTGTCATGAAAGGAAAATGTCTAGTATTCCTAGTATCTGAGAGTCCACAGCCCACAAAAGTGTTTTTTTTTTTCCAGTGGACTGGTGTGAATGTACTGATGCCAGCTAGATGCAGTGTGTATGTGTGTGTGGGTTTTTCTTTCTTTTTTTTCATTTGCTTTGACCAAACTCAAGGTGTGATACAAGACTGCTGAGACTGTCCTGGCAGCCAGTAAAGGAAACAGCAAGAAAGACTTATAAAACGCCCACCCGGGTTCCAAATTTATATCGAATAAAAAAGGAGTGTGAACTGTAAAGGCTCCTCTCTGGTGTGGAATTATTTATTTTGGAGACACGTCCATGCCCAGTTCTCTAGGGCCTGGTGTTGGTGTTATTTTTGCAGCCTGTCAAACCAAATGTACATGGTGTGCCGTTCAATTGTTTGACTGCTTCCAAGTTGGCCGACTATGATTGACTGGCAATAAACTATGCTTTGGTTAACTGACAGATCATGGGCATTACATCAATGGAGAAATTCTGTCATTGGATTCATCACGAGACATATAATATATCTGCAAAGCAAAATATAAGAGTGGTAACTGCTTGATGGGGACGTTGTGGCTCGTGCTGGGTTATCATTACCCATTATGTAAAGCTATTTGGTGGTTTTGCAACGTTTCACGTTATATGGTCAAGACCTTATCCAGTAGACGTCAGTGTATTACTAGCAGCCAGAATGGGAGAGTGAGACACTGGGACAGCCAGCTCTCATCTCGCCCTTTGCTGTTAGGGAGAACTGCAGTCCCCACCCTCAATGATTGAAAAGGAAGAAACGCTGCCATAACTTTGACCCACAGAAATGTTGTCGGACTCACTGGCCAGCGTCATCCAACCCGTTATCGTGACTCCAACAGCATTGATCTTCCTTGTCATGTTTAATGAGGTAAGCGAATGGAGAAGGGGGCGTTCAAAGAGCAGGCTGCGTGCAGGACCTGCTGTATCTCACAGTCAGATTGGTTGGGCTGATAGGTGAGGGTGAGGAAGAGCAGTGGCCCGCGATAAGGGCTCCCCTGGGAAGAGCTGACTGCACTCCAAGTGAAGAGGGCCAAGGAAGGTTTTCCGAAAAACACCAATATCCTAGCTAAGAATTTTGTTTTAAGAATAATTTGTATGAAAACGTTCTTTGTTTATTCAAACATTGTGGGTAATTGGTCACCTGTGGATCCTCTGCAGTGAATGGGTGCCGTCAGATTGATTATCAAACAGCTATTGCAATAATCCACAAGTAATCAACATGACTCCAATCCATTGATGAAAGTCCTGTGAAGCAAAAAGCTGTGTGTGTTTGTAATAATCAGATCCATCAAGATTAATTTTAAACCATCGCTTCTGACCAAAAACATGAATCCATAATCTATAATAATGCTTCCTCAGTTAAAAGTCTATAGCTTTGTGTTTAGCAAGATGTTAACTGATGGACTGGAGACATATTGAAATATATTTAATTTTTGGGTGAAGTATTCCTTTAGCTCACTGACATTTCAAGAATGTTTAATTAACAATGTTTGAATTTCATGATTGTTTTGAGAAGGCTGTGCTATTATTATTACTACAAGAACATTTTTGTGTACTTTTAAGAGAACCTTTACATTACATTATGAGAGAGTCTAGAAGAGAAAGAAAGAAAAAAAAAAGAAAAAGAAAGGGAGTGAATGGGGAGAAAGAAAATGAGACTTTGATATGCACGGCCAGGCGATTTTTTATGTGCCTGCCTTCCCAGTCCGACTGTGTGTGCGCTCCAGGGCTCATAAAGCAGACCTTTGGCTGGGGACCTCTGGATTTAGTTGGGCAGGACATGTTTGTAAGTGTTGCTTGAATGCACCGCCAGGCGGAACAGCACCCGGAGGACTCTTAAGTCTGTGATTTTTGCTTGCTGCTGGCGACGTGAGTTTTATCCTGCTTCCAGCTCAATCCTATATGTGTCATTCGCAGCCTGTGTGATCATGGAGCAGAGAGGCTGCAGACATCGCGGCCTAATAAAAATGGAAATCCTTCCATTATGACTTCAGGGCTTATCATCATACTACTATAATTCTGTTTGAGGGATCCGTCTTGTTGGTGTTTTTGGGTGTATTTTATAACAGAATAGGCTATGATACTCATGCCTGTCAGGTGTGCTATAGTTTTTGTAGATAAACAGACGGCAGGGCTTCAGACTAAACAAAGGTCTAGGGAGTCATTGTCTTCATGTAGCAGTCAAATAAGTAATTTATAAAATATAATTGTGTGATAAAGATATTGTTGTTGTTGAAAATGACTTAAGTTTATTCAATACAGCTCATTTATCTTTTAACAACAGTCATCTGCTACAGGCTGTGCTGTGATGAAGGACTGCTTTAAGGCTTGGAAGTGTTTTTTATTTATTTATTTATTTATTTTTTATAATACATTTCAACCATTATGTTGCGAACGTTGCTTTATTTGAACATAATGGAGTAATATGACTCTCACAAACGTTTTCCGGTTCATTTCAAATCAGGCTAAAGCACAAATGATTCGCAATGCAGTGATTCGAAATAGCAGCGAGGAGTGAATCTAATTCAAACAAATGACATAGCCTGCGTCCCACTGTGCATACGATCTATCCTAAATTCTATGCGATATTAGTAATTTCCAATACTATTTAGGGCAGAAGGTGTGGATAGTGTGCACATTTGGGATGCAGTGCGATTCATTTAAAAGAACCGATTCATTTGTTCACGAATCAGAGACTGAGCTCGCGCTGTATCTGCTGGTGAGTGGAGGAATTAATAGCCTGTGACTCTCGCAATGTACGTAGACTGTAACGCTAACTCAGGTTAGGATATATGATGAAGCAGCATACAGTATTTACGAAAATTTTCCTAATGTATTTTTATTATAATGCCAAATGTGTACATTTACAGTTAGTCGCAGTTTTGAGCGTCACAGCCAGTGTCTCCAGTGTGATACATTATAGAAACACTGAGGCTGAAAGAACTTGTTCATGTAAATAATCTCACAGTGCTGCCAGACACACACACACCGTACAGCATAAAAAACATTTCTGGCCCTGATGTTTTGGAACTTTATTGGTTGGAATAAGATGAATGGACTTGTCAGGTTTGGTTGCATTTGCGCAATGATTTGGCAATAGCACAGACCTTTTCACAGCAATTTTGTACAGCAGGAAGAGAATGACATGTTTCTATATGACTCCCTTCATCTTCTTCAGAGAGAAAAGTGTTCATTATCCACCATATGTCAGTGACTACTCTCTGAGGAGAACATTTGGAAGATAAGGCAGATAACTCAGGCATGCAGTGCAGCAACCTTACTCTTTAAACATGAAACACAGGTCCAAAACACTATTACTGTCACTACTACCATAATTCTCCCTCGATGTGTGTAAATAACGTCATCACACAGTTGGTAGGAGTAACCAGTGGGGCCAGTGTTATAAGTTGTTCTTGAAGTCACTGCGTGAGTCTTGGGTACCATAAAAGTCACTGTAAAGTTCACGTTCGCCTGCCTCAGGCTGAAGCTTGTATTAAATGTAGCAGGTTTGTCTCACTCAGTAGGGCAAAGTTGGCAGAGAGCAATTTTTAGTGCAATGCTGAAATAGCTGGACATCAAATCAAGGGCGCTATATAAATCTGTTAGAGCCAAACTCCACATAAATATTTCCGGTCAAAACTGTTTTTTCTTACACCTATGGTGCCCAAGTTACTTTCGCGTACAGCCAAGCATGTAATGCTTTTTCCGCTGTGGATATGTGTAAAGTGTAAAGTTGGCCAACAAAAATGCAAAAAATATATTATGTAAATGAGGTCAATGAGAACCCCTGCTCAAAAAAACACATTTGCATAATTGGACTTTTTACATACGATCTTTAATTTACGGAGATATTGCCCTTTATAGAACTTGCTTGTGTAACTACCAGCCCCACTCTGCCCTGTATGGTTTTTGACATTTCCTCCAAGTTAATATGATTATATAGCCAATCCGATAGATGAAAGACTTTCTGAGGTTTACCTGTTTAGATTTTGTGACATTAGAATTTGCAGTCCTCCATTACAGCATGATGAGGCCTACCACTATAGATGCCGAAGCCTCTACTTCACAGCACCACTGGTTTCCAGTGATGAATAAGAATTCAAAGAAAATTACATCTTCTGTTGTGGAAGTGAAAGTCAAGCCCATTTAGAAATAAACAGTTTGAGTAAAGAGTGTTCACATCTGTTACATGAATTAACAGAGCTGACTAAGCACCTCTGCCCCCACCATCTGCCCAACACCCTTGGTTAAATGAGCTGAAAACAGTTTTAAAAGGCTGTCTCCTGGTGTTTTCTGCCGCAAGCGCAAAATACAACAACGTCACACCAAACAACAGATTAGAAACACTCTGTTAGGTGGCATTCCAGATATGTATTACTTGTAAGTCTAGAAAATGGAGTTAAAAACATTTGGGGTTTGTAACGTTTTAAAATGTTTTTAAAGGAAGTCTCTTATGCTCAGCAAGGCTATAATAGTGCAGATTTGATGTTTAATTACTCACCCTCATGTTGTTCCAAAACTTTAAAGGGATAGTTCACCCCAAAACGAAAATTATACTGTCTTTTGCTTACCTTTGAAGCATACTAGATGCATGTGACTTCTCTCAGACAAATCCAATCAGTGTTATAATACAAATTGTCCAGACCCCTCTAAGCCTTTGAATGGGTTTGAATGAGTGATAGCCGTTACAATTCGGAAGATGTGAAACAATGTGCGTGGGGTGAATAAAGTCCCCTTGTAGCGAATCCATGTGTTTTTGTAGGATAGATACCCATATTTCAAACTTAATAAGAACTTTTCTCTCATGTCTGCTGTCTGTGGAAACCGGAAGCAGTCCTGGCGGATGACGTAAGACACACTGTGTTACGTGATTAGTGTTGAGTGCAGAGAGAGAAGAAAACAAAATGCTAGTCATGCACATAGAAGCACAAACAGAGGATTTGTGAAGAAAAATGTGGAAGGATTTTGATATAAGCCAAGAAGAGTCTGCTTTTCCTTTGCTAAAGTAAGGAAATGTTGTTTCCTTTAAAACTACATTTCCCAGAGGTGACTGTACATCCTACGACATCCACCGAGACTGTTTCTCTCACAGTCAGCAGACGTGAGAGAAAAGTGCTTATTAAGTTTGAAATATGGATATTTATCATAAAAAAGGCATGGATTTGCTACAGGAGAACTTTATTCACCCCCCAGAGCCATGTGAGGGACGTTTTATTACAAATACACGCACGTTATTTCACGTTTTATGAAGTGTAACGGCTATCACCTGTTTAAACCCATTCAAAGGCTTGGAGGGGTCTGGACAATTTTTATTATATTTTTATTATAACTCCGACAGAAAAAAGTCACATACACCTAGGATGCTTCCAAGGTGAGTAAAAGACAGGATAATTTTCACTTTTGGGTGAACCATCCCTTTAAGAACAAACACAAATTGGAACACAAACATCCATAAACAGCAGCACAACAGATATATTCAAGACCCAGAAAGGTAGTAAGGACATCACTAAAATAGTCCATACTTTTTGTGTGCAAAAAAACTTTGTTTTATCAATGTTCTTACTACTTTTCTAGGCCTTGAATGTGGTTGTTACATTGCTGTCTGTGCAGGGTCATAAAGCTCTCGGATTTCATTAAACATGTTTTAATTTGTGCTCCAAAGATGAACAAAGATCTTATGGGTTTGGAACGATGTCATGGTTAGTAATTAATGACAGGATTTTCATTTCTGGGTTCAAACATATTTGAAAATTACATTTATTCCAGTGATTTAATGTGAATCTTGAATGGATCTTAATTTCAAGTCTCTCTGTGTCAAGAAACAGCTCTTTTTATGTTGATAACACTTAAGCTGTTTAATATTCTTCTGTAAACAGTGGCACAGAATTCTTTGAAAAATATAAAGAACAGCATTTATTTGAAACTAAAGTCACTTTTAACTGATTTATTGCATCCTTGCTATAAAAGTATAAGTTTTTTTTTTTTTAAGAAAAAACAACAAATAATAATACTGACAACATTTTTTTGAACAGTAGTGTATTTTGTCACTATGAATGCTAAGTAGTTCATCAGATGGGGTGATATGAAGCTAACACAGCCATCCTGACAGGAACACGATCTCTAGTGAGATGGCGATGGCATGCCAGTCGTAACATGCTGGGAAATCACTCTTTATTAACGGGGATCAACTGATTTGAGTTGTCGGATGCCACAGTTCTCAATGTACTGCAGTTAACACTAGCCCTTATTTACATTTTGAAACTCAGCTGGCACCGCCAACTCATATGGCCTGAAGGTACTCTGCCATGAAAAATTTTACCTAATGCCAAGAACTTTGGGAATTGGCGAGGAAACAGGTGCTTTCTTCCACAGCTGCCCTCTGCATAATCAGAGCTCTAGTGTGGATCTCATTCATATGAATGGAAAGACATTCTTCTGATTGGAATTTTGCTTAGGCCTCATAGGCATGCCGACTGAATGCCTGACGTGTCACACATGACACTGCCAACACATGCCTGTGTTGCTGGTTGTATTCTGGTACTTTGGCAGATGGGGATTCTTTTATCCACAGGCCTCCAAATTTTAATTATTTAAATTGCAACATTTATGGAAGTCCACAGCTTTGCAAAAAAAAAAAAAAAAAAAAAAAGACAGAGCCTTGCCAAGGAAAACAAAGGAGGTGTTAAGATTAGTTGAAGTCCTTAAGGAGGATTTACTGATTTACTGTGGCAGATGTTTTCTCCATTTACTGTATGCAATCTCTGCGGAAAATGCACAGAAATGGCAGCCTACAAACTAAAAATAGTCTCCCAATTTCCACCTCCACCCACATGCTTAAACTTTCACCTGAGGAAAAAAAACCAAGGCCTGCAAATCTTGGACGTTTTTCCATTCGTTTATGTCTGTTGTTCAGAGAATGTTGTCATCGTAACTTCAAAAGACCTCAAGCACGTTTGTTATCGTTTATATCTTGGACGGAATCATGTGCTTTTCCCTAGATACACGGCCTCAAATTGATAACAGATTGCTTGGGATCCTGTTCAGTGCTCAGGGAAGGCACTGTGTTTTCTTTCTTTTTTTTTAAAGAGGGGGTGGCGGGGGGTAGTAAATGCTTGAGACACTGTAATTTTTGTTTGAATAAGGAATGAACCTCTGCCCTGGGACAAAATTCAAAAGTCTGAGAATGAAATGGTATTGTAACTTTGCACTATTTAAATAGTTGGTGCAGCATGATTAAAGGAATAATTTATCCCAAAATTCAATTTCTGTTTCACCCACATGTCATTTCAGACAATCTGATTTTCTGTCTTCTAGATTGCAAAAGGAAGTGTTGGGCAGAATGTTCATGCTGCTTTATGCCATACAGTGAAAGTGGAGGGTGACCAGGGTTTGTTAAGACCATCAAAAATTAAAGTTTAATTCATTATTTACAAAGCTCTCCGACTACATTTGTGCAATTTGAATATACACATATTTAAAGCAGTAATGTACCCAAAATTGAATATTGAATCTGTCATTAATTTCTCACCCTCATGTCATTCCAAACCTATAAGACCTTCATTCTTGTTCAGAACAGAAATTCCGATATTTTTGATGAAATCTGAGAGCTTTCGAACCCTGCACAGACAGCAACACAACTAACACAGTCAAGGCCCAGAAAGGTAGTAAGGACATTGTTAAAATAGTTCATGTGAAATCAGTGGTACAACCATAACCATATTTACATATGAGAGCACTTTTTGTGCAAAAACAACAACAAAAAATTATTCCATGTCAGTCTTCGACACGTTCATGAGAATACCATGTCATCATATTGTTGAATAAAGTTGGTATTTTTGTTTTCTTTGCGTACCAAAGGTATTCTCTTAGCTTTATAACTTTATGGTTTAACCACTGTCACATGGACTATTTTAATGATGTCTTTACTACCTTTCTGGGCCTTGAATATGTCAGTTATGTTGCTGTTTATGCAGGGTCAGAAAGCACTTGGATTTCATAAAAAAATATCTTAATTTGTGTTCCGAAGATGAAGAGTCTTACAGACTAAGAACAACATCAGGGTGAGTAATTAACGATAAAATTAAAATTTTGGGTGAACTATTCCTTTAACACTCAATAGCCGATGTTTTATGGTACTTTTGTATTTCAACAGCTCTTGGTCACCATTCACCATCACTGTATAGGAAAAAGCAGCATGAACATAAACATCTCTGTCTATATTCCATGGAAGAAAGAAATGGATTTTTCACTTTTGACACTCTGTTTTTCTGATAGACATTTTTGACTGTCATTATTTTGAGTTATAATGAGTTCTTTTCCATAATACATAATGTTCCACGGCTCCTAGAGATGAGCTGTTTTGACAGACGGGCTCTGTTCTTCTGAGGTATGGCTAAGTGACAGCTTCTATAGCATAAATTGGTTTATTTGGTAAATTGGTAAATTGGTAAATAACGATGAAAAAAAGGATCAAGAGAAAGACAACGTACTGGTTTTAATAAAACGCTGGTATCCGCCAAGAAAGACTGACAGCGCAATCATATATCGCTTGTTTGATGGCTGTCAGCAAAAGACTTTTTATAGCCCCTCTGCAAAGGTCTTAAGTAAAACGCCTTAAAGAGGCATATCTAACATCAACAACACTGGCTTGTAAGGAATTTGGTGATATATCAGTGGAAGATTTCATGTTCCACGAAGAGAACCTCGTTTTAAGACATTCACACATTTATAGTTATCTGTTGTATATATTTATTGTATAAAAGATGAAAGTTTGAAGATGGTTTAAAAGAATTACTAACTGAATGCAGAAGTACATTTTTTATTGTGCCAGTAGTTATGCTGTTTTTCCCGGTAACAAGCTAATTTCCCCAAACGTTTATGTGAAAAAAAAAAGTTTCCTACTAATAAATACATTAAATACTCATTAATTACATACATTTCTGAATTCATTTGAAGGCCACTTCAAATTCTGACCTCCTTGCATATCTTTGTATGTATTTTCCACCTTCTTCATCACTATATATCAGTATACATCAGTATACTTCAAGTTTATTTAATTAAATATAGTGAAGTTCAAATATATCTTTAAGTATACTTTATATAGTAAGTATACAAATATCAGTGTACTAATAGTATACTTTAAGTATAACAGTAGTAAACTAGTAGGTTTTTTTTTTTTTTTGAATGTGGGCAAGTTTCATAAGAAAATAAATAAATAAATTAAATGTTAATGGAGTTGATCAACAACCCAAAACTTGACAATATTACAATTTGACAATTATTAACTCTTAATTGGTGACATTATATTCCATAACGTTACACAGTTTTGATGATGTTTTATGTCTGATGATCGTGTTAGATTACATGTGGAAGCATATATTGTTTCTTCTTCACTTTTTAGTGCTGCCAAACATTTAATCGTGATTTATTGCATCCAATATAAAAGTTTTTTTTTTTTACATACAGGAATATATGTGTGTGTACTGTGTATATTTGTTATATACTGTATATATATATATATAAACATACATGCACGTATATATTAAATATATATTTTTTTATCTTAAATATATAATATCAATGATATAAATCTAAATATATACGTGTAAATACATGTAAATATTTTCAAAATATATACTGAATGTGTATTTATAAATATACACAGTACACACACATATGTTATGCAAACAAAAGCTTTTATTTTGGATGCGATTAATCATGATTAATCGTTTGAAAGCATGATGTGTACTAGTGCCCCCTACCATATAGCAATGAAAACATGGATTCTAGGAGCACAAGTATAGCTCAAATATATTTAGACTTTTTCTAAGTAGAAGTCAAGTATACTTAAATGCCATTTTAAGCATATTTCCAAGCAGTACCTAAACCTCATTTCTAAGAAGTACTAGTACTACTAAGTACTACTGTATAGACGACACGTTCAGTTAGCTACTTTTTAGTTAACAACTATTTGACAGCTACTTTAAATCACAAGTAG
>JAUMHE010000021.1:631878-660254 GCA_032359235.1 Enteromius mattozi
AGTAGAAGTCAAGTATACTTAAATGCCATTTTAAGCATATTTCCAAGCAGTACCTAAACCTCATTTCTAAGAAGTACATAAAAAGTAGGCTAAAAGTATACTTTCCTATTTTAGTTTAAAAGATGTATACTAATAGCACACTTGTATAAACTTCTTTTTTGTAAGGGCAGTTGCTTTTTCTGTTGTTTTCATCCAGATCTTAAAAGCATCAGCTCAACTTTGAGTTTTGCCACCTATAGTGGATCCACCAAACAGTTTGGTCAGTTCTAGCTAACATCTACTGTATAGACGACACGTTCAGTTAGCTACTTTTTAGTTAACAACTATTTGACAGCTACTTTAAATCACAAGTAGTTTGTACCTCAGGAAGCTATAGTTTCAAGTAGCCTTCCAACATTGCTCTTAAGTGCAAGACATTTTATGCCAAGTCTTTTATCTTTCCCTTCAGCACTAACCGGGATTTTTTGGATCCAACCAAATGTAACGTTGGGCCTGACAATCTGACTAGTGTGTGTTGGCCAGCTTTGAGCCCTGCAAACGTAATGCTGTTTGTAATGAGAAATACAAACAAGGGACAGCAGTGAGGCATGACAAGTATGTGTTTCTGTTGGAGGGAGCCCCTCACAAGAAAATACAAAGGAAAAAAGAAAAAAAAAGAGAAGTCTAGGCAGAACCATGTCCAGAAGGAGATCTCAGCTGGGCCCGGCACAAGACTAATGTTTTGATATATAGGCTGCACCAATGCCAGGCCTCCACCGACAGTCCCCTGACAGGTCACTCTCTCGCTTTCATTCCTCTTGCTCTCCCCCTTGTAACGCCAGAAAGTGTTTGCTCAGGTGGATGGTGACACAGTTAGAAGTGAAGCATGCTCCACCATCTCCCCATGCGCGGCCAAACGTTGTGTCACGCAGGGAAGGTAAGCTCCCGGCCCCTTCACACAGTGGGTGGGAAAGAAGCAGGAAGCTGCAACACAAATACAGGCCAGATAGATGGTGAAAGATGAGGGAGAGACGAGGTGCGAAGGGAGAAAGAGAGTGAGGAAAGAGGAGGAAATAAGCAGAGGAGGTGAAAAGATGGAGAGTGCGTATACACGCTAAAAAGTTGAAAATGAGGGGGACCAAAAGCGTGAGGTGGGCGACCACCCGTTTAGACAATGAGTGCGGGGGCCGGGTTATGGATTTTAAAGTTTATGGTCTGTGGAACTCGCCTTGAAACGGCGCAGTTCTCCGTTTATTTTATCATGCCATGCCGTCTCAGAACCTCTGTCAGGAATTCTCATTTCGTGAAGACTAATCACAGTCTAAACATGACATCTGAGTCAATAGGCAACCCCACTGTATTGTTTACTTTTGCTTCCAAACAATCCCGACATCAGCCTGAGATGGAATTTTGCCCCTGGGCTGTTTATTTTTTGAGAAAAAAACTGGCAAAAAAAAGGGGAAATAAGATGCCACTGATACTTTTGAGCACAGGTTTGGTAAAGTCAGTTCTGGGTTTGAGTTATATTAGAGGATGTTATATAATGTTATATTTCCTTCCTACATGCCATTCGAAACCTGTATTTTGTCTTGTGAAACACGAATACAGAATCATTATACTGCTTGTGCCAAACTCCAAAAAGATAATTTTAGACTAGTTCTCCATAGAGCTTGTGCGCTACAATAACTTCCCGATATACAACTTTTATGATAAACTCAAAACATACGCAGCTCTGCTGTCATTATTTCATGACTAAATCTATGCTAAAACTATATAGCTATGTAAAATACTTTAGCAGCATGACTTGATGAATGTAGAATGATTGCAATGGGTGTTAAAGTATTCATTGTTGATCAGTATGACCAGATATGTTGGGTCAGGACAACACAGTCTCACAACTAATTTGTACGTATTTTATGAGGTGGCTAATTCATACAAATTTGTACGACCTGTCTAAAACCCTAGTGACGGGTAAATTTAGGCGCGAGGTTAGGTGTAGGTCATTTGTAAAGATTTATACAAATTGGCAACTAAAAATTTGTACGATTTAGCCACCTTGTAAAATATGTATGAATTTACCATGAGATCGGGCTGGTCAGGAATATATAGCTACAGCTTTTAAAAATAAAGGTTCTTTATTGCTATCTATAATTTCACAAAGAACCTTTACCATTCAGGGAAACCTTTCATTGCACAAAAGGTTCTCTTGTGGAAAATGGTTCTTTAGATTATTAAATGTTCCTCAAACTAAGAAAAAAAAAGATTTTTTTTAAGTACTGTTCACCAAAAGGTTTTTAGCGTAACCCAAAATCATTGTTCTGTGGCATCACAGTAAAAATCCCTTTTTGGAAGCTGTATTTTTACAGGAAAAGCTTCAATTTGTAATGAACAAAAGTCCACTAATGCACTCTCTTAATTAGCAAAACCATTAGCACAGGATTTATCTCCTAAAAATGGATAGCAAATAAAAACTTTTGACAGCAAACTCAAAAAAGCAGCATTAAATGATTAATTAGTTTAATCATTTTAGCATTTATTTGCATTTATATGCATATTTCCAAATGCGAAGGAAAAATGCATTCATCGTTTCACAAGCTGTTAATGATGGCAAAGGGGCATGATGTGCTTTCAGATCTTTGTTCAGCAAACCCAACTAATTACTCAGCTGTAATTAATGAGCTCTGATTAGCACATCCTGATGATATGACAGATCGATAACACACATGACTGATAGTAAACAGCGCACTCAGAACCTCTCACAAAACTCGCTGTGAAACATAACAGACCTGGGGATGTGTTTAGATGTTCCTAAATGACACTTGCCCAAAGTTAGTGTTGATTTACAAGATGACGGTATATTTTAACAGCAGTTCCCTCTGAGGTGTAATAGGTTGTCTGAAAAAGCAGAGGCAGGAAATGAAGGCTGCTATCAATGAGAACGCCTCACATCTGGATGCGATTATTTGCCCTCGTTCTTTTTGGCAAGTGATAAAAGATTCAGCCATGCAGCTCTGACATAATTTTTTCAAGACAAAAACAATGCTAAGAAAAACTGTACAGTAATTCAAAATACTTTGGCAGCATGACAAAATAAAAGTAAAATGATTGTGATGTATTGTAACGTTGGGTTCTTTCAGAGGGGGTCTATTATTGAAATCTTTAATCGGTATGACCTGGGGTGTTGGGTGAAGACTATACATTTGAATATACATCATATTAGTGATTTTACCGCAATATATGATTCTGAATATGAAAAATTGTTACACCTTAAAACCAATTTGAATCATTTTGAAAAGATCTATAATTCAGTGAAAGAGATAAGTTTAAAAGAGCAAAGTATGAGAATGTTTCCACAAGATATTTTAGACATTTGGAGTCAAACATAATGTTATATTTAAAAATATTTAGTTTGTGTTTCCAGAAATTTACTGGCATTTTTCTGCCCCTTTGCAGCCCCATAAATTTGCCACCTCAAAATTAAAGCAGATTTCAACATTGTATTGTTTAAAACTTATGCATTTTATTTTCTTAGTTCATTTTTAAATGAACTACTTCATATGCATTCCTTTTAAAGATGACCTTTTAATGTAAATGTGTCCTAAAACTGCATGCATTTAAGTTGAGGTTTACAGGCTTTGCTTGCTAGATAAAAATTGCTAAATTATGCATCAAAGAGGTATAAATATAAAAGTTAGGCCAGGGATCTTGGAGTATGAACTCGTACTGAATCTTTGAGCAACAGAAATCTCCTCCAAATTTCTTGCGACATGCTGAAAAAATGGCAATATTAGATGGGTTAGTTCAGACTGGAGGGTGAGGTGGACTGCAGTGAAGGCGACTGACCTTGGTGATTACACCTCATATTATTGTTCCTGTCATCTATTTTCATTGGCCCCAGGGATGGGAGCTATGGCAACGGCACATAGCAGGCCAATCGGTGGTGACCCCGCCGTCCTTTGCATTTCCTGGTGTGCCCGTGATGAAGGGAGGCTCTTCCAGGGGCAAGGATCTCCTTGATGAGGCCGGGTCTCTATTTCGGCTCCAGGTCCCAAACCCCTTTCATTCCCAACCCAACCCCCGACTGATTAGACTTACATTGTTTAAGTTCTGTGACGGAGCTGCTTAATTGTATGATTACCTAAATTGGCCTATGGGACCCCACCACACCCAGGTGTCACTCAGAGCCATAGAGGGGTCCTGTCAGGGCCCATGACATGGGCCTCTGCTTGATGTGCTGTTTGATGATGCTGACCAGAGAGCATGACCAGTCTGTGTTATTTCTGGGATGATGTTTCTCTGAACCATCATGAATCCAGATTTGAATAATTCAGATTTTGCTTGGGCAGATGGTCTGTTGCTACCTTAAGGTAAATATCTTGACACAGCTTAGGCACTTGCTGTTTTTGTATTCAGTACTTACCGCATTGCCAGCTTTCTGACAAAATAATATTTTCTCTCCACGATGAAGCTTGTTTCATTGCTCTCTCTTTGTATGTGTGTGTGAACAAAGAATCGTTGTAGCATGTGAGTAAATGATAATCAAGTGTATCTATGACAATGAAAAATCTAGTTTAAAATATAGCACTATATATTATATAGTATTTATAGTATTAATGTTGTCAAACAATTAATCGTGACTAATCGCATCCAAAATAAATGTTTTTATTTACATAATGTGTGTGAATACTGTGTTTATTATGTATATATATATATAAAATATGGTGTTTATATATTAAGTATATATTTCTAAATAATATAAAATAAAAGAATATGAATATCTAAATGTATAAACGTAAATATTGTCATACTATATACTATGTGTTTGTATTTTTATATGCATAATAAATAAACAGTACACATACATATAAAATGTAAACAAAAACTTGTATTTTGGATGCAATTAATAGCGATTAATCATTTGACAGCACTTTACAACCTGAACAAACATTGACTTGTCATAAAAATTTACATTTATCTGATAATTTAAGAGAATATTTGACCATGTTGGTTGGACCACATGACATTGTTAGTTGTAATAGTTGCATATTATTGTTCTTTTATTAGTTTTGATTGCATCGATTGTCATAATTTGTAGGTCGCTTTGGATAGAAGTGTCTGCCAAATGACTAAATTTAAATGTAATATGCAGATATATTTATTTATTTTTTTGTAAGAAGAAATTATAATATACTATACCGAAATGGGTTATATTTTCCTTTTTTTTAATGAGGGTTTTTTGCCCCCATTATGATACTAAAACAGTTGACCTTGTGTTTCAAAATAACATCAAAATCAATTTACATTCAGAAATTCATAATAAATTGCAACATATTTAGGCCATTACAAACTGCATCTTTAATGTTGTTTTAATCAATTAGCAAATAAATGTGGTAAGTATACCAAATGTTCCTTTCAATTTTCACTTTATTTTTTCATGCATGGGACTGTAATGATGTTTTTGTAACAATATGTCATACCGTCTATTGTTTACTCATCAGATTTACTATTCATGCAAATAAAATGCATGCTTACTGAGACACGTTTAAGAACAAAGCAGTGAGAATAGCATGGGTGGAAAATCACACTGTAAGTCATAGGGGTGTTATGTAACTACTGGGTGGAAACGTCGAACTGTCATCTAGTATACTATTGGTCTGATCGATTTGCATAGGGACTGCATTCCTTACACTGATACAGTTGATGCATGAACTGGGAGCCATTACGGTGACTCTGGGAATGAAACCAAGAGGGTCTGCAAACCGTCACCTTATCGGAAGAAAAAGGGCTGAATTGTGAAACAACAGGGCAAAGATAAGGAGTAAACGATTGTTTGTGTATGAAACATATAATGCATTGAAATAAATGTATGTGCACTAGTATCAGTACCAGATGGCAAAAGTTAAAAGATAAACTGTATACTTCGCCGAACGAAATAAATTGCATGAAAACCGAACCTTTGTTTCCTGTCGGTGGGGGGAGGCAAAAAAGAGTAAGCATTATTTACAAAAGCGCACAAATATTTGATCACCCCAGGCAGGGGGTCTGAGTGTTGTAATGACCCAGTCGGCAGGCTGCAGTCTGTTTATGAACACAGTATTGAAATGCCATTGAGCCCCTTGGGTCAGCCTTTGAAATGAAACAGATAAGATAATTGGCCCTAATAGAATCCAGAAAGCTGGTGCACCAAGGCTTTCCCCGGGACCTTTCTCACTTTTTTGCTTTTCCTTTTATTATTTTTTCTGTCCCTCTTGAGTTTGCGTTTGTGAGGCGTGTGGAAGTCGCTTCTTAATTTAAACCAGGCCCCCGGTTCTGCCAGACCCTGGAGTCTGCAGCTCGCAGACCTTTTGAAGTCGCCAAAGTGTTCGGAGCGCAGTTGGCCCTTCTAATTTGGTTGCCGTGGTTACACTAATTTGCGCTCTTTAATGCTGACTTTATTATGAAGGAAAGCAGCCGTTATATGCGCCTTGGGCATTTGCGTGGTTTTGGGCCCGGTGTCAAAGGTCACCCCAGTTTAATCTGAGATTTTGAAAGCTGCCGTTGCCAAATCGCATCCGTCACAGAAGCAAAAAGTAACTGTACTAGTCCAAAACGCTTGATTGTGATCAGGTGACTGCTTTTAAAAGATGCAAAGGTTCATGGGAATGAAGTGGAAAGAGTTCAAGGGCTTTTTTCTTTCCTCAGGTGGAGGTTTTTGCATGCGTGTGTGGGTGGAGGAATAAACTGTGGAACAATGTGTTTAACAAAACAGTCAGTAAACACAACTACTCTGTGTTTATCGGTCAAGGGTGTGCCATTCATTATTTTGTCATATCTGTTTAATAATTTAAACATGCATTAAAATCTAAAATAGGGCTGTTAAATGATTAATCGTGATTAATCGCATGCAAAATAAAAGTTTTGACATTCACATACAGTATATATTTTGAAAATATTTGCATGTATATACATTTATATATTTATATTATAAATAAATATATAAACATATAAACATAATATATTTTTCTTGAATATACATGCATATGTTTGTATTTATATATACATAAGTAGACAAAACACTTTTTGTGATTAATCGTGATTAGTTGTTTGACAGCACTAATTAAAAAAAAAACTATTTTGTTATTTTTTGAGGGCATAAAGTAAAATATCTGGTTATACTTATACTGTTCTGATATCAGAATTTAATTATATTTTGATTATATTTTAATTTATTTATATATTTCAATTTCTTTAGTTATTTAATGCTATTTTTAATATTATTATTCATTCAAAATGTATATATTAATATAACAAAAGTAAGAGTCACTGCTTATTAATATTTGGAAAATTTTAGTTTGTAAAACCAAATTGTTCAATCAACATGCAGAAACATGGAAATGAAAACAGGAAATGGCATCATAAGGAGAACACCTGTCAACATCAATAAATCTTTTTAAAATGATAAAATAATTTGATCTTTTCTTGATGAGGCAAGTGTAATTCAGATATTTTTTCAGGTGGTGCTATATATATACCACCTGACCAAAAAATAAATAAATATATATATATTTATATTATTTAATATTTATTATTCTTAGTGTATATATATATATATATATACATATTTTTTATATTTATTAGTTTTAGTACCGAAAATAATAATTTCTTAAAGGATTTCTAAAAAATGTTACACAATAACTTACACAATAACTGCCTGATGATGCGCTGAAGTGTATTTATTTTAAAACATTTTAAAACTACAAAATAACAGCTTCATTGTGCAACATATGCATGATTCTCTAAAACCAATGCTTTCTTTATACATCTTTCCAATCTAAGCTCATGATTTCAATATAACTCTTCAGTCAATCCTTGTACACATCATGCAGCTCTACACTGTTAGTGAGACGCGAGGACAGAGGATGGAATGGCGTATTGGAATGGAGTTTTCCTTCAAGGCTGGTAGTTTGCACTCATCCACAGCCCATGAAGAGTTAATGTGGTGTGTCGCAGGGAAAAGGCAGTAATTACTGTCCCATGCCACTGCACAGTTCAGATCGCTCCACACCGGGGCGCGGACCACACTTTACGTGAATGTCCACATTCTTGGGCAGGCTAATCAACACGATCAATGGTGCCAGACAGTTGAGCTTTAAAACAGCGTTACGTTCTGCCATGCCTCTTCTACCCAGTTTCCCCACAGCATAGTTTCATCTTATCGGACGTGTGGAATGTGCAGTCGAAAAATAGTTAGGCTTTCAGGCAGATTTAACATGCTGATTTCAGGCACAAAGTCGTAATGAGCTGCTGTTGATCTAATGGATCTGCTTTGTTCTCAGTGAGTTAATTCTCACAATTTTTTCACGTGTTGCTAGCGATCAAGCTTTTATCACTTTATTTTTTTTTAAATATTGGTTCCAAAAAAGAGGTTTTCACAGTGATTTAGAACCGGTTTGGGTTCCCAAAATATTAGTGGCCTATTATTAAAAAGTTCTTAAAAGAACCATTTTTACTGTGAAGAAAACATTTTTCTAATATAAAGAACCTGGAAGTGGTTCCATGGATCTTAAAGTTTCTTCACTGAACCATTTATGCTACTAACTGTTATTTTAAAGAGTGTACATTCATAATGTGTATGCATTTAAATATTGAAGATGATTACTGGAATAGTTTATGGAATATTACAGGTTCAGTACATCTTAAGCTCAAGCATTTGTGGCATAATATTGATTACTAGCAAAAATATTTCATTTTCTGTAATAAAGGCAAAAAGGTTGACGAAGATTGAAATCAATTGACGCTGATAGTTTCATAAAAACACTTGTCATACATTGAGCTCTAATTTTAATGACTGTTTCAAGCATTAAGTTTATTATAAGAAAAAAGCTTGTGGTGAGTAAGATTGTTTTAGTTATTACTTTTATTCATCAAATTAGTTCAAAGTGGCAGTAAAAGCATTCATAATGCTTCTAAATATTTCTATTTCAAATAAATGGTGTTTCTATTCCTCAAAATTTCAGTTTTCATAAATATATTAAGCAGCACAACTGTTTCCAGTATTGATAACCATAAGAAATGTCGGCTTTAAATGATCATGTCACACTAATAACCTGAAACAATGGCTGCTGAAAATTACATTTTGCCATCACAGGAGGAGATCACATATATTTCATATTTTCACATTTTAATTTGACAATTTCACTGTTTTATTTTTGAACTAATTAAATCAGCCTTTGAGAAGTCGAGAAAGTTTTCAAAAACTGTTACTTTTTTCCCCCCACACTAAGTCATGTTATTCCGATATTATAATATTGTTTCCATCTTGTGGCTAAACTATTAAAACACTATTAAGATGTTTACGGATTGGCCCATTCACTTTAAATTAGGAGATCTGTTTAAAGGAGAGACAAGTCGAAGTAAGTTTTTGTGGTAATCAACATCCATTGAGCTTAATTTGTAATAAATCCTAAATATTCCCAAGGATTTCCTGTCTGTAGAAATGTCACTCCACCAGGCTTCAAGCTGTGAGAAAGAGTCAAAGGGGCAACCCCGGGGTTGACCAAACATAAGGCAGGCTGACCAGATCCCGACAGTGAATGCGTAACACAATACCTGCGAGCATGCCGTGGGATGCTTTGAACTTGATTTAGGACCCGGGTCACAAGCGACTGGGTTTGCCTCGCTGCAGGTTGGAGCCAGAACCCCCGGGGATGCCAATCAGTGCTTGATGTCATCCTCCATGTGAGATTAACTAACAAAGTGCCCTGCAGAGATCACTCAGACCTTAGATATAGCACTTACAAATATTATTAGTCCCGTTTAGGCTGGCTTACATATGAAATCAAAATCAGACTTTCAATATTACCAAACTGCAGTCAAAATTCTGATGTCATTGCGGGACTTTTTGTGAAACGACATCAAAGGTCTGTTGAGAATAAGAAACAGAACCACCTTATGCGCCGATCACAACAAAACATCCTGTTCTATTCGATTCGTCACCTTTTTCTTCTGAACTGATTCATAAACACATTTTCAGTTCCGACTCTCTGCTCTTGGTCATCTAATTGATCTCATGCCCAAGAGTTTATTGTACATTCGATTAACAGAGATTCAAACCTGCGCACATGTCTTTGTTATACAGTATGGACAACAAAATTTCATAAATTCCAGGACAAGATGTCATTTTCATTTGTGAAGTTGTCGCAGGTGTATTATAAGTTTTGTAATGCAAAATCTATTCAATTGTTTTGTGTTTTTGTTTAAATTTAGCTAAATTTTAATTGAAACTTGATGGCAGTTAGTGTAAAAATATGACTAGCTATTTTTTTTGTACTGGATGTGTGTATATTAGTGCTGTCAAATGATTAATCGCATCCAAAATAAAATTTGTGTTTATATTATATATGTATATTTACTGTGTATATTTATCATGTGTATATGAATACACACACATACAGTATATATTTTGAAAATATGTATATGTTAATACATTTATATATTCATATTCTTAGATATATATGTTCAATATATAAACAACATATTTTTCTTAAATATATACATGCACGTGTTTGTATTTATTTATACATAAATATACACAGTATACACACATATATTATGTAAATGTTATCATTACTTTTATTATTTAAAATTATAAAATATAAAATTATCTTTAAAAATATTCAAAAGAATAAAGTGTTGCAGCATGCTCCAATCTTATGTATAATTTTCATTTTCATTCTTTTGTCTTCTGCAATCAAAATTTCGAACGTGCTTCTCTGATCAGTGTATCTCATGTTATGAACTGATATCAGATGGACTGAAATGTGACACCTCATATATGAATTATAATAACAGTCATCCTGCTGGGAAATGAACTGAAAGTTGAGTCAGATTGAGTCATCTTCATCAGAGCCAATTCTCTCTGTACAGCATCAGGAAAAAACTAGTCACTAAAAACTTTTTCATATTAATTTTTGTTTTAGCCTATATATCTAAATGCTAAGACATCCTATTAATTTTTTATTGTTAGAGATTATCTCAAGCTGTAACTTCCTATGGTCTATTTGATATGAAACATTTACTTCACACATTTATGCAAACAACCTTTAGAGAAACTGACATCATACTGTTTAAAACTTTTAAGATACATGCAAAGTTAAAAATATTAGCAGTCTATAAAATCACCGTTATATGATTTTAAGACTTACCTTATATATCATATCAACCACAAAACTGACATGAAGGTATGTTACTAAGGCAAGATAAGACTGACAGGCTTATAATACAGCCATAGCTTTTTTATTAAGGTCTTTAAGATTTTGCATAAGCACTAGATAAGAATATTAAGCTCAAGCTACCTAATTTTCCAAATAAAAGCATGAAATGTGAAATAATTAGCATTGATTAGGATGTAGAGGTTAATTGATAATGACCCTCCTGTTTTAACCTCAAGGCTGTTGTTCACCCCAGTTACGCTTCCTGACACGTGGAGGAAGGAAAAGGGGAATCATTGTAATGCCCAAGAAACAACACATCACTTATCTTCCTCATATAGTGCTGAAAATAGGCCTGTGTTTGAGAGCTCCGGTGGGCTCCAGGTTAATGACTCTGTGGAGCTTAGTAGCTGTTCAGGAGCCGACCCCATAGGAGGGTGAGTGGGGGGTGTCATTAGGGTGATCGCCCCTGGGCCGGAGAAAGTGACGTAGGCCGCTTGACTGCTAAGAGCATCAGTCACACATTGTCAAATTCTCAATGTATGAAAGATTCCTTAGTACCGAACATTTGAAGCTAAAAGATCTTCTTTAATGACGAGCCAATCATAACATACCTAAGGGTTCACTTTTTGCTCCAGTAAATGATTCTGGAAAAGTGTCATTAATTTGACATCTGTGGAAGCTTTAAGATGTCTGAAAGGTTTATTTAACGGGTCCGTCAGAAAATTGGCTATTGTAATGAGTCAGTCTCGTTCATGAAAGCTGACGTTCGGTTCTCTTTTCGTTTGCCTGACTATGGCATTCTTTCGTGCAGTATTTTCACTATATAGATATTCTCCTTCATAGCAGGTTGGATCCAGATGAGGGGTTTTTACTGCCAAACAGAAGAACAAAAAAGTTTCCCGGAGCAGTACGGTGTTAAGTGATACAACATGAGAAGCTTATTACATTTTCACAATCTTTGTCTTGGGGATGTATTTTGTTTATCGTGAACAGAAAGTAGTCACTAAAGAACCGGTTCAATGAAAAAACAAAAGCGGAATAGCAGAAGTTGAGTAAATCAGTAATACAGTACATTGATGTTATTAAAGCAATAATTCTGTCATCCTGTACTCACCCTCTCTGTGGAACCCAAATAGAGATCAGATTAATGTAGAATTTTAAATGTTTTGTTCATACAATGAAAGTCAGTGGGGTCCAAAGGTTAAGTATAATTAGTTAAGTCTAATAATTTGATTTTATTGGTTTAATGTTACTGATATAGATACATGTCACTATATTTAAAGTCTATTTTTTTTTTTTTTCATGCAAGACTTGCTAGTAAATTTTAAAATGAATTAAAATACACTGCAGGTAACGCATTGAATTAAACATGACATTTTAAGTACAAAGACTGAAACAATATTGTATTATTTCAATATTTCAGTGTTATATAAAACATGCTCCATAATCTTGGAAAAATAATTTTTACAGTGTACATAAGTTAATGTTTTGATCAAACTTTTGGACCCCATTGACTTACACTATATGAACAAAAAAAAATTATTCAAATCTCTTTTGTGTGTGTGTGTGTATATATATAGCACCCCCGACCACACACACACAGTGTATGTATATATATATATATATATATATATATATTGTTTAGAAAGGAATGAGGTTAAGAAAATGTTCATTTTTGAGAAAACTTTTCCTCATTGAGTCATTGAAGTAAATGCACTAAATAAATATATATGATTATTTTAATGATTGTAGCTTAAAATCATATTTTAGACTCAGTCAGGACTTCCATCCTTCCAGGATATATTTCTTAAACCCGTTTACGAATCTAAGTTTTCTTGTTCTTTTTCAGCTAAGCATCCAGTAAACATCACTAACAGGAAAGTTTGAAAGCAAGACAAAAACTGCTTTAACTTCCACATTCTGTTTATCCATCCTGCAAAAGACAAGTCTATTTATGGACAAGCAGATTGCACAAATAAACACTACACTAGATGTGAAAACTCTGCCTTTATTATCCATGAAACACCACAATGGATTTGTGTACTTCTCGTGCAGCGTTCTGATTGCCTGTTTATTTTTGCAGCGGCCCTCCTGAGCCAGTGGATGCTGGGCCAACCACCGCGAGGTGCCAAGTCTCTCCAGCCATTTCCTGTGTGTGACATCATTGTGTATCCCCTAGCGGCAGCGTGATGCGTGTCTTGTCTGCTCCCTGGGTGGTGTGCGCTAAGTATTCCGTAAACATGGGGCTTCGGCGCTCTCTTTGTTGAATGAGTTTGAAAGGGGACTTTTGATGCTCTGTCACTCTTAATGCAACACTTGCACCACTAAGCCTAATGCAACCAAACTGTAATTTAACTACCATCAGGCTGCAGCAGCTGATCTTTGCTCATTTCTCAAAGCTAAAAGATGCCAGCTTTCACTGTGATGCTATTCTCCCCAAAAAAGACCATTTTTATTCGAAATATCAGAATAGGCCATTTTGTAATGCAAAGACCTTCCTAAATGAAGTTGCAAACTGAAACACAACGGATCATGAGGTTTGCTTTTAGATATTATATATTTAAGTATTACATATATTGTCTTTTCTTACAGCAGATGTGCGTAGTTCTTTAATTCTTATGGTTCACGTTTTTTTAATCATTAATTAAACTGACCAACATACAGATTGCTTTTATATTCATGATTCGTGATCATATGTTTGGCTCTTAAATTGTTATAGCAGTATATTGAAATTGCATTGTGTCATCAGTATTATAGCTCACTTTGTTCGGATAGGAAATCAGATGTTAAGGGTTTTTAAAGTGTAGGCCCATGCAGTATCTGATTTATATAATCTTAGCTCTACCCAGGAACAAGGCTTGACCTTAACGTAACTGTAACCCTGCACCATCTCCAGATTATAACCTCTTAATGTTACCTTCTACAGTAATGTCCCTGTGTCTAAAGAGACCAAGCTTTTCATGTAGAAACTAAAGCATGCAAGGTGGTTTTTCAAAAGCACTTTTATTTCTTTACAAATACAAGCGTAACAATCACAAACCTTTGATCTTAAAACAATTTGAAAAAGCTGAATTGGTTCATTAATGTGACACTCACACTAACAAGTGTTGCAACATGTTTACACTCATTTTAAAATCAAAATGTTCAGATCATAGAAACATAAAATGGATTGCTATACCGAAAATCGAGGGAGGAAACTATTGCATCTGGGAATAATTATTTTTAAAATTCCACCTGTGGAAAAATAAACTGAATTAACAAAAACGAAACATTGCACTGCCCACTTCCGCTAAGTCACAGCCCACGCATGCACTCGGTTTATATTTTTGTCCTATGAAAGGTAGAGTACTGAGAAATAGGCCTGTCATCGGCGCATCCAGTAAACAATCATTCGTGGCACCCGTTCTCGATGGCTTTTCCGTGTGATTTAAAAACGGTTGCAGCTAGCATACTTGTGTAAGTTGCACCTGTTTCCAGGAGCAGAAGATCTGCTTGTCGTTTTAGTGGAAAATTATTTTCCTTCATAAAGTGAATTGCCAGCAGTTGTTGTATGAGCTAGTCTATCCAGCTGGGTAAATGAACAAGTGCTCGCTTTGACTTCCTTCTTCGCGTCTTTTTTTTTTTTTTTTTTTACTCAACATAAAGGCTCATTTCATTTTCAAAGTATTAGTACCCTATATTAAAAAAATAATTTTGATAATTTTTTAGCATCGGTTTACACGCGACAAAAAAACAATTCATACACGTTTAATAGATTTAAAGAACTCTGGCAACCCTATTCATATAAGTTTTGTTTTGTTTATTTTTGAGTAATTAAGAGCCGAAATGCCATATTCATAAAGGACCCAAGGAACCTGAAAGGATAATAAATAGGCTAATATGTATATAGTATTAAAAAAAACAAATATGAGCAAAATAATACTGGTTAGGGAAGCTGATTAAACGGAGTTAACACTGACACCAGAGCAGCTTTACGAGTCAAAAATCAGTAGTCTATCAGGTCAGAATAAAAGTAAGCTGTGATTAAATCCGACACTACATCAGAATTATCTAGATGTCAAAATATCATCGTTTAAAACTAGAAGTTATTCTTTTTTTCTGACCTAGGCTACAATAGGCCACACACTCATTCCGGTTTTCGACAGAACGTAAAAACAAACAAACGTTAAACATATGCACAATGATGTCGGAAAAGCAGCACCGTCGTGTACAGTACCTGTTACAACAGCAATTCTACACGGCTTTCTTTATTTGGGAAACTCCCACGCGCGTTCTTCTCGACACCGGATCCCACGGGCCGTGATTTAGAGCAAAAAGCTTAAATTCACCCAGTCTCCGAGGACAAGCAGAGTCACTCCACGGGCTCTATCCCGTCAAGAAAAGCCAACGCTTTGTTTCTAAAATTTTCAGTATAGTCTATTTAAAGGCGGACCTCGACATCTGAACATCTGTTCAATTCACGTGACTCTAAAATGCTAACATCTGTTCAAAATAAGTTTCATTCGTGTGCCTCTAACATCCATCTGCCAAATGCCTTACAAGTGGAAATGAACTCAAACTTTGGTCCAGTTTTCTCCTGAAGTTCACTGGGATTTTTATGACGTTCGTGTAAAAATACAAATGTTTACTATTATTTAAACCAATATTAGAGTAATCAGAAAAGTTGTACATAATAAATCATTCGTTAAAAAATTCTTGTAATTTGTTTGTGTGTCTCTCGAGGGGATTTTTTACAGTTGCTCAGCATATAGGCCAGCTCCATCACCCCACCTTCCCGTGTCCTGCTGAAGGCAGCTTAAATTTCATAGACATCTGGGAATTCCGCACATGCCTGAAAACCCAATTACACACCTTCAAACGTGCACGTGCTTTTATTTCAAATATTCCGTGATTCCAAAATACTTTCCCAGACTTCATATAAAACCAAACGCAATTGACGGTATACTACATAATGGTTCGATGCCAAATACAAACCACGAATGTTGCAAAAATATCCCACGGGCCTTTCGGAGTGATAGCCAGACAAAACGCATTTTAGGCTTTTGTTCATATAAATTAATCATTTGATTTAATTTAGTGAACTGGGTGTAGTTACATTGCAAGGCACTTTTTTTTTTTCTTTATAAAATGAGTGAAACTGGACAATAGAAAAACAAACAGACAAAACTAGTGAGTAGCCCTGTATTTTTCCCCCTGCACACAGTATTTTTGGAGCAGCCTCTGGATACGTCCATTGCAATCCCTTGGGATATTTAGTGCAACTGTAAAAAAAAATTAGGGGTACATGCCATGAATACAAACCTATTTTCTTGCCCGCTTCCCTTTTTTTCTCTCATATGAACAGACAGTATATTGCTGAACCTATAACGTCCATAACTCCGGCTTAAAATGTCAGACTAAACTAAATCAGAAGTCAGAATTAACCAGAAGCATCGGAATAAAACTTGATATTTCATCACAATCGTATGCAATCGTTAAAGACTATTTTAAATGATGCAGTGTCACAAGTATAATTTTCTCTATATTAATTTTTCATACTGTGTTGTATTAATTACAACAGTAGGCTATAGTCTGTATTGCACTATTAAAAACAGGGACACTTTTTTTTTTACTAAAAGTAATAAAACAATAGCTTATTGTTTAGATAAAAATGTATTGTGTTTTTATTTTTCAACTTCAATTAACGTATTTCTGTCTCTGATTTTCTGGCCTATGTCAACCAACTCATGTAATTGTTTTTAGATTACAATTATTTTTCATAATAAGAGTAAACGGGCGTTAGTATTTTTTTTCAAAATCGTATACACAAAAGTAAAGTGAATAAATTTTGATACTAACGTGAACTATTTCTTAAAAGTTCTTCATCTTTATTACAGAAATACACATTTATTTACAAAAGTAGCAAAAAAATAAGAATGCATTTCGACACAGGATACATTTGCCTTCATTTCAAAAAGTGTGTCATCAATAAATAAATAGAATTGTAGTAAAACTTTATATTTTGCACAGGATTCGAACTATAGAGGCTTCATTCCCCATTTTCTCATCGACAGTCCTTGTGATGCAATTTCACTTTCTCCAAGAAAGCTATGCACGACTGAGTCTTCAAATAAACAAAAAACAAAAAAATAGAAAAACATGCATATGCACACATTTCCAACATTCGTCGTCAATAATAGCTAACACTCGCGAGGAAGTCCGTATGCAGCGCACGCGCACCAATTCGCTGTCCGTGGCCTTCTCTCGATAATAGCCATGACCTCTGTTGGAACATTTGCAGTTTTCCCCTCGATTATGAAGGAATCTTGCATTGTGTCGGCGCATTTGTCTTCGAGTTTTCCCAGCTCTTGTCTTTCACCTGCGAATAATAGCATGATTTAAGCGGGACAATGTTTGCTGTAGGCAAAACTTTATTTACAGTAAGCTATTTGTTTTGAGAAAAAAATAATAATAATAATAATTGTAATCGACTGCTGAAAAATTGTGCTACAATAGGCCGTACTGGTAAGCAATTCAGTGCCATTACATGCAATAGCTGTTTAACAACTTCTCAACGTTTTTTTTTAGACTTAAGCTACATTTTGACCATACTTGATTATTTAGCTTGCGTTATTGCTACTTCTAAAGGGAGAGGCAGTGTGTAAAAATAAAGCCATGCTGATAGTAAACAAATCCAGACGATTTGAAAAACATGCAACAGTTGTTGGCTTTCCAACTAAACGTGTAAAATGAAGTAAATGTTTTGAGAGATCTTACTCAAGTGTTTACAAAGACGAGGGATATTGTGAAAGCGTACCATTTGAAAACAACAAAAAAAGTTTCCCTGCGCACTAGTGAGATGCAGACATGGACCATGCGCCCTCCATCCTCCAAACCGAGAACGCGTAGCTCAAACGCTCATGAGCAACATAACTACAACTTGCCATCTTGGAGTCCAGCTCGTCACTCTGTAGAACCTGACAGAGAAAATCGATGTACCTGGCGGCGAGTTTTAGCGTCTGTATTTTGCTCAGTTTGTCGGAGGGTAAAGTGGGGATGATTTTGCGCAAAGCCGCAAACGCTTCGTTGAGCGACTGCGTCCTCTGTCGCTCGCGCACGTTCGCCATCACGCGCTGCGTCTGCAGCTCCTCAAAAGACTGAGGGCTGTTGCTGCTGTTGCTAGACTTTTTCCCCCTTTTCCCAAGGGTCGAGCTATCGGAGTCCTCCCCGTTTTTCTTGTTCGACCGTCTTTTCCTTGCGCACCTCTTCGGTGGCCTGTCGGGCTCTCCGTCGCTGTTGCTGAGGCTGTCCGCGGGAGACACGGGGGAGCTGGAGGAGTCTCGCGCGGGCTCTTCGGGCATCTCGTTCAAGTCTGCTGAAAGCGCGTGCGAAGTTATTCCCTCATGAGGGTGAAATACAATTCCAAGCGTGCGGTGCTTATTCTTGGGGAAATAACTGGGTATCCGGGATTCCGAGCAACTTTGAATTAGGTTGAAAGGAAAAAGTTGGGGAGCTCTTATAGTCTGCTAAAGTGTTTGAGAGACGAGAGACGATTGGCCAAGAAGGCTTAAGACGCGAGAAGGAGGGTCTTTTAAACTCGACATATTTTCCTTCACAAGTCTGACAGTTCTTTGGTGAGCAGAAAAAATAGGGAATTGCATGCTCAACCGACTGTTAGGATTCGCAAAAGCAAACAAACCAAAAAAAAAGAAAGAAAAAAAAACCCACTATGTCCAAAAATTTCTAAAAAGCTAACACGTAGGCATCTAGTCTACCAGTTTTCTGCTTGGTTTGTGTTTAGAAATCGATTAGGAGTTATAAATGTAGAAATATGTCTGAAAATATCAGATCTAATTCGAAATAATATTTTAGGATTCAAATATACATTTATTATTATATATTACATAATCTATCTTGATTGTGACAGCCATTTACTTGCAAGAACCATTTAAAACCCAAACCAAGACACACAATCTAAACATGCCACGCGTAAACGATCAGAATCTATGTACTTTTAACACATCAATAAAATACTGTCCACTGTAACACTGCACAGATTTGTAATTTTATCGTTTTGTTTATGTAAAGTGAACTGATAAACGTCCTCCACCAGGGGTCGTGATATAATGATTATAGTTTGTTCATTACCAAATTCGTAATACTAGAGTTACAAATGCTTGAATTTAACTGTCAGTGAACTAAATCAGATAATAACACAAATTATCTTGAAATCCATACTGATCTGGAAGACTGGCAGGTATCCAATACAACTTTTAACATTTAGAGTTTACACTTTTCCATTTAACCTGAGAATAATTTCAATTAATCACATTTTAAAGCAGAGGTATCTTAAGACAAAGAATAAACAAAATCTCTCATTTCCACCCCGTGATGCTTTATGTTTTTCCCAGGGACAACAGAACAGCACACTAGTATATCTGAAGGTCTTTGAGCAACCAGCAGATAACCCTATAACACTTGGGCTGCAGCCCTACCAAGGGGACATAAATTATCTTGTTAATGTCCAATACTCACCTCTTGCATAATTTAAAGTTGTTGCACAATTTGTGCAGCTAGGGCAGGGGATTGATAAAAATGTTAGGGGATTTTGGTTCGGCTCAGTCCAATGTTTGTGCAGTCCTATTTCAGCTCATTTGGTATCTTAAAAGACAAATCCTGGATTCACATTATACATCTAACACCACACACGTGGCATATAATCGATTTCCCTGTGCAGGACTGCTGAGTGAGTGAGGATTTTGACTCGCACTAAGTATGTGATGATGATTCACGCTCTGACTCAAATATCGAGAAGTCCAAGAATCTGATATTTTACAGCTCCTCCCGCAGCTCCCGAGTCCAAGGACAGATCCAGCACTGCTCTAAAGCCAGAGCGCACCATGAGGGCTCCAATAACTGCATTATCATGCATTAACAGCAATGTGAAAGGAACAGTCTTGTCTCTTTGGGCTTTCACTCTTGTCAAGCGTTGAAACAAGCCAGCAATTTTCTACTGTATGCCTACATGTATTATTACTAGATTGACTATTCTCATATTCACTACTACGTCATCAGCAACTGTTCTTGAAGGGGAGGCAAAATGACGAAGGCTCATTACTGAGTTCTGCTTGAGCATATCACTTTCTCTGCATTTCCTTGTTCTAACATTTTACACTGAAGGTATACTTGGAAGGACGAAATAAATAATTTCTGAAAATGATAGATGGATATGATGGAAGGATTAACAAGAATGGATGGATGGCATATCACTCTGCATTTCCTTGCAAGTTCGTTCTACCATCTTAGGTTAGTCTTGGAAGGACAAAAATTATTTCAGAAAATGATAGAGGGATATGATGGAAGGATTAACAAGACAGACAGACAGATGGATGGATGGATGATGGGTAGATGGATGGGTGGGTGGATGAATGAACAGATGGATGGATGGATAGATAAATGAATGAACAGAGATGGATGGAAGGATGGATGGATTGGATGGATGAACAGATGAATGGATGGATGGATGAACAGATGGGTGGGTGGATGAATGAACATGGACGGATGGATGGGTGGGTGGATGAATGAATGAACAGAGATGGGTGGGTGGGTGGATGAAGGAACAGAGATTAATTGATGGGTGGACAGATTGGATGATTGAACAGATGGGTGGGTGGATGAATGAACATGGATGGATGGGTGGATGGATGAACAGATGAACGGATGAATGCATGGATGAACAGATGGATGGATGGGTGGGTGGATGAATGAACAGAGATGGATGGATGGGTGGGTGGATGAATGAACAGAGATGGATAGATGGGTGGATGGATTGGATGGATGACCAGACAGACAGACAGACAGCTGGATGGATGGATGGATTTGTGTGTAAATGAACAGACAGTCAGAGAGACATATACATGGATGGATGGATGGATGGAGGAACAGAAATATGGATGGAAGGGTGGATGGATGCATGGATGGATGGATGGGTGAATAGATTTTTACCACATATTTGAGGATAATAGGGTTTAAGAAAAGAAAATTTAAATAAAGTAATTGATTTTCAGATACTGTTTGCTGGAGGGGGTTAGCAGTTTCTCATTACATT
This sequence comes from Enteromius mattozi, assembly GCA_032359235.1. Classification (NCBI taxonomy): domain Eukaryota; kingdom Metazoa; phylum Chordata; class Actinopteri; order Cypriniformes; family Cyprinidae; genus Enteromius; species Enteromius mattozi. The sequence continues at coordinate 653,137 of JAUMHE010000021.1, forward strand.
CAGGCCCTCAAATAAACTAACGTCATGATGAGAGGCAGACTCCAGACATCATATCGGCTCCTGATAGGACCTGTCTGGCCCACAAAAGAGAAAGGATATGGGTGAAGATTAGAGAGGTGAGGATGAATATAGGCAGATCTAGCCTGTCTGGATCTGAGGACTGGACTATGAATGAGTGCTTTCAGTGAAGACGGCTGTGCTGGTCTGGATGTGACTGGATGAGCAACAGAGAAGTGACACATTGTGGTTTTGACTTTGTATTCTTCTTGGACCAAAGAGCAGAAGCAACCAAGCAAACATCACTTATAGAGAGAGCTTTTTTCCTGCACAGTTTTGGAATCAGCACCACAACAAAAACATTATTTTTTCGCACATTTGCCTCAGATTTTGGGTTTAAGCCTGGTCTCCGGAAATCTGAGGCTTAGTAAATATCGGGCCTAAATTCATGTAGCGCAAACCCAGCATTACTGTTACAAATTAGTCCATTACGTTAGCTTATGCTTACAGCAATCAGATGGCTTTCATATAATTGTTCCGAAAATGTGTATAGTGTGTGGCATTAATTATTTTATGCGCTTGATTTTCCAATGTATTACTCATTGATACTGACTGGTTGTTCATAAACATATTCATTATCAACTTGTAGTTCATGATAGACTATACACAAATAACACAGTAGCAGTAGAGTTTTTTTGTAATAAATGATATTTTCATACAGTAAAAGCATTATTTAGCATGACATGTATTGCATACATTGTAGACATATTGTATACACTATATACACAAAGTATACATTGTTTACATAATTAAGTCATTTAAAGTTATTTCCCTTTTTATCAGTGCTAAAGTTTAGCATTTATTTAATGAAATATCGGTAAAACTGATGAATTTATACAATAAATCAGTTAGAGGCCCATGAACTCCTTTATGTTTTTAGATTAGACACTGTTCCATTGTTTTAATGTTCGTGGGGCCACTGAGTCGCTCCATACCAGTCTAAATCATTTCTCAGTATGTCATGCCAGACCACCTACACACACACACACACACACACAAACTGGCATTTTAGTTTTAAAAGCAACAACATTTTTCTTCACTCAAGTAAATAGCACAGTATCTGTAACATACAGTATTGACAACAATTGCCATTGCCAGTTATGCTGCCCACTTCACTATATGATTCAGAGAGTGAATCCACTATGCATTCATAATTCAACAATTCTGTGTTTTCTGATAGCATAGTTCCAAGAAACATTTGCAAACGGCATCTCGACCTGTGAAGTATAGTTAGTTATTATAAGCAAGCTAACATACAGTACATTCTTTCCAAAGTTTTAAATTTACATACTTTAGTGTGTTAATAATCAGCATAATTGTGGAAGAGTGCGCATATACATAAAAGGAAAACATGGAGATTAACATAAGAGGGATCAATAATAGTGAAGTACCCAGCTAACAATTTTAGGTTCCCAAAATTTCTCATTTGGTTCCCAAAAATAACCAAATGGGAACATTAGTTGAACATTCAGCTGCAGTGACGTGCTTACTTTAATAATTAGGGATTAGCTCTTTTGATTAAGAGGCGGGGCTTCGTTTGATAAAGCAGCAAAGTTAAATAATGTTATTTTTGTTTTTGTTGCGCAAAAAAAGTATTCTCCTATAGTCGCAAAACTTAAGATGAGCCACTGATGTCACATGGACTGTTTTACTGGTGTTTTTACTATGTTTCTGGACCTGGGATCACTTTTAGTTACAGTATGTTGCTGTCTATGGAGGGTCAGATGGCTCTCTGATATCATCAAAAATATCTTAATTTGTGTTCCAAAGATGAACAAGGGTCTTATGGGTTTGGACCCGACATGAGGGTCAGTAATTAATGACAGCATTTTCATTTTTGGGGCGAACTAACCCTTTAAAGTGCCCCCGTTAAGCCATTTTTAGGGCTCCTAATGTTGTTTTGGGAGTCTTCTATAACAGGTTTACATGCATGCAAGGTGAAAAAATGCTTTTGTTTTCTCAAAATATGTGTTTAATATCACCTAATTTTCTAGCGATTATCAAACGATTCATTCATAGCAGTTCTGAGATTCAGTCTCTCTAAACTCCTTCTTTCTTCGTGAGCCTACTCTACTCTGATTGTTTAGATAGCCCAGTCTGTTGTGATTGGTCTTCCGTGTCAGAAATGACTCATTGCCATAGTTCTGTATTTTGAACTCTCTATGGAAACATAAATATTTAATATTTATTATATTTACAGGTTGTGATCCAATGGAGCCACTGGTCCAAATAAACTGTGTACTGAATCATCTTTCAAGAGCACGTTTTTGTGTATCCCGCGCTGAACTCCCAGAGATTAGAGAAGCAATGAGTAAAATGGTGTGTTTGTGGGCAGGGTCAAGTTGTTAATGGCCGGCCAACATAAAACAGAGACGGGAATTATTCAAATGTGTTAGCTTGTGACGTGTAGCCATCACGGAAATGGGATTCAATTAAAAATAACTTTGCAGATTGTTACATTCACATACAGCTACATTACACACTGCTTGAAGGGCAATATTGGAAATGGCATAATCAGGCACTATTTTCTCTAATTTCTCTAATATAAATCCCTAATTTCTCCAACAGTGCATCATAGGCTACTATGGTCGTTAAGCAGTCTTGGGCTGTACCTATGAACCTAGTTATCAGCATACTTGACTATCTGTTTGAACTTGAGCTAGCCTATGTTACTGCATGCGTGTTTGTTGGAGTGTGTGCGATGACAGTTGGGGTCACTCAGAGTGCTACAGCTGTGTGTGGGGATGAAAATGGGACGTTGGGGTAACAGGCATAGGTTGGGGGTTGTAGGCTGAGGGAGCGTGAGCAGGGGAGGAGACGGGCGTCCCGTGCCAAAAACAACAGGGGAAGGGGACGGATGCTCCCGCTGGCTCTGCAGCCTGCACTCGAGGGAAGCTCAGCCGCAACGTCCTCCCACCAACACTCCTCAACTCTGCAGCTGGGGGAAGCGAGGGAGCGATACAGAAAGAGAGATTGTGTCTGGGATCAAGCACTGGTTGCCTGAGGTATTAAAATTTGTGTGACCCTTACGTTTCAAGTGGGGTACTTAGAGCTACAGACATCTGAATATTTTTCGTTTTGTCAGCTTTAAGGCCTCGCGTTACACCAACGATAAATTCTTTGGAGGTTTTTATAAGCAGGAGATCTCCAAAAATGTGTGGGAGCAACAACAATATCTCTCCTCTTGTCTGCACCATCACAATTTTTCCATCACACCAACTGTTCAATGCACCTACAGGCATAGTTTTCCCAGGAAACTACTCCTGCCTGTCAGTACACAATCACTGGCCTGCTAAACAATGTTTTTCTTGGAATGATCCGCAGACAGCCACAGTTTCTTTATTATGCACTGGCAGAAATGTGTGGTGAAAACTCACTTTAGCCCAAAGAATAATCTGAATTCATGATATTGGGCTGAATATCGTGTTACCTCTCGGAGCTTCTGGCGGCTTGTTTGTTTAACTTTAATGAAGTGACTTAACGGCACGACTATGAAATTCTCAGCTCAGCCAGTTTGAGTTGCTCAAGGGAGACAGACGGACGGAGCGATGAAGACAGACAGCGCGAGTGGGAGAAAAGCAAAGAGTTTGTGAGACAGGCAAACAGAGTCAAATAGATCATGGAAGGCAGAGCGTGAGAGTGAGACGAACAGCTCGAGAGATACAGGCGCTGAGCGAGAGGAACAGGCAGCGTGAGAGAGAAAGTCCACAAGGAAAGAGGTGCAAAGTGAGCAGTGAGAACTCCGCCACCCTTCAGCCCTTCCCTGCAGGACACTGAAAGCTACACCCCTCCTGAGTGATCTCCAGGCCACGGTTCCTGGAAACGCCACTTTGAACTTATAGACACTTTCTCCTGAGATATGTAGGGTTCCGCTGAGATGGGGCTCAATGAAAAGGGAGGGAATTTAAATGCTACTACAGCCACTGTAGAAGAGCGTTGGTACACAACAATATGTAGCTATACTTTAAACAAGGAAAAGGAGAATCATCAAAAAATCATCAATAATTAAAATCATTAATTAATTAATTTTACTAAAAGTAAATGCATGTATACAGTCATGGACAAAACATTTGCACCCTTTGTAAATATGAAGGCTGGAAAAATTAATATGGATTGTTAATCCTTGTTGATTTTTTATTTAAAGCAATTCAGGAAAATCTAACTTTAAATGTCATTTATCATTATGAAGTAAATATTTTTCTCAAATGCACGTTGGACACAATTATTGGCACCCCTAGAAATTCTTATGAGTAAAATATCTCTGAAGCATATTCATATTCACAATTTTGAGCACTCCAGGGGGATTATGAACATGAAATTATCCAGCCATGGTTTCCTGTTTCACAGAAATATATATAGGAAGGAAAACAAAGCCCAAATTCATCCATAACAATGAGAAAAACCAAAGAATATATTTTTTGATGTGCAGCAAAAAATAATTGAGCTTCACAAATCGGTGAAGTGGCTTTAAAAAGAGAGCTAGAGCAGTGAAAATTTCCATTTCTACCATCAGGGCAATAATTAAGAATTTACAATGAACAGAAAATGTTACGAAGCTGCCTGGAAAAGGATGTGTGTTTCTATCATCCTAATACATGGTCAGAAGGAGAGTTTGAGTGGCTAAAGACTCTCCAAGGATCACAGCTGGAGAATTGCAGGGAATAGTTGAGTCTCGAGGTCAGAAAACATTAAAAATGATCAAACAGCACCTACATCACCATATGTTGTTTGGGAGGGTTTCAAGAAAATTCTCCTAGCTCATGCAAAAACAAATTCCAGCATGTTCAGTTGTCAGACACGACCGGAACTTCAAATGGGACTGGCTTCTATGATCAGATGAAACTAAACAATGAGTTTTTTTAGCAGCAAACACTCAAGATGGGTTTGGTGATCACAGGGATAAAAAGTACTCCATGTGTACAATGAAATATACTGCTGTATTTTGCTGTTGGCCTATATCTCTGCTGGCGGTCCTGGACATCTTGTTTAGACACATGACATCATGGATTCTATCAAATAACAAATAAAAAATCAATAAGTGTCTGACTCTGTTAGAAATCTTTGCATCTTTTTTAATTTCCCAGTTGCCACTGGGTTTAGTGATGCCTTTGCCAGAAAAAATAAACAAGGAAAAGAAATGTGTCATTCGGAGATACTACAAGTTTCAAATATTTTCACCCTTTGATAACTGTATATGTATGATTCAGGCTAGTTTATTGTTGTCTAAGTGAGTCATTCAGCCTCTCCCTAGTTCACCATTAAACACAAGCCTCTGGTGTACTGTGCTGAGAGTCAGTCGTATCCTGAACAGACAAACAGCGACCCGCCATCACCTCTCTAATGTCCAGCAGATGGCTGTTATAGGCGTGAACTGCAGGTGCACATACCTGCTTTAACACACACACACGCACTCATATATAGACAGACACAAGCCCACATTTTTTGTACTTAAAGGAATAGTTCAAAACATTTATCTATAGAGCTAGGTAGATTGCTTACAAACTGCAATCTGTTGCTGATTCCAAATTGACAAAAATTGTAGTTAGTAATGTTATACATTACATTAAACACTTTAAGTTATCAGATTACTTTTTAATTACTTTTAGATTACTTTTAATCAAACTTGTTTATCAAACTGATTTAAGTAGGACAACCATATTTACCATTATGTACCATATTTATATAAAAATACAAAGAGTATGGAAATATATCACATTTGTTGTAATTAACAACATTAAGCGAATTAAACGTTACATCAAGTTTTTAAAAACTGGGGTTTGTAATAGAACCGCAGGGGTTTCGTGAGTTTAATGGAAAAGCTAATAATTAATGACTGAATTAAATCAGAATCAGATAAATATCAATTAAATATTTTATGTTTACCTGCATGTCATGTGACCATTAACATGATATGCAAATGTGCAACCTGTTTTCATAAAAATATGTACCTCTGTGCACTTTTTGTGCAACACCATTTTTATGTGCCTTACTGCATGTTTCGCTGCAGTTTCAAAGAGAAATGTCCACTGAGTGGCACTAAATAGGAATGTATTGCTGTTTTTTAATTACATTAAATTTCCAGAACTGTTGATGCAAGTTAATGCTCTATCATGTTGGAAATATGCACTACATCAAATCCAACCCGTAACCTACCCGATAGTGTTAACAAAGGCAAAACTGATATAAAAAGGCATTTGTTGTTGCAACCATGCCATTTCAACTTCCTTTTACACAGATTTGGACTGTTTTGTTGAACCGCAGTTAAACAGGATTTTAACTGGGGATCCTCACCTCTCAGGTACGTTTTTGTACTCTGTGAGCTACTGAACAAACCTACCATCCATGAAAACCCATAGATATGAAGCTGGACATGTGTGATGCTAACATTCAAAAGCATCAGTTTTCAAATCTCCCAGCATATTAATATGGTTTCATAAGTCACATGATGTTCTTCAAGTAATTGTGTGAAAATTACACTTTATTAATCGAAACTCTGTAAATTTGTCTGAAAAGGAATAAAAGCTGTCAGAGTTTTACTGCCTCTAGTGTTAATTTCTTTTGTAAACTGCAGTTATATGTACTTGTTGGTACATATTTTGCGTCTCGCTAAAAAGTGCACCAAAGTATGTTTATGCCATGATGTGATACTTAATTACAAATAAATAAATAAATGTGTTTGAGAGACAAATGCTTTTTTATTTTTGGTAACTTATATACTATTTTAAAATAAATTATTTTAAAGACATATTCTCTGAAAATATGTCTTAATATACACTGCTCAAAAAAATAAAGGGAACACTAAAATAACACATCCTAGATCTGAATGAATGACATATTCTTATTAAATACTTAGTTTTTTACATAGCTGAATGTTCTGACAACAAAATCACACACAAATTATCAATGAAATCAAATTTATTAACGCATGGAGGTCTGGATTTGGAGTCACACTCAAAATTGTAGTGGAAAAACACACTACAGGCTGTGCCTGTATGACCTCCCTACAATGCCTGGGCATGCTCCTGATGAGGTGGCGGATGGTCTCCTGAGGGATCTCCTCC
>JAUMHE010000021.1:671670-686527 GCA_032359235.1 Enteromius mattozi
GCATTCACCTTAAGAACTTCCTCTTTGCTTCCGAATGCAATGACTTCAGTTTTCTCCTTGTTTAACTGAAGGAAGTTTTGGCACATTAAGCTTAATTACTATTATCAATTTATTCTATTTGTTATATCTGAAATATGATTCAATGAAAAACTGAATCACTTAAAAATATCATCAGTGTTTAATATTACATTTAAAATGAGCAAAACAGAAATTGCTGGAAACAAAAAAAATATTTTTTTTATGTATCTTACATGGTCTGCAGATTGGGTAGAGCTCAGGCAGGCCCACATATGAGGCATAACCATCATCAAAGAAAATCAGAAACCTGCAAAAACATTCAATCAGTAATTAATTAATGCATTCTATCTTTCTATACTGTCCCAAGAGCGAGAGAGTGTTCATTGAATTAAAGGCCTTTATTGTCATTGTATTTCTTTGCATACAATGAAATTAGGAGCACTGCTCCTAACTGGTGTTAGAAAAACAAACATAACCACACTATAAATAAGACTACAAGACTGAACCATATAATTTTACAAATAAACAAAACAGTTATATTCACGTCATGATATTCACATTGAGCAACCTGATAGTATAGTATGATGGCCTTCACATTAATATGCACTATAAGTTTATATAAAAGTACATTTTAAATGTTTTCATCTCACCTCATACGGTTCTTGCTGTTGGGCATCTCAGCAACTACGCCTGCATAGAGCCAGACTTGATTGCCATCCTTGTATCTGGCAACAACACGGGCACCAACAAACAGTCTCTCCAGTGTTGGGTGGTAATCAAATGCCACGTGGTTCCCAGAGAGAAGACTCTTCCCTTTATTCTCAAACTTCACCTTGTACTTAAAATTGTTCCCTGTGACACCAAAAGAATGAATCAAGCTTTTTGATTAATTTTTATCCCTCACATACACAGACATAGCAGGGTGAAATGTACAGTAGATTATACAGACAATAAACTGCATGCACTTACCCACTTGTTTGATGGCAACAAGTGTTCCACGATGCCACGTCTTGGTTCGTTTTTTACCCAATAGTGTCATGTTGATCTTGATATTATCCTGTTTTAAATTAGGGTTTGGTTGAGTGGGCGCGTTCCTTGGGCCTGAGGACATAAACACTGCTGGAACAGCCAGAGCACCATGGGACGGCGCGGGAGGGGCTACTGCTTTAGCTGGTGTGATACTCGACTGGGTTGTTCTGTTGACAGACTGGGCCAGATTCTGCACCTGCTGAGACGTTCTTTGAAGAGCAGCGGAAGCCTCCTTAAACTTTAAAATACAATACAGATACAACACAGAAAAAAAAAACAAAAAAAACACATTATAGCATTAAGGTGTGATTGTGGCAAAAAGGTCCATTGTAAGTGACATTGTCTTTTGTCAATGAAGCAATTTCACACAGGAGCCAATTTCAAACCAAGTAGCTTTGTCAGTCAACACTGCAAATTTGAACTTGATGTAAAATCTGTGTGGGGAAATCTTTCCCAGTCGTGGACAATTCCTGGACTTCTGTTAGACACATTCACAAAAAAAAACTGCCAAACAATGTTAAACTTCACTACACCTTTAGAGTGGTTTGTCAAGTGATTAAAAGGACACACTTCTCTTACCGCTGAGTCCTTGGCTGGAGTTATAACCTTCTTGGGAGGAATCACTGTGGAGGAAGTCACATTGTTACTGTCCATGTTTTACATAAAAATGAAATAACTAAATAAATACAACCCTGCATTTAACATACCACATCCCACAGCAATGACATCGTCGTCGTCATCATCATCAATTTCAATGACCTCAGAAGGGTTTGCGCCGCCTCCTGCCTCATCCTCCGAGCTGCTCTCACGATACACTAGACCCATATTACTGTACACTTCCTTCACCAGAGCTTCACACTGGACTACAGACCTTTAAAAAGATTTATGCACTTCATTCTCCAGATTTAAGAAATGTTACATTTTTAGCTAATAAAATGGTAGCTTTTGGATAATCAATATTGTCAAAATGTATTTAACTATATATTCTATTTGCACTTAAAACAGCAGGATTTTCTACTATTTATACTACGTATTGCAAATAGTGGTATATCTGCACCTCAGTACTGTAATACAATATAAAACAGTATGAAAATAATAACGTATTGAGTGTAAATTATCATTTTAATTCAAATGATTAAATAGATGGACCTTTTTGGGACAAAAAAAACCCCTCTCTGCACCTCCTCTTATCCTACTCGATCCTACCCATTCCCATGTGATATGAAATTTGAAAAAGGTGGATTCGAACCTGGATCCATTGCACAAAAAAGTGCATGCTTAAGCATATACACCACTGGAATCCGTATTAAACAAGCTGTGTTGTGTTGATCTCCATACATCATCTCTCACACTTTAAACTTACTCTGAGGCATTAGAGCAAAGAGAATCCATATCAGCGACCTCCTTCTCCCTCTGCTCAACCCATTCCTGCAGCTGCTCCAGCTGAGCTTTCCTCTGCTGCACGGCTTCGCTGCTGTCCACCTGCTCCTCGATCCACTGGCGCAGCTCATCCAAAGACACCCCTAACTCCTCCTCCAACTCTGGATCCAACTCCATCTCCCTCCCTGAGGCCAAACTGGCATCCACTTCCATAGCTTTAAAAGAAAGGGAAGACTGTGTTAACATGTCACAGCAGGAATCACAAAACAATGTTTAAAAAGATCTTTATTCTGTAGGTCAGCTTGTAGACAGCTGAATTTCCTATCCAATGTGAATCACTACGGTATATTGGCCCAGAGGAATTTGCTGGTGGGTGTCCTAGCACAAATTGCTCTATGCAGGACATTCTACAACATTTCAATGATAAAATCCTATAACAGTCCGAAATTTAACTTGGCTATTCCAAAAAAAACTTCCTTGCCACAGGATCTTAAAGGATTAAAGGGAAAGTTTGCCATTTCCAGCCAGCTTTGTATTATTAATGTTGGTAGAAATAATGTGTAACAAATGTTGTATAACTTTTTTTTTTGTTTCCTGGACCAAGATATTAGCAAAAGTCCATCTGGATTATATAAATTGCATCATCTGACATATTTTTGACAACTCCAGACAAGTTTTTTTTTAAATTACAGATTGTACTTCTGCATTTTTTTCCACACCTAGTGCATTATGAGTTAGTTTCAGAGTTATCTCTATTTAAGCAGCAGCGATTTTTTTCACTGCACAAACATTTTTTTTTTTTCTTAAATACAAGACTTCAATGAAGATACCTATAAAGAAAAAATACAGACATTCTATAGTTCACAATCCTTCTAGGGTGAGTTTGCAATGCCACAAACAAGCAAAACAGTATTATGTAAGTTGACACAAAGTATACAGTAGTTTGTGGAAATGCACTCATGCTACATATTTTCCCTGTGATTGTAAGTGCAATATAAAACACCAGCAACATCAGATACACTGTTGCAAATATACATCACAAGGGAAAAGTAGCATTTCAAAAGTAACATTTAAACGACTTCGTTTGGGATATGTAAACACAACCTGTCCGATCATGCTGACATCATGGCTATAATTGGCACTTTAACTGACATCTAGCTGACAAGGAGAAAAGCTGTATTTTCCATTCATGTTTATACTCATAATGAAAATGGTCGCTATGTGTAACGACACTTCAACAGCAACCATAATTCCTGCAAGACCCCTAAACGGCGCGCAACACACTTATGTGAAGAAAAGACCATGGTGTGCCTTTCTGGTCGAAAAACTATTAAATATACACGCTGTATTTTAGCTGTCTTAAAAAATAAATATAGGAACATATAAACAACAGATTTGTAAAAAACAGAAACGATTGAGCTTTATTCAATTGTGTTGATGCTAACTGGGTTAGCTTACCACTCCTAGCGTGTTTATCCCTCCAGCTCTTTTGCAGATTTCCTATTTTCGCTGTGCATTAATAAACAGAAAACCAACAATGGAATGTTTACAGCTTTTTTTTCTATCCCAGGGGCATTTTGGTATAATTTTATGTAAACATAAATTCTCCGGTCCTCGAACAGCGCGCAACGAACCTCAATGAACGTGTTTGCCTGATGACGATTCTACGAGCTGACCAATCGGCTTTTGCGTGACGAGTGAGTGGCAGTTGAAGTGAGCAATTGAATGCAAGCAAAATGCCTGGGCACGCCCCCACGCCCTGCAGGACTGCAATGCCCAGGACAAAGTGAATTCACAGAAGTTTAGCTCCATAGAAACTGTCATTACAACTAAAGTATATATGTAAACGGTTTACTGAAGTACTGACCATACCGCGACATTAACTGACAGCTCAGTATTCATAAATACCAAACTTTTATTTTTTTTTGCTTTGCACAGGGCAGGATAAGAATAGTAAATCTTGAAATAAAATGGCAGGCATTTTTATTAAGATGATAAAACTGGGAGACTTGTTAATCTTTAATGCTCTTTTATGTTTGTATTTAAAAGACCTTGTGCTATGTTACTGTTTTTGGGGGTTAAGTGTAGAGCATGGGCTTATATTATCCATTATCGACCACAGTCAATGATGAGAAGTTCTGTTTATTTATGCGAATCGGTTCTTTCGAACAGTTCGTTTCAGTGGACTCGGTTCTTTTACATTGCCAGGTTGCTTCATATCATGGCATAATATTACATAGCCAATCTTTACAATTTATTAATTTATTACAATGTCAGTCTTTAATATAGGGGTTTTAAAACATTGTATAACTGGTATGCAAGTATTACAACTTTCTGAAAATTACTGCTAGACTATCTAATGTTATTATAACAAGAAAAACTGTTATAAAGACTCTAAAATATATATATATATATATATTTATTTGTTTAGTTTTCAATTTATTGATCCAAGCTGACAAAGTTAACATTTGGAATAGGACATTGTGAAGCGGATCAACCAATTGATTCAAAAGATCCGACTCGATGGAACGAGTCTTTGACATCGAAAGCACTGCAGCGGAACCCTTACGTTACTGTAGCTGAACAACGTGCTGTTGCTTCGTCTCAAACACACTCACAGTCACATATTTGCTGTATAAAGTTGTATCCAGAGTGAAAGTGTTGTCAAATTCAACAAGTTGCCCGTGTGTGGTTATGATGGGCATAAACTCATCTGTCATATGCAACAGGTAACGTTAACTTAACGTCCTTTGATAAATAGCTGCGTCATAGTTTCATAAGCAGTTTGTGAAGCAACTGAACACAAGCAAATAAAACACAGAAATCAGCGACTCGCATATCTCTTTTCCTTCTCGATGTTTGCATGTGTACGACTTGTTTTCTTCAGAGGTGACGCAAATGCTGTGCGCCGTCCTGGGCCACTCCAGGAGTAGACGAGAATATTTGGTCAGGTAAAAAAAGTTTTACGCTTCTGCAACAATACACACATTTACCGTTTTACTGTTACTATACATAAATACGCGGACTAATAATTGCCATCATCATCGTGTGAACTTCTTGTTTGTTGTATTATCGACGTCAGACGTTGCAGACAGCGGATTAAGCTAATCTAGTGTAGCTGTTGGGCTAGACTCTTTAGCAAGACTATTACGTTATATATTGATAATTGCGACGTGCAGACTGACAGTTATTGCAGAACTACATTCTCTGTGAAAGTAGGTAGCCGAAATGTCGCGCAAAAGACACCTGGGATATTTTTTAAATGTTTTTGGGTTAGCTAGCATATGAAAGGAATACTGTAAAGTTGCAGATCCAACTATAAGCGCTTGCACTACCTTACTCGGTATTCCGTACATTCAAAGATTAAACTGCAGATGGGTAAAGCTACTGCATGAATGTAAAATGTCATATGCTGAAGATCTAACGTTATTGATAGAAACTAATGTCATTGGTAGCGTACTTCCTGTCTAACCACTGACGTTTATTTCTTGCCGTTTAATGTAGCTATTAACTTATATATATGTGTGTGTGTGTGTGTGTGTACACATTGCCGTTTGAATTTTTCTTCTAAAATGATCATTTTTATCAGGCTGCTATGTATAGGTTTAGTAATTTGACATTTATTTCACATGGCTGTGAATAGGTTATTTTCTTTGAAATGTAAGTAAAATAACTGAACATAGGAGCTTGAAAAAAAAATTAGATTGCTTTTTGAGCAAATTATGTGCCTTATCTCGTGTTTTCCAAATGATGAATACATCTGAACACATTTTCTACACAATTTATTTTCTACATTATGAACTACCGATCACATCTTTGCTGTTTGTAATGTCTTGTAATGCAGGTATTTGTCATTCACATGGGAATGGGGGACATGAAGACACCAGATTTTGATGACCTGCTGGCAGCGTTCGACATTCCAGACATTGACGCCAAAGAAGCAATTCAGTCTGACACTGATGGTAATCATAATGAGCGCAGTGGTGTTGTTGGAAAGGAGAGAAGTGGAAGTCCATGCCTTAGACCTCCAGAAAGCCCTGATCCTGTTCCTTTAGCTCCTCATAATGACCCGTCCATGGTCAGTGTGATTGTAAAAAACAGTGTACATTCTGATGACAAAACTGAGGGGAATGTAACTGAAGGGGACGTTTCTGTTGCTGATGAGTCTCCCCAGAAAGGTCCCGGCGAAGATGGCCTGGTGCCACCAGATCCGTTCATCTATAACGGACTTAAAACTGTTTCTGATGAGGCTACAGAACTCTCTCAACCACCAGCTCTAACCCGGATGCAGCCCAACCGGCAGCGTTGGTCTCTCTCTGCTCCTAGTGTTTCTAGTAATGACCACCAGGATGGCACTTCTTCTAAACACCCTTCTAGCACTTTCTCCCCACCTCAGTCTTTACCCTTGACTGATCCTCCCATCTTGTCTTCACATTTAATTAGTTCAGATTTTCCTCCAAGAGTTGATTGTAAGGAAGCGCCACCATTAAATGGCACTTTGAGGACAGGAGTTCGTCGACGCTTATCTGAAGATGAAGAATCTGAACCAGACCTTGGTAGTCCTGCTCTTGTCATACAAGAAAGCCCGGATTCCCAGCGGTGCTCCGCTCCCAAGGTACCACGCATGCAGCGGTCTCCTTCAAGTGTGTTTCAGCCACCCTCTCCCTCATCCCCTTCCTTACCAGTAAGTAACACTCAAATCAAAGAGCCATCAGTCCAGAATCCAACACTTCTGCAAAGCGGTGATAACCCAACATCTTTGACCTCCACAAACAATCTGCCAGTTGAAGAAAAAGATGTGGAGCACATAATCGAGGAGAGAGATTCTCCTGAAAGCCCTGAGCCAGAAATCCCTCAACCTCCGCCATCAAATCAACAAGAAGCCAATGAGCCAGAACAGAAGGTCAGAAAAGAAGAAGCCCCTCATGATCAAGTTATTGACATGAGCTTAAGTGTGCAGGAGAATAGTGGTCTTCAAGAAAAAACAGGGGATGGTGAAGGTGAGGAGACACAAGGGAAGTCCACCAAGACTAGTTTGGTAGATTCCCCCTCTGGAGATGTCACAAGCTCCAGCAAAACCTCCTCCAAGCCTCTCAAAGTCAGAATCAAGACTGTCAAAACATCTGCTGGAAACATCACACGTACTGTATCTAAAGTGGCTCCCAAAGGAGGTACCACTAAGGGTCCTGGTGGCTCTAAAGTTCAAGCAGGGGCCCATAGGATTCAGAGGTCTGGCAATGCTCCTCAAGGGCGAGCTCAGGGTTCAAAGGTGACGATGTTGCCTGTGTCCACCCTTCAGGATGCCAGCACAGCTATGCTATTTGCAGCCAGCAAGGCACAGAATCAAATGGCCAGTCTTTCCACCACTGCAGTCAAGATCACCAGAGCATCAACCCTTCCCTCCATCACTTCTTCACCCATGCCTGGGGTTCGCGGTTTGGGGCAGAAAACGATGAATGGAAATCCTGGGACTGCAAAACCAGCCTCCATTGTGAACAGCCCAGGAGCTGTGATCTCACGCAGCCAGTCTAGCCTTGTTGAGGCCTTCAACAAAATCCTAAACAGTAAGAATCCACTGCCAAGTTATCAACCAGACCTCTCCATCCCGCCTCCCCCAGAATGGGGTCTTCGAGTGCCCTCAACGGGATATCGTTGCCTTGAATGTGGGGATGCGTTCGCTCTGGAGCGTAGCCTGGCGAGGCACTACGATCGGCGCTCTATGAGGATCGAGGTGACCTGTAACCACTGCTCCAAACGCCTGGCTTTCTTTAATAAGTGCAGCCTGCTGCTCCATGCACGAGAGCACAAGGACAAGGGGCTGGTTATGCAGTGCTCACACCTCGTCATGAGTCCTGTCAGTGTGGAGCAGATGATTGGCCAGCAGGATACCGTGCCTATAGGTTTGTGTCTCTATCATTGTTAGGGTTTTTATCGAGGCAGTAGGAAAAAATACTTTTTTCAAAAGCTCAACATTTTTAGACATCATGAGCCAACGATACTTGTGAGTGAGGAAGTAAATATTTTAGATTTACATTGTTAATATTTTGGATCAGGCGTTGTCAAAATATGGTCTGCACTGGGAAGATTGGTGGTCTGTGGAAAATTTTAGAGAAACCAAAAAAGTTTTACAAAGTGTATTTTAAATGTTAAATTAGGATTTTGCCATTGTGTCACTGCATTGGGTCAGCAGAGCTCATTAGAATTTAAAGCTACAAGAACTAGATTGGCTTGATAAAAACAGCTGATTTTAGTCAAGAAAAGAAGGTGTTTTTTTACACTACCTTTGAGAAATTGAAACAAAAAAGTTACTTTTTATCACGACCCTAAAGAATCATACTGACTTGGGAAAATGGGCATCCGATGACCCCTTCAATAAACAGAACTGTGTGCGTGTTGTGAAAAAACATTGTAGCCGGAGGTACTTCTCCATGTTTATTTCTATGATGGATCACACAGGTACCGGGCTACTCTGCAGCAGTACCTGTCCGAACCATTCTGAATATAAACATTTATTATAGGTGTATCGTAGTGATTTAGGAAAAGCCAAAAACACGGTTTTAAAAATTAATTCATGGTGTACTCTCTTAGTATATATTTTGTACATTTTGAACACACACACAAAAAAGTTACAGATTGCAGCAAAATGATTGTGACCCTGAAGACTGGAGTAATTGTAAAATTAATAAAGTGTTTTTTTTTTTACATATATTAAAATTATTTTATATTGTAATAATATTTCACAATATTATACTATTTATGATTAAATAAATGTAATATTGGTGAGCATAAGAGAAAGGAGTTCCTTGCAAAGATATCAAAAACGCCATATATGGATGAATTTTAATTCTTAATTAGCGTTTTCTTTTTTCTTTGTGCCTGAACAAATTACATTTGAAAAACATTCAAAAATATGCAACAAAAAAAAAACTTGCTGCTGGGGTGTAGAAAGATTCTTTGGATACAGGATTCTTTTGCATCAAAAATACTTATAAATCTAAGGCACTTGAGTTGTGTGAAAAAAAAAAAATTAAAAAGCATTTATTCACATGGCTTTGTAACTACAAACAAAACATTTGTGCACTATTTTCAATAATTGGTATAGATTAGTAACCCCAGTACATTAAAAATAGTAGGTATAGAGCATATTCCGAGGTCAGTAAGAGGAAGGGATAGGATAAAAAGGTTACAACAGAGAGTCGTTGTGGATTTATACTTTGAAAGGATCACAATTTAGATTTTTCTCCTTTTCTGTAATTTATTACTTTGTTTGTGATTGATTTAAGATGCATCTTTTGAGATTACTTTTAAGTATTTTATAATTTATTTTCTTTTCTTTCTTTCTTTTTTTTTTTTTTTTTTGGATAATATTTGTTACAATTTTGAATTTATTAGGTATGATTGTTGTTGTTTTGATACCTGTTCCGGTGATGAGCTGATTGTTTAAATGAACTCTGAGTGTGTTTGTAAATTGACACCCTGATGAAGGCAAGTTAGTCGCAATGTGTAGGTGTACAAATGTGTTTTTTTAATTATAAAGCCATGTGAATAAAGGCTTTTTAATTTTTTCAGTCTACTCGAGTGCCTTGGATTTATAAGTATTTTTGATACGTTTTAAAAACATTCCGGAAGTAAAAACAGACATGAAACTCATAGTTGTAGGTAACAGTAGCGTTGTGCACACAGGGATCGGGAGCAGTCACTGTCTCAATCCACAGGGAATCTGTGCACTGCAAAACAAAGGACTCAAGCATTGATGCAGAATAATTCCGCTGGGGCTTGTTCTTTCTGCATGCTTTTTCAAAGAACAGTCTCTGTGCTCAGTGCAATACAATAGTACTCTTTAGGGAGCTGAACTATAAATCACAGAAGGTTTACAGCGGTGTAGATAATTGACCACGATTATCTAGATTGGTACATTTCATTAACCCATGTGCATTTCAGAATGATTTAGCTGATATGTTATTTGTGCTTACAGTGCAGTCTCTTTTACAGGTTTGCTTTCTCCAGCTGCCTCCACTCTGTCGGCCATTAAAGAAAGTGGTGTCCATCTGTCACAATCTTTTGATAACAGGTAACAGCACACTGTCAGATCATGTTTAGATCAGAAATGAAAAATTTAATAGAGACTGATTAAGATGTTTCCTGGTATGTTTGTGTACTCAATGTTCTCAGCTGTCCTGAGTGTTGGAGTCCATTCAAAGGGAAGGCAGAAATATTAGCACACTTTCAAGAGGTGGAGCCTGGTGGCATTGAAACGGTAAGTGAGAACATGTGTGGGTGTCAGGACAATAGTGATCTGTTTTTTTTGTTTTGTTTTGTTTTTCTGTTTTCCAGTAGTTTAGACTTGGATTTGCCCTGCTAACACTTCCAAAAATGTCCTACATGCATCTGGAAATATATTTACATTTTTTATTACAGTAATAATAATATTATTATTATTTAACATTAAAGTAAATAATAAAATGAACAATATTATTCCAAGTTGTTAATATTACATACAAATTCAAATTAGCTGAAGCTGAAAATCTATTCACCCTCAGGCCATCCAAAGCATAGATGAGTTTGTTTCTTCATTGAAAGAGATTTAGAGAAATTTAGAATTTGCTTGCTCAACAAATAGATCCTCTGCAGTGAATGGGTGCCATCCGAATGAGAGTCCAAACAGCTGATAAAAACATCACGATAATCTACACAAATCCAGACTTTCAATAATGTCTTGTGAAGTGAAAAGCTGTGTGTTTGTACTAAATAAACCAATAATTTAGCTTCAAACCATTGCTTTCGTTAAGTCTTCCATCTATAAAATTGCTTTCTCCAGTGAAAAAGTGGTCTTGTGTGAATCAAGAGAGAAATATAAACAGATTAAGCACCATTTACAAGTGAAATCAGTCCAGATCCATTCTAATAAATATTTTGATGTGAGAGGACAATGGTTTAAAGTCTTAATAATGTATTTGTTTATTACAAACACGCAGGTTTTCACTTCACAAGAAGTTAATTGACAGATTGGAGTCGTGTATTGCTAGTGGATTATTGCGTTGTTTGTATCAGCTGTTTGAGGTCTGAAGATCCATTTGAGGATCCAAGCAGTAAGCAAGTGAAGTAACATTCAGTTTTCAGTTTTTTCAATGAAGAAATAAACTCAGATCTCGGATGGCCCGAGGGTGAGGAAATTGTCAGCAAATTTTCATTTTTGTGTGAACCATTCCTTTAATATTCACTAATAATATTACATTTTGATTTTTCTCTAGTGTTGCATGCAGTGTTCTCCTCTGATGCCGCTGTGGAACTCATGTAGTGCTGCGGCTCACCGGCGGTTACATCAGCAGCTCCCTCCGCTGGTGTGCCCTGAATGTGGTGTCACCTGTCAGTTTCACGACCTTAACACTCATCTAAATCAAACCTGCCTCCACTACTCACGGCGCCTTGGATATAGGTGACCACCTAGCCATACAGACTACTAATAAAACCCTTGTTTCATCTGTTGGTTTTAAAAGTGCAATTTAATGCTTGTTCTCTCTCATTTTCATTGCAGATGTGCTTGTTGTCATTTGGTATTTGGGGGAGTGAATAGTTTGAATGCTGTAAAGACTCACATGCAGACAGCTCACTGTGAGGTCTTCCATAAATGCCCCTCCTGCCCCATGGCTTTTAAATCTTCCTCTAGTGCTGAAGCCCACTGCACCTCCCAGCATCCTGAACTCTCTGAGACAGCAAGGCAGTCCAAGTAAGTTGCGGAAACTACCTTGAAACAGTAGCTACAGGAAATTGCAGTTAAACTTGAATTGTAATCAAACAACAGTTAACCACACAATATTCACATATTTTGAGGTGCTAATAACCATTGTTTTTTTATGACAGGGAGATCTATAAATGTGTGATGTGTCGGACTGTTTTTACTCAAAAAGCATTGCTCAGTGTTCATATTGACACTCACCTAGCCAAGCAGAAGATGCACGTCTTTAAATGTCCCGACTGTAACAAGCTGTTCACACAGAGAGGTTCCCTTCTTGAACATGTTAAGGTGTGATTTCTATTTAGTTCGACAAAAATAAGCTCTGTTCAGTGACATTATGAGTGTATGACCGCAGTGTAATTTGTCTTTAGGACACTCACAGGAACTTTTACGAGACAGCAGCACAGAGCAGCTTGGTAAAAATGGAGAGCTCTGATGGGGAGGAGTGGGGACGGGATGAAGACGAGGACAGAGGAAGAATGGCGAGAGAGGATGGGAACGCTGCTAACCAGAGATGGAGCTGCTCACAGTGTCAGACGCACTACACAGACAAAGAGAACTACATCACGCACATGTCTGAGCAGCATGGCAAGGTCAGGACTTCATCACACAGAGCTCACAAAAAAAGGGCAATTGTTCCTACCTCAGAAAAAAAGAATATATTTGTCAGTGTTTTACCACATTTGCATCAAAAAAGTTAGTCTTTGAGCTATGACACGGGATAACTTGACTAGCAGAGGACCAATCTCGTTCACAGCATCTACAGTATATGTTCTTATGGTTTTTCTCGTTGATTGGTTTCATGGAAACGGTGCTTTATTCACAGATGTTTTATGTGATATTCCAGTTTTGCGAATAAGTTTAATTCAAACCTTTAGATGGAAAAATAGCTAATGTGTCATCATGATTTTTTTTTTCTTTTCTTTTGGTCATTGAAGGAACTGAAGAAGTTTCCATGCACTCTTTGTGAAGGGTCCTTCTCTTCATCCTCAAGTTTGAGACGCCACATTCGTGTTAAGCACAAAGGCATCAAAAGAGCATTTTATTGCCAGTAAGTATAAAGTATTCAGCAGTGTTTTGAAAATAGCACTCATTCTTTTATTTATCTCATTCATTTCTTGTTATGAAGACTCTGTACAGGTGGGAAGAGGAGTTTCAGCAGTAAGCTGATTCTTGAGAAACATATTCAGGCTCAGCATGGAGGAAACAGAAGAGCAGCCACAAAGAGTCAGGTAAGAGCTCAAATACACTCTTAGATGAACAAAACATGTCCACAGCCACGATCACCTGACAGAGATTTGTGTTGCTTAAGTAGCATTTAGCTTTTGAAAATGTAATTGCACCTCGTTTCTTCACTGATCATATATGTGACCCTGGACCACTACTGACAAGGGATTTATACATCATATGAAAGCTGAATAAATATGTTTTCTATTGATTATAGTTTATTAGGATAGGATAATATTTAGCTGAGATACAGACATTTGAAAATCAGCAATTTGAGCATGCAAAAAGTCAAAATATTGAGAAAAATTATGAAATTCAGTGAGAAGCAGCTAATATAAAGATAATATGAAACATAAAGGCAAATCTTTTACAACTGCATCCAGTAACTGGACACCATTTAGCCATTAAAGCTCATTGAAAGTGAACAACTTCCTGTATTTTTAGCACACTACGTCTCTCACTTTTTTTAGGCAGTCCCTCATATCACAGATGCAGCTGACAGCTCGTCTGAGCATGATGGTGGTCCTGGCACTTCGGGCAGGGCCTCAGTTGAAGCAGAAAGCCAATTGGCTGAGAGCAGCCTGATCAGGCCTGGCAGAGGAGCTGTAGCTGAGGAGCAGGAAGCCGCAGGATTCCGCTGCATGCCATGTGGTTTTATCACAGAGCTCAGAGAAGAGTTTCTCCAGCATATTGTTTGTCACCGTGACGGGGGCAGCAGCTTTCAGTGTCAGCAGTGTGGAGCGTGTTTCGCTTCCTCTTCCTCTCTCAGCAGACATCTCTTCATCAGCCATCGCGTGCGTGATTCCCCCTCCGGGCACACCGAGGGGTCTCCTGTCACCGGTTCAAATTCGGTGACCTCTGACTCCGCAGTTGCAGCAGGGTCCCCAGGGTCACCCTCGAGTGTAGGGGGGACACAGGCAGAGGACGGGGAAGGTAAGCACACCTGTAAGGTGTGTGGACGTTACTTTAGCAAACCTGCTGATCTTAATACACACTTCAGAACTCACGGCATGGCCTTCATCACCGCGTATAAAACAGACAAACCAGCATAGAGAGACAGGGAAGAGTGAAACTCATGAAACCTGTCCAGAACATGTCACCCCAAAATAAACAACAAAAATTAAGAAATTTTGATTTCCTTTTTATTTTGTAGCATTTCAATTTTAATTAAACACACCAATTCTGATTACTTAAATACTAAGTATTAGCACTGTCAAATAATTCATTGCTATTAATTGCATACAAAATAAATTTGTTTACATAGTGTGTACACTTTGTATATTTATTATGTATATATAATTATATACACACACAAATTATATATTTTGAATAGATTTCAATGTGTGTGTGTGTGTATATATATATATATATATATATATATATATAAAATTATATATATATATTAGTGCTGTCAAACGATTAATCGCGATTAATCGCATCCAAAATAAAAGTTTTTCTTTACATAAT
>JAUMHE010000021.1:735493-746269 GCA_032359235.1 Enteromius mattozi
TACCGGCTCGCTTCCCGGACGGCACGCCAAATCTGCTTCATTTTGATTCTATCAAACTATTTATTAATGAGAGAGAGTGAACTCGTGAACTGTTTCTTAAAGAGAGGTAACTTTCAGTTACCGTGGTAACTGGTCGGGAGCAGTTTTTCTTTGCTAAACCCAGAGTTTCTTTTGATCTCCTCCCCTGTTTTACAGTGTAAGCGATGTTTAAATATCTTATTAATTCATGCATGCTGAAAAAAGGCTTTTTTTGCTGAGAATTTTTGTCCTATTTCAAGTACAAATATCTAAAAATTATTAAGTTAAGATACATTTTCCATAGATGAAAAATGGTCTAATTTAGTCTTGTTTCCTGGAGGATTTTGCTTTTGAGTGCAAATGTGTAAAATTATTCGCCATAAGATAAATAATCCTAATGCAAACGGAAACAAGAATATTTAATAAGATTTCATTTCTTACCCCATTGGCAGATAAAGTCTGCAGATAAATTTGCCATGTGTAAAATCTGAGAAAAATACACTTCATTCCTTGGATTTCCTTCAGGATTTCCAGTGTTGTTGGATGCATTGATGACAAGCCCATCTCCATCATCACACCTTCTAAAAAGTAAACTGATTACTGTTTGGCATGTAAGGATGCCAAATGTATAGGTAGTATGAGATATATAACCACAGCTGTTAAACAAACTATTCACAATTTATTTTATATATTTATGTCCTATAAATACAAAAGCAAAAGCTATTCTTTTTCCTTTTTTTGTATTTGAAAATTCTTCCAATACCTCTTCATCTTTCAGTGGTGACGCTGCAGGTTCTCCCCCCTTTTTGTGTGCCTCCTCCTCCTTAAGCTGTTGACTGAGTACAAGTTCTTATTTTTGCTCTAATTAAGAAATGTAACAGGTTGGATTAGAGAATATTTAATTATGTGAAAAGAGTGTGAAAAAACAGCAATGCATTGAATAGACACTGAATGGTATTTAATGTCATATGTTTGTAAAGTCATTTAGCCTACACCCATGAACCTTAAAAACACTATTCAGCCGTTCTGAAATCGAAGAGTTTTTAATCTCTCAGTAAGTCAACTCAAGAGTTCATGTTTAAACTCAGGAGTTTTGCGCTAGATGCACTTGTGAATAGATGTTCAGGTTGCTTTGCAGGTAGGTTTCTTGAAGTATCTTGGAGACGTTGCCACAGTTCTTCTGGAATTAGTCTGTCTCCGTTTGTTCTGTTTCTTCATGTGATTCCAGACAGACTGGATGATGATCAGATCAGATCTCTGTGTGGAGCACTGGCTGTTGTCAGACTTCTTGTGCAGACAATAATCTCACTGCATTATTACAATTAATGACAAAAATAATGTTTGGAAATGTAAACTGATATTTCCAACTGACACACTACAGCAAAAGATAGAAATAACTGACTTTAAACCATTTTTTTAGCAGCTGAAAATACCAGTGGTATGAAACGTTTGCAGAGTACTGTATATGTGTATACAATTGCCACTTTTACAATTATCCCTTATTATTTTTCCTCTGCAGTTACAACTTTAAGACCTGAAATTGGAAAGGTTATGTATGATGACCACAAGCAGGTAAGATGACAGGCTCTTCAAATTGTGATGAAATAATAGCTCTTAGCACTTAGACTGTATACTGCTTAACAAGCTTGGTTTTGACCTTCTCCCATAAAACAATCTGAGAATTAAACCAAAACTTAAATACAGTTACAAACAATATATGATATGTACATACAACATACGTTTGTGATGAACAGAGCTTCAGCAAATACAATTTTATATTATTTGTGTCCCTGGACCCTAAAACCAGTCTTAAGGGTCAATTTTTGGAAATTGAGATGTAAACATAATCTGAAACTTGAATAAATAGGATTCCCATTGATGCATGGTTTGTTAGGATAGGACAATATTTGGCCAAGATACAACTATCTGAAAATCTGGAATCAGAATTTAAGCAATCACTAATCAAAAATTACATTTTGATATATTTACAAAGAAAATGTACAAAATATCTTTATGGAACATGATCTTTAATTAATATCCTAATAATTTTTGGCATAAAATAAAAATATAAATAAATTTGACCCATACAATGCATTTTTTTCTTTTGCTACAAATAGGGTAGAGTGGAGGAAAATGCCCCCTTAAGGATTGTGTAAAAGAATTGTGTAAAACAAAGCTTAAATGTGTTCAGAAAAGTTATCATAGTTTTAGTGATACTGACATAAATTATAAACCAAGTATGAAAAATGTCCCGTTTTCATATTATTAGATTTTTAACAAAAATTGCATTTTTACCAAAGGGGTGTTTTAGCCCACCTATGGGGCAAAACTCCCCCATGGGTGGGGTAAAATGCCCCCCAGTCTGACAAAGCAATTTTCTTTAAACTTTTACAGCAAAGAGTATGTGCAGTTTAAGCTTAAAATATAAGTAGAATATAATCACTAATTATGGATGACAAAATTATAATAGCCTATTTGAAAAAAATCAGTGCTACTTATGACTGGTTTTATGGTTTTGTGCTGCTTAGACTCTTCTTCAAACTGATGCCAGAGTGAGTTACAGAAGTTTTTTTTCTTTTTTTTCTGGAGGTTTCAGTAGCAGATTTACCAGGACTTATTGAAGGTGCTCACATGAATAAAGGCATGGGACACAAGTTCCTCAAGCATGTGGAGAGAACCAAGCAGCTCATGTTTGTGGTACTGCATTTTGTCTGTAATGAGAACTTGAATATTAGTGACTAAGAGCTGAATAGTAATCTTATGTTCTGATGTTTCAGGTGGACATCTGTGGGTTTCAGCTGGCTAGTAACACTCCAGTTAGGTCTGCATTTGAAACCGTGGTTCTTTTAACCAAGGTAATAATATACACAACCATTTAAAAGTTTGAGTTCAGTTCTTTAAAAAAGAATAGAAATATGTGACAATTAAGACTAATTATGGATTAGTGGCTGCAAGAATTTTAGCTTTACCATCACAGAAAGAAATTACATTTTTACTTATATTAAAATAGTAAAGATATTTTTAATGTTAATAATATTTTACAATATTTCACGAGTTCGAGCTTGTCGGCAATAAATAAAGCGAAGCTTGTTTGGCGTGCTGCTCAGGGAGAATACTCAGGGTTAGAAGGGCTGCCGAGCCCTAGGGTGAATAGCCGTAAGGGCTCGGGAGGGGGAAGAGGCGGACAGCCGGTTCTCAACCCTGAGTGCTCCCCCTGGTGGAAAGTAGGAGGAGTAGGGGAGGAGGTGGGGATACTGAGATTGAGATGAGGATGGTAGGGGCTCTGGCTATTTATAGGGCTATGAAGGGATTAAGATTAGGGAGGCGGAGATCATAATTAACTGCCTTCGTGCCCTCCTCCCGAAATGAGTTTGGAAACTATATGTTTTTGCTGTATTTTTTGTATTAAAATAATGCAGCGTTAGTGAGCATAAGAGTTTTCTTTCAAAAATATTAGAAATTTTCTGACCTCAAACACACATGACACATGAGCTCTATGTAAAAAAAACAAAAACACTACTGCTTTTCTGAATGAATGAATCTGCATATATGATTGTGGTGCATAAAATGCTCTTGATTTTCTCGGTTAATCAGGAACTGGAGTTATATAAGGAGGAACTGTTAGGCAAGCCAGCGATCCTGGTCATAAATAAGATGGACCTTCCTGAGGCTCAGGATCATCTCAGAGAACTGGAAGCTCACCTGGAGAACCAGGAGGGTAGGTATAATAGAAACTAATACTTTTAGGATAACTTTGATGAAAGGTATTGATCCACTTCAGATATTGACTACTGTATATTGTGTGATCATTAAAGAAGATTGATATCATGACAGTAGCTGCTTTTTTCAATCAAGTGGTTGTGCTGTTGTTGTTCAGTTCAGTTCAGTTCAGTTCAGTTCAGTTCATCTTTGTTTATTTCCCGAAGGCAATTTGTTTGCAGAAGACAAGCATTTTACATACAACAACAAGAGACACAACACAAAACAACACGCTTTGTTTCCTTTAAAAAAAAAAAAAAAATGAAATTACATCTCAAATTTAAAAACTTTACAGCTGTAAGAATAAAATGAAAAATCAATAAAAAGTAATTTAACAAATGTCTTCGGCTTATCCAAATGCTGAAATACTAGGTGTAAGAGAGTCATTACTGCATCCTCTACCCCCCGCTTAGACCTGTATGCAAATTGTAGGGGGTCTAGAGAAAACTCTGTCTTTTGCACTATTACTTTCTTTACTAATTTTTCAAAACTCTTCATAACTAAAGATGTAAGCGCCACAGGTCTAAAATCATCCAATATCTGTGCATTATGCTTTTTCGGCACTGGAATCCCAGTAGACTGGTTCCACAGAACAGGTACTTTCTTTTGATGAATTGACAGAGCAAAAATTTTATAAAATATTGGACCTAACTGCTCAGCGCATTCTTTGAGTAATCTCCCCCCTATATTATCAGGTCTGGGCGCCTTCCTACTTTTACACCTTTTAAAGACTGTTATCACATTCCTCACATCAAAAAATACAGTCTTGCTCCCCATTTATTCTACATACATTTTTCATCTTCTCAATTTCCTGATTAAAATCAAATCTTAAATAAAACTGATTAAAATCATGTGACAAAACGGCATCCGAACTGAATTCATCCAGATTAATTTTATTATTACTTTTCCTACTATCCTGGCCTATTATTAAATGCATCCCATCCCAAGCAGAACCTAAATTTCCCGTTTTCAAGTTTGTCTCAAGATTTTCCTTATAGGCAACTTTAGCCCTCTAATCTCACACTTAATTTTTCTTTTTAGACTATAGTACTCAGCTAAATTTCCTTCTTTAAATGCCCTACTTCTTTTTGATAGAAGAATCTTGAGTGACTTAGTAACCCACGGTTTACTATTTGGAAATTTCCTAAACGATTTCACCGGTATTAACATATCTACACATAACTACAAATTACATCTGTTAATTCATCAATGTCCAAACCAGAATTCATAAAAACAGACCAGTCTGAACAATCCATACACCCTTTTAAACATATCGTTGCATCATGGGGGAAAAAAGAAAAAAACAATATCCAAATATATTAAAAGTCTTTAAAAAGATCTTTAAAAGAAGGAAACAAACGACCAACAAAACACGCCGACACCTGTAGCTGTAGCTGCAAGTTGCCGCATGCGCAGTTTCTGTAAAACTCCAGATCAGACCTTTTGTATGTACTTTGTTAAATATGGAGATGTCTTACTCAAGATGCCTTCAAAGGATGTACCGTAGATGTTTTTAACTGATATCCATCGCATATGTAGAATATCAGTTCAATATATACTTACTGTATTTAAAAAGCAGTCTGGGAGCAGTTTATTCCCTTTGTTAAAAAGCTGATTTTTTTACACAGATATGTGTACTATAAAGGGGAAGGTCAGGAAGGTCAGTCTTGAGTTTTTTTTGCTGAAGTACAGGCCTAATGTGTACACTGAGTACTGAGCTTGATGGCTGTGTATGTGAAGTATGTGCAGTGTTCCTCAGTTGATAACTCATTTAAGTGATGCTGTGCTTTCCTAGAATCAAGCCGTCTCTTTCCTGAGGATGTCATCCCTAAAAGCCTAATGCATTTCACGCACATCGTCCCAGTCTCAGCCACAACTGGCCTTGGTCTGCCCTTGCTCAAGTCCCTCATCCGCCAGTCACTTGAGGAGCAGGACGGCATAGAAACTGAGGGTCAGCGCAGTGAGAGGCTACTTAAGCTGAGAAGGGAGATTCCCACCTCATCCATACCCAGCTGGGGGTTTCCTCAACCGACCTGAGATCCCACATACAGGTTTGAGATAGCAGCCCTTAAATTATCATCAGGGATACCGGTGAACAATTGCAGACTTGGGAAACATGCAATATGCTCAACAAAACATATTTCACTTGATAAATCAGCCTGTATTGTAGAGACTACTATCTGTGCCTGATATATGTTTAAATGTTGAAAAGCTAATGCATTGCTTGAAGTTGGTTTTAGCTGCTCTCCCAGTCTGGTCATGCTAGATTGCTGGTTCTAAAGGAACTTGTCAACATTACAACAAAATTAAAAGACTTTTCCCCAACAAAGTAAGATGGCTAAAAATGCTCTCTATGAAAATGATTATTTTCTATACTTTATTCTATAAAAAGTGACCACCTGGAGTTTTAGCCAGTTCTTGTTCTTGTTCAGTTAGCCTCCTTGTTTTTCAAAAGAATCAGAGCTCTACTGCCATCTGCTGATTTTTCATGCTGCTGTTTGTGATGTTTATACCCTCATTAATTGTTTAATGCTATATTGTTCTGTACCAGAGTAAAACGAAGTAAAACACTTGCAATAGAGTTAGGAATTACAAGTTGAAAATAAATTTTTGTCTATCATAAATGCGTATGTCTTTTTGTTCACCTGCAGACAGCTCCACCATCTGCCACTAGATGCTACTAAAATCTTGCAGGTGATTGCTGGCCAAACTGGAGCATGTAGCTCCTTTCCATGATAAACTCAAACAGTGGGCTGCTTCAGATGCTTTCGACCACTAGAATCCTTTCTACCCTTAGAAAAGACAAGTATATAAATCCAGTCTTTTTTATCAGATTTTGTCAGACAACATCTGTTTTGTTTGATATCCAAAACCACATGAAACCATAAAGTAGAGCTGCATTTTATTTAATTAATAATGTGTTCATTCATTATTATTCATTGTCTTGTATCAGATTGGGAGAGGAAGCAGTGAGAGAAAGCAGGAGATTAAGTGATGGTAAAAATGAGCAGGTTTTATTGAATAATTGTAGTTCCATCAGTGTTTCATTTGGTAACATGAACTTCATTTGGTAACATGCAATGGAAAATTACCACTTTACAGCGTCGACATGTAACATTAAAAAACATGAAATTAAGACTTTCCCTTGTCACAAAGACAAATATCCCTTAAAACCACATGATCATTACATCATAACATTATAAGATAACCACTCATAAGAATTATCTATAATAGCTAGCATTACAAGAGCACAGACAATGAAAATAAAATATCAATAAATTATAAATGAATAAAAGAAATGAAGCAAATAAACATTTTAGACATTCCAGAATTTTCTCCATATTCAAACTCATTTTAATCATTTTGTTTAGTGACATTAAATTTGGGTTATGATTCATACAAGACACATTTAAAATAATGTTTATGCATTGATTGCAATATTTCATATATTTATCTTATTCTATTCAGAAAATGTGTGAAACAACAAGTTTATCATGGAAATCAGTAGACTAAAATTAGCATGTTGATTGTTACATTACAGATAACTGCAGATGTATTCTGTGTAAACATCTCATTAAATGAAAATACAAGTTTAACAGTATCATATACCAGAAGACTAAAGATAGGTTGCTTTTATATTCAACTCATGTAGTCAGACAAAGAGAAAATCTCAGGATTAATTTACCAGCAAACAGAAGCAAATCACCAATAGGATCAGAGAGGAAGTACTTGAGGTGCAAAATATGCCCAGACAATCACTAAAAGAAGAGAAACAAATATTAAAACACTGTCAGCTGCACTAAAAAATATGTACGGTTCAGAATGTGAGATGTGATTTATTGTAAATTTTAAAACAACTAGTTGCAGTCTTCTGATTAGTCACTTATAGCTTATTGCTATTTTTGTAATGTTACAGAGGTATCATTTAGCAGAATGATGCTTGTTAATTAAATTGCTTAATACCATAACATTTCAGTGAATCTCTATATGATCAGGAACATATTTGTTTGCATTTTGTTTAATTTCACTTAAATGGATAGGTAACTTCAGTCTGAGACGCTGTGTTATTTACTTCATAAAACCTACTCTAAATGCCAAAGAGAAATATGATGATGTCATCACCCTTGATAAACTTTCTTCTAGTGAAATCGTCTTTTATTATGACAGCAATTTCAGGACAGCAGCGGCAGGCCATTAGCCTCAAACCTGAAGTTAGAGCAGAGCTGATAATCACCCAACCTGCCCCCAACAGTAACCCTAACTTTACTCACTATACGCTTAACCCCACCACTAACTGTAAACACCCAGCTATACTTCATTTTCTTCATTCCACTGCATCTTGCACACAGCTGTTGCTGCACAGCTTTCAAAGTATATTCAACTTCAGATGAATAAGTTAGACACATCCACATTATCACTTAGCGGACTGTTCTGTCTCAACATTCACATTAATCTGCGCTGAGGGTTACATACAGACAGACCACAGACCGTTGGGAAACATGGATGGCCGAAGTGTACTTTTAGCTTAACCTCATTGAGGCTATCTTCACTCTAATGTCCAGTCTGAGACTGCTGTCACGTGTGGCACTTCCAGTCTGCAGCTGGTTTATGTAGTAGTAGTTAAAAGAATATTCACCTTGTAGCACATGGTCTCTTCTTGACAACTGCATCAAATGAAATCTTGAAGTTTTTCACTGTCACCTTAGGGCAGGGTAGAGAGTTCTTCTTAAGTAGCCCTGAGATATCTACAATAAAGTATTCAGGATTTGTAAACAAAACTTCTTTAAATGTTCTCAGAAATCTGCAAGTCACAAATTTGAATCTTATTCTAATTCTGCTCAATTACTGCTAATACTGTGTTTTATTTAGGGTGAAATTGTGAAGGTAATTCACAAAACCTACCTTGCATGTTGAAGAGAAATATGATGTCACCACCCTTGATAAATTCTCTTTTAGTAAAATCTTCTTTCATTATGGCATATTCATAGCCCCGAAAAATACCCACATATACGGTCTCATTGCTGATGACGACTTGAGGTAAAGCATTTCGAGGATTGTCTGTTACAATAAAATGTCCTTTAGGTCCTTCAAAGCTACATATAATAATAACCTGGATCTTCAGTTAACTAAAATGCTGCATGTAACATTGTGTGAGAGAAAAATAATCTGATTTTTACCAGATGATGTCCAAGTAGGGTCAGTTGTGAAGCTTTTCTCAGAGGACATGCGCTTCTGTATGTGTGGATTCTGGTCAAGCATCTGGAAGGTTATTTGTCTCCATGGACAAGGCCACTGCAGCTGCTCATCATATACACCAGATACTAGACCAACATATATTGAAAGGTAATTCTGATTCAGTATTAAGATAGCCTGAAAGCGATAACCATCACTGGAGTAATACAGTGGACTGTACATCCAAGTGCCAGGCACACTGTTTTTCAAAACCTTCTCAAAGTCTCTGATCTGCCATGTGTGAGGACACTCAGTCTCTGAAATATTGATATCATCCAGTGAAAATCCTCCATTGGAGTTTCCAGCTCCTTTACGGGCTTCAAATACAACTTGGAAGGTATTATTTGCATTCAGTGACACATGATGCAGCTTCCAGTAATTGCCAGGGGGTCCTGCAAGAAATTAAACTGTCAGTAATGTAGAATATTTGATGACCAGCTTGAAATATAGGTCTTCATGAGTTTTTAAACCAGGACAGAGACTGGCCTGTGATCTGATCCATAAGTCTAAGAGTTCCTCTGCTGTCTGATTCATTCTGGTACTCTCTGATCCAGATGTTGAGCTGGTCAGACTCATGACCGCTCTGATAGTAGTAGAACTGCAGACACTGGACTTTGCAGTCTCTTTTAGGGCTCATTTTCTTGCTTTCCATTTTAGCGGCATCACCCTTGTTTATTGCCTTAGTGCTGAAGTGCATGAAGAAAGATGTCCCTGTAGACATTAAAATAGTTGAATTCAGAAGTTGTGCAGTTGTACAGTGTCTGCAGCTGTGGTCGGAAGTGAGACATTACTTTTTGAACTGTAAAAATATAGTATATCTTACAACCTAAAATCTTATGTGAAAAAGCGCTGTTAAATAAGGAGATTCACACTCACAGACTGACTGTAACAGATCTCACCATTTTGTTCTTTGCCCAAGTATGTGTGGTCAGTCACATTGATGCCACTCACTGACTTCACTCTCTGCCAGCCGTAATCAGCAGCAGAGCAGACGCTCATCTGACACAGAGATTCATCATCAAAACTACAGTGATCAAGGAAAGAGATGGATGAATCTGTAATGTAAATAAACAAACAAATAAACATCTGAGGCAAAAAAAAAGAAAAAAGGAAAATGTTTTGTCTGTGCACAATATTATTCTGCCTTTTTGATACTACATGTAAGAGATAATGCAATGTCACTACTGAGTTATTATTGCAAAATTAACATGATAGGTGACAACACTCCAACATAAAAAATTAAGTTTTTACATGGCAGTTCATTAGAGTCACCATTCATTTACCTCTCTTACAACAGACATAAATAATGTGATATTTAACAACCACAAGCTCACAGTAATGCTGCACAGAAATACTCACTGCATTTATAGAGTTTGTTTAGTTTAATCACATCATATTCACTCATGCCCAGGAGTTGACCAATCACGTCTTGAAACTCAGGATGCTTGGTAATGATTGTGGATCCATTACCATTGCTGAGGGCATTTTTATCATAATGCATCACAGAGTAGTAGTCATATGGAGTGTCTTCAGTGGTGGTCTGGTTCTCACTGTATTTATTGAAATTGTGCTCCTGCCCTGAAAATAAAGACTATCGCATTATTTAAGCTTGGTTATTTACTGAAAGAGCTTGTTAGTTGATTCGTTTCAGTGTTGGGGTTAGCAAATATAGGAAAATAAAATAAAGGGAAAAAAATACAGAGCAACCTGCAATTATGTTTTTAAAGTTGATGGTCACATAATCATCTCTGTCATATCTTGTGTGTT
>JAUMHE010000021.1:768352-816071 GCA_032359235.1 Enteromius mattozi
GTTCTCTGAGAGTAGCTCTGGATATGTTCATGTGTTCACGTCTTCACATAGTGAGTGAGACAGCAGATGCTTTAAAAACCATGAGCATCATGCGTACTTGAGTGTGTACTAGATCTACTAGGCGAAACGACGCTGCTCATTCATACAGAGACACAGAATATAGAATTACAATATATGGCTGCCTTTTTGCGCTGTATATTCACAGACACATTTCTTGCAAACTGGATATCCATCTTCAAGGACAACCCCACGATCATTTTTCGGATAC
Source organism: Enteromius mattozi (assembly GCA_032359235.1). Classification (NCBI taxonomy): domain Eukaryota; kingdom Metazoa; phylum Chordata; class Actinopteri; order Cypriniformes; family Cyprinidae; genus Enteromius; species Enteromius mattozi. Next base: position 768,621 of record JAUMHE010000021.1, read on the forward strand.
CAAAAATATTCCCATACTGCAGATTTTAATTTTTTTTTTCGGCGGGAGATAGAGATTAGAATTTGGAGCCTCTGCATCGGACATTTTCGCCGCTGTGCAGGTATGGTGGAGTCTAAGCAGTCAAGCGGAAAGAAGTTGCATGTACACGGCAGCGCGGGTGAGATCTGGTCTCATTTTTTATTTTTTTTTTCAAAACCGCAATTAAGCAAATGTGCATGATACGATAATCGTACATGTCAATATCACAATAAACCGCCATACCGTTACAACCCTAGTGTCTACAGTGCAGTTTCCAATACAATATTTTTACAAAATGTTGTTTAAAGCACCAGCATCGAGGAAAACAAATGTAAAAAAATTCCCTCAGTTTCTGAAAATGAATGATAAAAAAGACTTTTATGTTCATTGTGTGGTTAATTACAAAGAAAAGAAAAATGGCACAATTACTCATATCCTCTGACCTGTCCCACAATCAAGCTTTTATGAGAGATTAAATCCTGTACTGTCCCTTCTCAACCGCTGTATCCAACTGATCACAGTCTGACCCTCCAGTTGAAAATAAATGACCCCAAATCGCTTTGAATTCACTGTCAGTGTGAACATATCTTAAGTGAACGACAGGCAGCTCTCTGCGCCAGACCACACCGAACAGATGGACATTCGTAATATAGACAAAAGATACACAGATACACATAAGATAGACAAAATGGTGAAAAGAAAAAAATAATATTGAGGGCGTATATAGTGCATATGACATTTAAAGCTGACAACTGTAAACTTCATACAGCATCTTAAAAACCAAGTGCTCAAGGCAAGAGACATATATCCAACGAAACGGTCAACAACGTCCACAAAAGTCCTGTTTTCTTTCTTTTCTGCTGACATTCACAAGCAACTCAGAGGCTCCTTAACAAAGTCTATTTTTCAGTATGCCCTACTCATCCTTCTCTATTTCCTGTCCATATCATACCTTCTCTTCAAGACTCTGCATCTCTGTCACTCTTTCAGCTCTCCATAAAATAGATGTAGCTCACTTTAAGCTTTGTATTTTCCACAAGTGAGTAACTTTTCCACACACCTGGTTGCATCTGGATGACGTTAAAATATCCACACCTTTGCTTCCTACTAACATACAACCACAATTCACACTGCAAACACATCCACTGACAGCTTCCACAAACATACCTCCCACCCAGACATACGCCACTACTATTACTCATGACAAGACATAGACTTCTTTGTTAATGGGTCAAGGAACACCTACAGTTTCTGTTGCCTCAGCAAAGCACGCCAAAAACATTACACACATGCACACATCCTCAAACACTGTGAGAGCTTTGTCACTTTGCGAACAAATAGGAAACACTGCTGCTGCATGGCCTTCTGATGTGAACCGAATGCTTATATATGGTCTCACTTCAGTAGCTATTTGCAAACTTGGCTCACCAGAAATCCAAATTAGCTCATTTCCTATAGCTTCATACAATATAAGCATAAAACAAAGCAATTCTTTATTGTTCTGCAGTAAGCAACTACAGGAGTGCGTTCCCATTTTCTTATCTGCTGCACAGAAATTCATAAAAACAGACTTAATAGATCTTTTCCTTATTTTTCACAAGAGATCTTCTCATATTGAAAATCAAACAATATTGTGTGTTCAGTCTGACTCCACCCATTAAAAGGAACGATTCACCTAAAACCTCTCTCATCATTTACTAACCCTTTTTTCTTTCAAACAATAAAGACTTTTAGACATTAACAAAATCTAAATTCGGCAGTTATTGTTGCTGAATATAAAGTTTGTAACGAGCAGCTGTTATTAAAACCAAAATTATTCATTTAAGATCTGTGAGTGATTTTTGTTGTTGTTTTTTCCAAATTTTTGTTTGATTAACATCAAGATAGCATTAAGACAGCAGCAGGTATATTAGGCTGCTATCACTTTAAGAACTAACCCACAGATTTAATATATTTGCACCCCATTGACTTTCAGTGCATAAACTGTAAAAACATTCTTCAAAATACCTCTTTTACAAAATATAACTTCCAGCATCACACTATAATTGCTTTGGTCTAATGACATTACTCTCCATTCCAGGAGTGAACACAAAGCACTCACTGTCTATTGCAAAACAACCTGGTGTATGAGAGGAAGTGAGGCACACGGTGAGAAAAAAGCAGGTGAAGGAATGATACAAAATGAAATGGTGTGCATTCCTTCAAAAGAAAGAGTCAGTAGCTTTAGTCTGGACAAGATTGTACTTGCCTCTCTGAATGAATGTCACAGAGAGAGAGAAAGAAAGAGAGAGAAAGAAACGTCAGAACAGGAAAAGAAAAAGGAAAGGAAAGGTAAGGCACCAGCCATTGCTTCAGTTATTATCCAACCCAATGACAAATCTGGGAACAAAGACTCTTAATACTTCACACTAACTAGGTTGCATGATATACAGGTACTACGGTAGTATCACAATCCCCAAGCCTCAAAATACCGGCAGTACCACAACACATTACAAAAGTACTGCATGAGAATATACTACCCATTCATCACATGAAGTATTTAATGACATGCATTATTTGAGTCCAATGTTTAACACAAGATGTAATATTGAGCACAACAGGGTGAAAAAATTAGAGAATTTGACAAACCTAGTGGCCAGACATCTTTACACATGCCAACCATTGAAGAAATAGCTCAAGAAAAACACAACAATGTGAAAGCAAACCAAATGAGCACCAGTGATGAGTTCTGTGAAAGTTTGAGAAGTCTGGGTTAATGATTATTACAGCAGAACAGCCTCTGCAATAATATAAGACGTATCAAGATACTATCTGATATCGTGTCAAGTGTTTTTAAATTACTGAAGTAATGGTGGCTGAAAATACAGCTTGGCCATCACAGGAATAGATTTTTTAAAAATATATAATACAAAACAGAAAATGACAATGTTATTTCACAATGCTACTGTCTTTATTTTCCTTAAAACAAATGGAAAGAGGATGATTGAACAGACTCAAGATTAGCATGCTTGCTTTCGAGATTTTTTTCCTACAAATATACAGATGATGTACATGGCCAATCCAACTGGCTTTGTGACAGGCTAATCATTCCAGCTTTTCCACTGAACTACAGTAATCAGGAATCTCTTTGTAATGGGTTGTACCATCTAAAGCTATAAATGCCAGAAGCTCTTTATTGTTGACCTAAACCTGTTTGCATCATCTTCCTGTTTTTCCATTATGATCTACAGTTACGTAAAACCTCAAAAAGCTACAAGCGTAACAATACTTGTGGTCTTTCTGTGTATCAGTCCTACACAGTAATCTGAACTGTAATGACCTCTTAAAGGATTATACATTTTAACAGTTGTGCATTTTAATGCAAATAAGCTCAATAATATGAACAGTTTTTCAAAATGCAAGAAAACAAGAAATGTGAATGTTTACATACAACACTACGATGAAAACAGAGTAGCATCAGCTGATAGAGAAATACAGGCAGGTTAACTGATGACTGCAATTTCTCTTCAAATGCATCCAATAAATATGAACAAGGCTCACTCCATGAAGGTTAAACTAATCTAATCCCAGTTCACTCTAGCTGTCAGACAGTCGTAGCTAAGAACTACATCAAGACTAACGATGCTTCTTAAGTGCTCCTTGCCCAAAAATGTAATGGACTACAGTGGTTTTCTACACAACAAATTACCTGGAAGCCAAACATAAAATGTAAACAATGGTCTACATCAATTTACCTTGACATTCACTTATATAACTACTACGAAAACAAACTAAGCCTGAAGTTAAAACTACTTTATGTATGGATGAACACAAGGGACTACAATTTGTACTCAGTTTATTAAAGCATATCAATAAAATTCATAATAAACCCTATTTTTCTGCCCTGCCAGGGCTTATTATAAATGTATCAAGCACTACGCAGCAGGCAGCTTCAGGCTCAAACTTCATAGGTTGAGTGGTGTTTCATGAGTGAGATTCTGTATGTAAGAATGCAAGAGAGTATGATTTCAGAGAGTTAAAGTGCCTGCGTTTTCTTTCATGAAGAGAAGTGGAGCAATGTGATTTTGCTTGCATCAATTAGAAGGTTTTTAAAGGTCACTGTGCCTGTGCTTTCTCTTCACCTGGGTTTCTCTCAGTGAGTGCAAAATGGCCAAGGATTACACAAGGCTTGGATCAAGAAGGGAAAATCCTCGCCCCTCATAAGTGATCCAGACCATGCTTTTATTTTGCTTGCAAACATGTAAAAACTGTTGCCCTGGCTCCGTTTGGAACTATATAACCGCTAAACTTACTATATAACCTACCTGTGTACTAACTGTATTAAAGCTATTTCATAATCACAATGGGGTGGAATTTCAGCCATGCTAATATGCAGTACAACAGAACTTTCTTTATGCTTAAATATTAATGGAATTTATAAAAAGCATGTTACCTGACAGGCTCCTCATTTCTATTAAAAATTACAATTGATATAATTAGCCTGTTATAAATCAATTCAATTATTTAGTGTGTAGAGCTAACATCCTGTCATTGCTTATCAAACCCGAAACTTCAATAACAACGCAAACGGCGGTTGTGTCGGCACTGTTCTTGCATGCAGTGCAGTCCTTATATCGTGTCGAGTCATTTCAAGCCAAACTGTTTAGCTGTCACAGGGCGATTTCGTATCAAGACACATCGCGAAGAAGCTCGATTCGAATGTTATCTTCGCTCTCTGTTGAAAAATAGAGGCGCGGGTCGACGGAAATAACAGGAATGCTGGCAAAGGTTACATTGTAGCCAAACACAACATTCCTCTCGCTGTGCAAAGACAGGGTCGGATCGCTCGCCGATCATGCTAATCAAGCATGCGAATGCTCCCTCTGATGACAAATCACATCATTGCACACCGATAAAAATCCTGAAATGCCTCAAAATCGCAACAGACAACTTAAAGCACATGTTTACGCTTAAAACTTACCTCCTAAAAGGCGAGACGAAGTGACAAGCGCCTCTGAGGGCTTCCTGTTCTAAAGTTGTCGTATGTCGTTGGAAAAAAACATTGTACGCGGAAGTGGAGACCAATTCAAACGCGCGACGTTTGACAGCAGATTTAAAAACAGGACTAAATCATTCCTCTTCATGTGCTGATGATCATTAAATATATTCAGTGAACCTCTGGTACACTCGACTGAAAACTGTGGTGTTTTTTTTTCAGTTTGAGACGTAACTTTTTGCCGTCCACTCCACTGCCTCTTCCTGTGACTTGCGACCACCAGAGGCCGAAAGATGCCCAAAACCGTTTCATGTATCCCCGTATGGTTCCGTTGTAGTGTTACACTAAATTTGTTCCCCTCCACATGTATGGCTCTCATACGCGTATTCAGGGACACTACGGCCCCCCGTGGCATTACTACACACCTAGCTTTCATTTTTAAATACACTTCACTCATATTCATTTTTGTATGCTCAGGAGTTAAGATATTTGTACTTTCATTTTTCTAGTTATTGTCTGAAATACAGTGAATTTGGTACCTGACAGGATGTAGGCCACCTCATGAAGCTTTTCACAAAGACAGAAAAGAAAAACTGAACGTGAACAAGTTTTTTTTTAATGGAATGCATTTGATCTCAAATCATATATTGAACTCCAGAGAAAAATCCATACTCTCACAATTGAATCTCAAGAATATTGTTTATTGCTCTTGAAGATATTACTCTTTGCTCATTTTTTGTTCTAGTCATCCTTTCTGTTTTAAATTTCACAATAAAACAAAGAAAAGCTTTACTGTAAGGTAAATGGTATTTTTTTCTTTTCAGTGTGTACACACAAATACACAAAGTCCTATGTACAGCTGAAATCTTCTCTAGTACGGGCAAGTCAAGGGAACAAACTGTCATGTAACAAGTTCTTATCTAGAATCAGATAATAATTTACCAAAAAAATCTGAATAAGAATATCTGGAAATATTGTTAGCATAGGTTGATAAAATCGAACTTGCATTTTGCTTTTATATAAAACCTTATCTTTACCCACCAGCTTGTCTGAATTGTATTTAAGGGTAGTCTGTTAATCTGTTTGTGTCATTCTGTTCCTATTTAATGTTTTTTACATTCAAATCGGATGTTCATATATCAAACCTAATAACATTCGAATGAACACTGGTTAAAGAAATTAGCAAATGCTGCAACTAATATTATTCACACTTGATTCATTATAGTACATCACCACTGGGTGAATGAATTATTGAAATGTGAGACTCGGTCCAGAAGGGTCATCTACTTAGAGTTATCTGGGGAAAATTTCCACAGGGCACAATTAGAAATATTTTTATTCCCTGTCTAAACTCCATTCTCATGAGCATGTGAAAAACAAGTGCTCTTTCTCTGTCAACTTTGGGTCACTACACATATATCCATTTTCCCATCTCATATATCACTCTTTAGTTAGGTACAGAATAAAATGACACCGATACAACTATCCCATATAGTAATAGTAATTAAACATAATGTACACAATAATAAAATATATACAGTGAAATAGATACAAACTTTAAATATTCACTGGCATGGGTAGTATTGACTCTGTCTCTCATTCTCAGGCTCATAAAATTTTTTGAATGTTTTAAAAAAGACATGGACTGGACATGAAAATTGAAAGTGAACTTAAATAATACAAAAACTTAAATAATACATAGGTAGTGTTTCTCCTCAGAAACTTCGAAGGGCTTAGATAAATATAACCACAAGATGGCAATATTTGACCATATATATGTCTGAATTCCTTGGAATCAGCATTAAACTAAAATCAAAAGTGCTTCATTGCAACACAACTGAATCACCTTAAAATTACTATGAGTGTTGCCATTATTGCATTTTGCTTGTGTTACGCTGTTCATCTGAGCACTGTATTGCAGAGCTTAGCATTAACTTATGGAAAAGTCTGTGAAATACACCAAGCAGAACAAACTAACTGCCTATCTCAGCAGAGCCAGAATGCAGTGCAATTTAAAAAATGTAGGTGATAGAAGATATGCATATTCCATTACTGTGCTGTCTTGGCTATAAAGTATCTCACTGTTACTGTTTCCTAACAGAAATGAGAAAATGAAAATTCTTTAGATATTTAAACATTCTAATCCAAAAAGCAGTTTGTTCGTTTTTTTGTGCTGCACTTTTACTCTCAGAGTAGCAAAAACTGAAATTGCATTGAGAGCCTCACTGTGCGATTTAGAAATTGAAGAAAGCAGAAATTGAAAGTTCTGATATCGGAACGGCATGAGCAAAGAATGGCTTCGGAGGACTCCGGAAAAGAGGAAGAAAAATAATGAAACAGGAATATACAGCATCATTTCACAAATGCAGGAATACACAGACAGAAAAAGAGAAAGCGAAAACCTGCAAGACATCAAAAATCACACAACAGAACATATTAACTGTGAGCAAGTTTAAGTGTCTCTGTTTCCCTGTGCCTGTCGACCATAGTGAGAGGGGGAGAGAGGGATGGAGGCAGGGATGATGGTGGAGGAGTCAGGGGTCCCAGACTTTTAAGGGGATGCGGAGACACAGGTGGAGGAAGAGAAGAAAGAGGGGGCAAGACTCCCCCGAGACCCCCAGATTTGGCCTCTAGGAGGTGTGAGCGACCACCCAAACCTGGCTGCTTCCCCAGAGAGAAGTCCGGCTCGTTCTCGTTCTCCGAGCTGCAGTCGCTCAGGTCTGTGATCTCCAGCTCAGAGTCAGACTCCGGATCCTGCTTCACACCCTTCCTCCGTTCGGAAGGGCTTTGACGGCCTCCTCCTCCGCTTCCCACGCCGACTCCACCCAAGCCCAATCCAAGGCCTAACCCCAAACCAAGACCTCCACCTGCTATACCAGTGTTGGTCTCCCCTCTTTCCCGGTCACCCACACCCGTACCCCCATTCCCCAGCTCAGTCCGGCCCAGTGGCAAGCTCCCTGGGTACGGTGGGATGCAGAGTCTGGGAGGCTGACCACCCGCAGAGCCGTTCGTTCCTGCCGTTTGACCACGTTCTGCCCCGGTCGTGTCTCCGGGGGTTAAGAGCGAAGAGAAGGGGTGTGACAGCTGAGACAGGCTGGATTGGAGTGGGTTGGGATAGAAATGTGAGGAGTAGAGGGAGCCTGGGGGCAATTTGGGACAGTTGTTCAGAGAAAAGGCCCCTGGGAGGTAAGGGTTGAAGCCCCAGGGGTAGTCAAAAGAGGGGTTCCGTGGGTAAGGACCCAACAGGGATGGAGGTTTGGAGTAACAAGGAGCCCCTGTGGGAGAAATTGAAAAACATAGAACGGAAACCAGTGTTAATGTTTAGGATCAGATGTTAGGGACATGACTGAGAACAGAGAATGTGAGACAACTCCTTCTCAGAGAGAAAACTAGAAGGTATATATATATATATATTATAATGTTATTCACATTTCAGAATAAGTTATACATTCCTATGTTGATTTTCTCTCTTTCTCTCTCAACATTTTGATAAAAATACAGTAAAAACAGTAAAACTGTGACATAATTACAAATAGCTGTTTTAATATATTTTCTAATGTAATACACTGCTCAAAAAAATAAAGGGAACACTTAAACAACACAATGTAACTCCAAGTCAATCACACTTTCTCTCCGTTTCTCTCCTTCTCTTTTTATCTCCTCAGTCTCTCGCTGTGTTATTTGCTATGCAGGGCTAATTTGAGAGTGCTAGAGTGTGTGTATGTAGGGCCAGGAGTAGCTGGCAGACACATGAATATTGAATCAGTCAGGCAGGCCTCACTTGCTTATGAAAACACAGTAATGGGCGCCCACAGGCCACAAACTGAAGCCTGCACCCTCAATTAGGGCCTTCCTGCTTGGGAAGGGATTAGGACAGGGGGTACACATGGGAGGCAGAGAGGGGTAAGAAGAGGAGGAGGGTGGAACAGGACCTCAGGACAAACAAAGTTGAAGGGGTGAGGGGGTTTTTTTGGGGGTGGGGAGTTGCATTGACATACTCATGCCCTCATACATTCTGATACACCAGTATTTCAGTGTACATTCAGAGCATTTGAAAAGACAAAGGAGTGTGCACATGACACTATGTCACTCTCAGAGGAAGTTCTAGAGTGCAGAAGAATGGGATACAAATGGAAACTAACAGTGTTTAAAATGTAGTGATTTCATTAATCTAAATGTGGTGAAAAATACTACTGATGACAGTCTTAAAATTATGTTAATATAGCTCCACTGCTCTGATGAAGGAAGAACCTTTCCTAATTAACATGAATCCATCATTTTCTCTGTTACATTTGTTGAATTTGTTGTTCTGTTTAATTTATGTCTCACCTGAGCCGAGGAAAGGAAAAGTGTCCAGTCTCAGCTTGTCCCCATCAGGCCCTGGGGCCCCTGCACTGCGCTCAAACAGAGAGGGCCCTCGACCTGATTCAGGCAAACGAGGGAATAAAGACTGAAGGGCCTGGGAAAGATGGGATAGAGAAAACACTGTGTTAGGATCATTACACAGTTAAAAATGTGCAAAGAATTAGTTTAATAAATGACAGTGAATAAACAGAGACTGAATGACTGATTAACAGAACAAGAAACATTCCATACTATAATCAATTTTTAAAAACAGCAGCAGCAGCTAAATCAGATTCAGGATTCTTTAATGAACCGATAACTAAATATATAAATATAAATATTTTGTAACATTATATATGGCTTTACTGTCACTTTGACCTTGGTTACTAAATTATTTTTTTAAAATGCATTTTTATATATATTTAACCTTTATCTGTATTGATATGCATTGTGTAAAGAAATCTTTGCATCGTTAAAAATCTCATAATTTATAAATATATACAGTGTATATATATATATATATACATACACACATTGTATGTGTGTGTGTGTAAAATATTTTTATTACACACACACATATATGATTGATTTCACACTTTCATAGTTTTCCCCTACGGTGTTTTTTGCTTACATTAAGAAAATACAGAAAGAAAGAAATAAAAATAGTATCTTTTAAAAATTCGGAACAAAATTAATAGTATAAATAATATTTTTGTTAATTTTAACAAGTATTTTGAATTTAAAAAATAGTAATTTTATTGTGATGTTTATGTAGTAGGCCTACTAAAAGTCATAAAATATGAATAAACTAATAATTCACTGCTGTAAATTCACAATCAGATGATGACAAGAAATGTGTAACTATCATGACATCTTTAACGCTGTGCTAGAAATCTTTAAATAAGAAAGTCTTGTCTTAAAGACTCCATAAGATGTCAGTCAGAGTAGGCCACAAAGAGATCCTGGGGTTTACCTCCCAAAATGTGAAATGGCTTTTGGGAGCAGATTAGAAAAGGGTGGTGGAGGATAAAGCTCAATAAAGGAAACCTGGAAGTCATCGCAGGAATCTTAGCGGATGAACAGCGTAAAGATTTTCTCTCTTTCTTTTTTTTTTATTAGTGACATGAAGGTGATCAATAATTTGTCACTCTTCTCTTCTCAGTGAGAAAAGGCAGGACTGTACTTCGAAGCTACGTAATCTGGATTGCTTAACAAAACCGCATTAATGACATGGCACTGATCTGACAGCCCCACCTTCGCTTTCATTTCTCACATGTCTTTCATTTTCAATCAATGGCAGTGATGAGTACGCCATCCCAGACAGAGATGAGAGGAAAGGGATAATGTCTTCTTTTGTTTTAAGGCTTCTTAACGCCATCTGTGACATTCTCTCTACTTTCTTCTTCACCTCTGGCTCTCTCTCTTTCCTTTCTCCTTCAGTCTCCTCTAGTCAAGATATACAGCAGATAACTTTCTCATAGAATGACCTGGGTAGATGTATTTTTTTGTATGTCTTAAAAATGGTTATTACTAAAAATAATAATACATTTTATTACTGCATTGTATAAGCCTACTTATTTTACCTTACCATGTATAGCAAATTTGCCACCCTTTTAGTCGTTTAAACCATTTATACTTTTAAGGTGCATATTTTACGCGAATTCAGGTTTTAGATTTGGATAAACCTGTATTGATGAAACCTATTCTCAGTCTTTTTGTATTCAAACAGAACATATAAATTTATGCTTTGCCCCTGGTGTTCAGATGATAACTATTTTAGTTAAAGTTTAACATTGACCAAAGGCAAACAATTGCAGAGCAATTACAGAAATAAAATAAATACAAAAAAAAAAAAAAAGATACCTACATACTGATTGACTCTGTACAATCAATAGCCCGATCCCTCACATCAAAGCTAATACGCAGAGCCTTATACAGTATGGATAAAAAAAAATCCCATCAATCATTAAACACTGGCAATAGAGCTGTTATTACCACAGAGCACATCTTCAGCTCTTCAGGTTTTTGTCTGACTTTATTCTTCTGTCGTACCTAGAGGATCATTCCTGTCTCTCATTACCCTGAGTTCTGGTCTGTTGATATTTTGCTTCTGTAAACGCACTGCATATGATTTATATATTTTCTTCGTACCTCGGGTGTGACAGGGCTGCAATCCGGCGTTGCGGCTCCTCCGTTGAAGTGATTCTGGGCCAGCAGGAACGGAGAGCTGGCCATGTCCAGCAGTGGGTAATTCACCAGAACCACCTTACTGAAGTTGAACTTGTAGGTGAAGCGCTTGCCTTTAGTTTTGTGCAAAATGCGTTTGTTGTAGTAGTACCTGCAGATTGGAGAACAACAAATGTTTCAGTTCTGTCGTAATTTACTTGTTTGCTTCCAAATGTCTTACTTTTGTGAAACTAAACAATGTTTTGAAGAATGTCTCAGAGCTTTTTGTCCATACAATGAGATCTTCAAGGTTTGGAACGACATGAGGATGAATAAATGATGACACAGATTTCATTTTCGGGTGAACTATCCCTTTAAAGAGGGGAAAGGCTGCCTCCTCCTCCACTTGAAACATTTTCCAGGGTCATGGCCTTCATTCTGGAATGCCAGCCTTGTCAGCTTCCTGTACTGCACAGTGATGACTGCTTAGATTTCCCCTAACATCACACAACCGTGTATCGCTCAGTTGGAAAAAAGAGAGATGGATCTGTCCAGATTCGTTGAGTCTTTTCCCTTGACCATCACCCGTTGGCGTTCATCACGCGTGTCAGAGCACTTTGAGGATGCGCACCTGTGCATGAGAGCTAGGCTCTTTAATCTCAGCACACTTTATGCTTGACTTCACTTTACCCGGTCCAGCAGCCTACACAAGTTCCCGTGATGCAATCTGCCGGTGCAGTAATTTGTAAGCTTTTATTTTATGTGGCAATTGTGCCCCTTAATTGAGCAATTAAGCAAGGCTAATCAACGAGGCTAATTATGGCCTGTGCCTATTCATAACAATTAGCAGCCAGCGACAGCATCTATTAAAGGGAGGTTGGGGGAGGAGGGAGGAAAGCAGAGCGATAAAATAGACGGAATGAGAAATGAAACAAGTTTTTGCATGAATACGTGCAGAAGCACTTCAACCAGGGTCAAAGTTCACCAGGGTCAAGTTCAAACCTTCAAAGTTTTATGCTGGAGTTTGAAAGAAGATCTGATATAAGTTTGGCGAGGTACGAATCAATTTTAGACTTAATTTCAAAATCCCCATCGACAAGTATTCTTTATATGAGGCGCTCGCCGGAGAACATCCAGAATCCATTTAGATGTTCAAAGATTCCACAAATTGGACTGTATTGATGTTTTTCAGAGGGAAGGCAGCACTTAAAATATCCACAAGCATGGAGGGGCCAATGCTATTATACAGGATATTATGTGTGGAAAAAATAAATGACGCCCCCCCCCCCCATCAGATGCAAGATAAAAACACAAAGAGAGAAAAACAGCCAAACAGGCTGTATACTCAACAAAGCACACCATCTAGAATATACATATTGCATGAGAGAACAATAAAAGGCAGCGATTAAGCATTAACACAGAAAACAATCCTATGAATATGAAACATTCATGATGTGCATACCTAAGTGCTCGGCTGAGCTTGTCGTAGTTCATGTGAGGTTTGCACTTCCGAATGCCCCACAGTCTTGCCACCTCATCTGGGTCTTTGATCACAAATTCACCATAGTCTCCCTGCCAGGCAATCACCCCCTGGTATTCCTCCTTCTGCAGCAGCTCCAGGATGAAGTGCCACAGCTGGATCTGCCTGGAGCCTGGGCTTGATTCTGGCTTATAGGCCCAGTCTGGGAAGGCAATGCCTGAGGAAAAGGAGGCAAGTAAGTGAAAGGATTTGGATAAGGCCTGTTGGTTTTGTTACTCGCTAAGAGCATTTCTGTCTAAATAACTGATGAAGCGATGGGTGGTTTAATAGGAGATTTTGATAAAACAGTTAGCCTGTGTTTTATATATAAGTGTATGTAAGAGAACTTTACATGTTTGAAAATATATATTTTTAAAATCTTTAAATTACAAACATAGAGTATATATAGGCCTACATAGGATATATTTATATATATATATATATAGACAGACACACACACCATCTTATTGTTCAAAATGTAGCCTAATGACAACTGGGAACAAAAATTGATTATCAGTTCTACCTGTTGTTTGAAACTGAATTTGTACAAAATTTGGCAGAGCTGCTAAACTGTCAGGCTATGCATCAGTAGTGAGGATTTTTAAGCCATTATTTCTGCAGCTTACATCATCGCTCCAGTAGGTGGCGAAAAGTGGTTGTCTTTATTACTGAGTCATTTGATACATTCGTTCATTTGTTCGAAACACTGATTCATTAACCGACGAAATGACTTGACTGCGTCTGAAAAGGTAGGAATTGGCATCAAGGCACTTTCTAATTCAATGTTAGCTTTACTTCCGGTCTACTGAGATTACATTTGATGGATGGTTGAAGGCAGGATGTGTATCGTTTGCCGCCTTTGATATGGCGATATCCCATAATCCTGCGCGTTCCATTTCGTGAGAGTTGAGCTAAACAATAAATATGGGACCTGAAAGACAAGGTTTGTGATCCGTTTATGTGTAAATGTATTTTTTTTTTATCTAACTTATCATTTTATTTCTAGTTATATTTATTTATATTTTTTGCTTCGTTTTCACAAGGCTCGCTGTTTTTGTTGTAGATCATTAAAACGTAATGCAGCCTCAGAAGTCTGTCTAAAATCAGTTTTGTGAGGGGCCTTTGTGCACATATGTTGCAAGTCACTGCCTGATAAAGCAGCGAAGCAACAAGTTAGCACACTAAACTTTTGGACGCAACCACTGTCTTTTAAAGTAAGTCACTGAACTATTTCTGTCAGGCACAATCGTTGTAGTATCAAAAATAGGCAAAGAAACTGGCAATAGACATTAGTCAGGTTAGGTGGAATATTGTCTTTTATGCGGGTTTAAAAATAAAACGAGGCTGTACAAGATGTTTACAATGGCACAAATTGCGTAAAGGATCTAGATTACGTCATTTTCGCCAACTCTCAAAACTTTTTTATTGGGCTTTTGTCTGAAAGTTTGTTTTTGGAAAGACATTTCATCAGCTGAACAGTCGGTATGTTCTTGTTGTTAAACAACAGTACAACCCATTGATTGTACTTCTATCCCTCACTTTAATTCCTGTCAAAAATGATGTAAGAGGCTACCCTGATTATAGTTTATATTGTGGGTAAAATGTAAATTGCTCAATATTAACTTCTATTTAAGTAAACTGCAGTATAATAGCATATCACACATGCAGCCATGCTGTTGGTCGATACAACATGATTAAAATAAATAATGATTAATAAATAAAGTGATCATTAAAAATAAATGTAACACCTATGCATTTGTTTCTACTGTCTTGTCATACAGAACCACTGTGGTGAAGATGACAACATTTAAGATGGATGAAAAACCTCTTCCAGTGTCTCACCTGGTGTCCAGAGGGTTGGGACGGGTGGCGTGAGCAGCAGGTCACTAACACAGTTACAGTCCATACCTCCACTACACCTGCGTTCACACAAAGTTGGAGTGTAAACCATTGTGGTTAGAACACAGAACACAAGGCTAAAGGTTAAAGCATAATACTTTGACTCAACAAATATGTGTCATGGGCTTGTGGACTTATTTCACCTACTATACACCAGTGTGTGTCAGAACATGCTGTTGTAAAGCATCGGGCATGTCATTCCAGTGGCCTCTAAAATCAATCAATGCGTTTTCATTTGAAGGGTTTCTTTAAATATGGTTGCCGAAGGCCGTCCCTTCAGCCATGCAGAAGATCACTGAGCATTTTTTCTCAAAGAGAAATGTTCAAAAGACCCCATCTCGTGCTGAACACATGACAGTGTGTGAGGCCCTCAAGCAATTAGTCCATATAGCTTCTCATAGGTATTTCTTTGCACTTTATAATCCTACATTTTGTGGAGAATAAGTGCAAAAATATACATGATGTTTTAAATCAAATTAATTTAAGAGTAAGAAATAAAAAAAAATCAGGTTTCCACTTGTTTTTGTACTAAAACTGAACTTCATTTCTAATGTCAAACATTCACGTTGCAGCAAAAGGAAATAAACACGCCATGGTGGGCATGTGTTCATACAAATAACTTCAAAGCAGGATATCAAAAATCATTGAAGATTGCATCTGGTATCAGAACAACTGGGAGCATCAGTAAAGATCTATCTCTCCATGCAGCAATTCAGTATACATGGCTAGAGAAATTCAATCTCTCCTCAGCCATCACAATTTCATAAAGGTTGTTTTACAAAGCTCGGGTGGAAGAAAAAGAAGCCGGTACAAGGGTATCTTTAATGCTGGCCTCTCCCTCTCCCCCTCTCCTCTCTCACTCTATTTAATTATGCTCTGTGAATTTTGGATCTTCCCTCCAGCATTGAAATGGAACGTGAATTATTGAGGTGTGTTTGTATAAATTATTATTGCTAACTCCAGGCACTTCTCTCTCACACACAAGTACACACACACACACACAACCTTTGTTGCTTTTACTCTTTGGACTGTCCACTTGCTCTCCCCCACCATCATATCTACTTCTCATCTTGCTCTTTTTATTTGTAACATTCATCTGTCGTTATTTTTTTTTAATGGAGTTTCTTTCCTATTCAAGAAAGCTGCTATGTCAATTTGGTCTGCTGTATTCTTACTTACTACTTCGGCAGCGTTGCAAGGGCATAGAAATATAGATTCAGACTTTCAAGACTTGCCTTTGCTGGACAGTCTTTTACTTTGTAATATCAGACTATCAAGTTAAGAATGGATATCACTTGAACACTGTTTAAAGCAATAATTGTGCGCAATGCAACTGGTGAAGTCAATCTCACACCTGTAAATGAATTCATTCAGAAATTTTCATCCGCTTTCTGTGAAATCTGTATTCATTGCCAGCCTATCCCATCAAAGGAAACCCGGCCTTACCTGCCCATGCACCTAACTGCACCCTTGCTCTCTTACTTTCCTCTGTATGTTTCGCTCCCGCTCTGTAATTTTCCGTTTGATTTTGGAGGTAATGCATTTTTTACAAATCAAAGAGGAAGCCAGGACGCCCCCCACCCCCCTTCCCTCGATCTCCTTCTTTTGCCCTGCTCTTCCCCTCCAGGCCAGTGAGGAGATAAAGGAGCCCCCATCATTTCCTTGTTAGTTTTGATTTGGGCAGCACAGGGCTTTCAAGTTCTCCCTATCACCCCCAGAAACATTATAACTAGCAGCCAAGGGAATACATCTTCTCACAATCTCCTAGATATGAAGACACTGATTCAGGGAGTGCACAACCACCACACACACCAAACAAAAAAACGCAGAAAAAAAGATGCACATACACATGGACAGGGCAACACAAAGTAACATCGTTCCCCAAGACAACATGCTCAAATGCACTCTTGAGAAAAGTGAAACTCTTTTGTGACAGGTACATACGATCACATCAAGGTAGCAAACTAACAGCAGCTCAGCAGCTGAGTAGACCCATACACACACACAAAATGTAATGTGTTTTTTTTAATAATTTAAATATAATTAATTTATTGTTTGTCAATATATCAAATGTATCTATGAATGCTGATTGCAAAAATATGTATCACTTAATTTATAATATTTTACTTATAAATATGCAATGCAGATTTCATACTTCAATTTTAAATATTTTGCACGTGTGTAAAATAATTTTTAATCATTCAGTAAATCTTTGTTTTGTGATGGTGTGGGGATTTGAAGAATTTCAGTTTAATGCTGTGGAAAAATGATTTGTGCTAATCTTATAGCACAAAAACACTAAGTATGAAATAATAAGTGCGCTGTTATAAATATTATTGTATTTAAACAGGCATTGATTACTCGTTTATTATGGAATAGCGATGCCTTACAGATTTAACGTGTTTACCCCTGTGACTAATTACATTTAGTGAAAAGCTCTGTTGATTGCACATTAATGTTTCGACCAAACACGGGCGCTGGAACAAGGTTGTGTTACAGGTAAACCACAAAATAAAATGGTAAAAAGGTGAGGTATAGAAGTGGACTAAAGAGCGGAGGAAAGGAGAAAGAACTGAGTAACAAATGGCCGACGTTGTTTCTAGTTGTGAAAAAGATGGACAGCAAGGTTCTGAAGCAGAAATACTGAGGGAATGTGATGAGTCTCGTCCCTCTCACTCTCGGCTCCCAGGGCATGAAACAAGCCCTCCGTATCTGTGTCATCTTTCTGTTTCGGGCTGCCACTGAAAAGGGACTTACTGAACACCCTCTCCCCTCTCTCTCTTTCTCCCCCCACTGTTCCTTCCTCTTTCCCTCTTTTACTTTCTCTCGAACTCTTTCGATTTCTCTTGACTCTGCTCTGACAGTCTGCACAGCCTCAGGGTCAAAGAACAGAAGGACTGGCTTGTGTGTTTGTTATGAAGAAGGAAAAAGAGCGAGCAGGGGAAGAGAGGGGTAAGGGGAGAGACGGTCAAGATGGAGAACTTGAGATGGGACGCATCTGACACATTGTGAACGCTACCAGACAAAAATGACAGTTCCTATGTAAACTTGGAAGTGAAGTATTTTCAGGTGGCTCGCAATCATCATTCTGTGAGACCTTATGTTTACAGAATCTACATTTTAAAGAATTTCATAACACCTAACAATCCATAAATAGCTAAAACATCCTTGTCTTTCAGCTGCATGGAGTGTGCAAAGTGAGGGACATTTAATCACATTATTAAAAACTATTTATTATGCAAACATTTTGAATCTTCTTATATTGGGTTACTCTACAGTGTAATAAATTCCAGTTTCATTTGATGTTTCATTTATGGCTGTTATTTTAGAGAGCCCCATGTGAACTTGGAGAATGTTGCAACACATTTTTGCTTAAACATCTTTGGTTACTCCGTATTTTATTGCATTGTGTGTTTCCAACATTGATATCGTATTTCCAAAGGCTATATATATATCAGCTTCACATTAAAGTTTAGAATTTCTGCTGAGACCGTGTAAATCAATGTCAAGCACAAAGAGTGCAGTCTACCTCAATACTGTTAACTTTTTAACTTTGAGCATACATTTATTGTGGTAATCAAATGCACTGTTAATTGTTTCACTTGAATCATTCTATTTTTAAAAACTGAAACGAATACAGAAGACATGTAAAGCATAACCTAACAACTCTAAAAACAACAGGCAGTGTGAGTGTGTTATTAGTCTCACATCTGTGGCAAATGTCAGCCTTACACTGTAGTTATTTGTGGCCTAATTGTTCTTCAACAACATCTTTGTATATTAAATGAATCAGTATCTAATTAAAATAATCTGCTGATACCAGTTCTGTCATTTAACGTCACTTAACATTATTACAAATCAAACTGGACATAAGATTACACTACATAAAACTTGTTTTATATTTTTAAGAATAGAGACTCATGTTTCTGCTGTCACCTCAGGACTGGTCATGCGTGGTGATTTCACTCCTGTAGTGCACGTCTAATTGGTTGCGTCACACCCCGTGTTACTCCACTCTCTCCTACACCAGCGATCATCTTTCACAACAGCAGACACTTGCGAAGTTTAGATATGAAACCCAATAATTGAGATAATAAGGTAAAGAGAGCGTGAAAGCGAAGTTTCGGAGGTGCTCAACATTTGCGGATGAGAAAGCTGAGGGAACTTGGTAAAAAAAAAAAAAAAACCCAGATGGAACAGAACTTGCTCAACTTTAGGAGCGATGATAGGAGCGAGCGTGCGATATGGTATCAGTTTCTTATAGAACATCGGACTTAAGATACAAGGAAAAGAAGGAAAAAAAGACGGAGAAAAAGTATCAATCGATAGGGTTAAATTATTCATCGTCATTAATTATCGATCGCTCTCCGTTGCCGACTCGTCCGCCTCGCGCCAGAGTTGAAAGGAGGGAAAGCGCGCTTTATTAAAACCGGCTCGAGCCTCATTGTTTCATGTCCCGCGGCAAAGAAAAAGCTCGAGCTTGGTTCTGCCCGCTCCAGTGAAAAATATACACACATCGCCCCCCTTAAAGCTCTTTTTCTCTCTCCTCGCTCGCTTTCCCTCCCGACGCGCGGGAGAGCTTTGGGGAGCCTCGTACGGTGTTCACGGGGCGGCTGTGTCTCGCGTGGATCGATGTGGGATCAATGGCTCTCGCTGACTAATAGCCAGAGAGCGACTTTGATCTCGCGGCTGAGAGATCAAAACCTGCGCGAGAGGGAAGAGAAAGAGGAAAATGCGCGGGAGAGCGAGCGGACCTTAAACTTCACACAAACACGCGCGCCGCTCGCACTTCGTTACATCTGCAGACGTCTTGTGAGGTGACATCACAACCTATTTTCCACGACTGTTTACTTTCCTTCAATGAGCACGTAGCAACACCCTGCCTTTATACAAACATAAACAGGCTAATTTTGTGGTTATTTCAGTGGAGGCCAGCGTAGCTATAACCTACTGTTGTAACTCCCAAAGTAACAAATTTAACATTATATTATAAGTCAAATTAAAGTGTCTGTTTTTTTTAACTAATTTGAGTTCTTTTTGAGGTTTACTCGTTTAAACATAGGCTATATGTGCCATAGTTCTTATTTAGAAAATAAATTCAATATTTACGCGGAAAGCCAAGACGTTTAATCTCCTTCAGATTGCTGCTCAAATGGTGCACATGTTAACTTTTTGGCTCTGCTAGATGTTAATTTAATAGGTGTGGAAAACTAATTAATCTAAGTAGACTATTTAAAGAAAGACAGAGTGGAAGAGCAGACTGCTCAAGGTCTTGAGATCACAGCAATTTAAGTGTGCATTGCAACACCAGATGATTCTCCGTTACATCACACTAACTAAAGACGAAGGTTAATGAATCCTGCTTTTTTTATGCTTCCTTCATATGTATTTATTGCGTGCTGTTCTACAGGACACACTACAGCTATTGCGCCACATACTTGCTATCCCCCTTTCTCTTTATCCCTCCTCCCTCTGGTCAGTGAGTTACTCTCTCTATCGCTCTCACTTCCCGAATTAACCACTCAAGAAGTCACCACCGACTCAATCAATAGCTCATACATAAACCCTGCTATAATCGCTCCGCATGCCTGTCTGTCTGCCCCCTCATCCCTCGTTACCCCTTCATTCTCTCTCACACACACATTTCTTCTGTCCACCCTCTATTTATGTTGGCTTGACAACCTGTTCTACTAATTAAACTTATTGTTCACTTTCTTATTGCTGCCTTCTAATAACATCTTGATTTTTTTTATCCATAGATTTGATCTGCGCAAAAACTAATTAAACCAATTACTGTGTTGCTCTGCATCAGTAAAATGTATGTGATACCTCATTTAGATTCAGTTTAAATGGCATTTCTGCTTTCTCTGAACGGTGACTCGCTTCTTGCATTCTGATGTCTCTACACTAGGAGGTGTGTTGCACAGTTTTGACTATTTCTATAAACAGTTAGCTATTAGTAAGCTACATAATAATCGATTTTACAAAAATAATATCTTATACTACTGCAACAAAGAATGGTTGGATAGCAGTTTTCGAAACATTTAATTTACAAAATGTGTGATAATATAAATTAACATAAGTTATTATTTTGCTATTGCTGTTTTTATTTGATGTTATTTGTCCTATAATCAACATGTCTACATTATTGGCATGTTGATGATACAGAGCAAACATGGGACCAATTGCACTTACCACTTTTTGCAGGCTTTTTTAAATTGGCAGTCAAAATAGCAAAAATTGTGCTGACAAAGAAAAGTCAATATTTCATGCACTGTCTCCTGTTTAAGGGTGTAATAGTTATAAAGTTATTTCGAGCGCACTGATTAATTTGTTTTTGCCAAAGCACCTAAATATTCAAGCTAGACTCTCTTTCTTTAGTCCCTGCTGATCTCCTTGACTCCTTCACATATTCAAAAATATATTAAAACACAGAAACCAACACACACACACACAGACAACACACAAGACACAGAGAATTTAAAGATTACGGGCCTCTGCTCATATTCCCTGTTCTCCAGCCTCTCTTTCCCTCTGTCTCTGTTTCAGACTCTTTGATTCGATGGAGCGGTTTGATCTGAGCGAGAGCGAGTTTTGTAAACACATTTTTGCGATCATATAGCCATGGGCAAGGGGAGAGTAAAGCGCGTATAAATGAGGGAGAGAGAGGGAGTATGGCGAGGCAGGGAGAGAGCGACGTTTAATGAGAGGCTCAAGTGGAAAGGCACACGGACGGATTCAAACTAGCGCAGAAATACAAGAAATGTAGAAAAATCAGCCTTCCCCACAGGATAGGTTGATGAAATATAATGTAATAGTGGATGGCTGGCTCTGCTTTTAAACAAACAACTCGTGTGAAAAGTGCTACATAGTATCTAAATCGACATTTTCCCACGGAGAAAGAGAGAGAGAGAACAATTTTGCAAAAGGGACATAGCAATCACAAGCAAGGACAGACACAAACACATTACGGTGAGAGCAAATAAAGAGAAAACTGTGGCGAAAAACGGATTCAGTGCGAGCTAAACTAATAAATGTGCGCGGTCCTATTCTTTCTCTGTTTCTTTTCTCCACATCGGCGTCGCGAGCTGCTAATTCGTTTAACTTCGATTGCTAGCGCAATAATAGCGCTAACCCGTTGCCTCCGTCTCCTGTATTGCAGAGACTTCAGATCGCATCTCATCGGGAGGGGAAGAAGCTATGACCCCATGTCACTGATGATGGCTATAATATATACGAGACGAAATAAAACACTAGGCCTATTTAATATTATAATTACTTTAAAATCACTTTAAAATACTTTATAATCAATGCATTGATGTGAACATCAAAATAATTTAAATAAATATTAATGCAGTATTTCGGCTATAGTAGCCTAATCTCCTTTATGAGTTTTAAAACGCAACGGGACTAAAAAAAAATATGACGACATTAAGTTGTGAAACACTTTACGTAGCCCGAGTTATGGCAAGTTCTTTAAATGTAATGCAATTATTAAACAGCATTTCCACTGACGCTTTTATCTGTGTGTATTAATTGGAACATGACGCAACGTCTCATTATCAAGTTATTCATTAAGACACAAGCACCATCAAGCCCCTTATCGTTTATTTGCATAAAAAAATCCCAGCTGCTCATGCCTCAGTCCCCTGCGCAGAAAAGGAAAGCTCTTCTTTCTGTTCTTGTTTAGTGTGTGCTTTTCCAGCTTTTTAAAAAACGAATAGCTCGGAGCCGTAAGTGTGTCTCAGTTCGGCACTGGTGGTGTGCGTGCATGAGTGTGTGTGTGTGTGTGTGCTTGCTTTCTTTTTCTTCCTATTCTATCTACCTCTGTCCAGGGAATTGTTCTCAACATTCACAAACACATCGCAAATACCCGCCGGCTTCACAGTATCGATTTCTAATTAGACGGCAGGATAATCGTTGGAGAGAGAGAGATGAAAAAGGGAAGAGGGTGGCAAGAATAAATAAATAAACAAAAAGGTCTCGTGATTAACTGAATTAATAAGAGAAGTACAGAAACAAGAGAGCAATGCAAAATAATGGCCTTACGTACAATCTTGCAGACACTGCGATGTGAATTTAAATCAAAGGATTTTTAGTAAGTAGCCTACAACTTCCTGTTTGACATTATTTCTGCTATTATGCTGAATTCTCAGTGGTAGACAGTTGACTGTAGGATAGAGTTTTAGGTCTGATTTTTAGTTTTACCTAATTCTACACGGGGGGACGTTTTCTAGACGCATTTACAGCGATTTTTACGTCAGTCAGACGACGTCACGATGAACTTCTCACTCTGAACTCTAGTCTGTTCTCCCTCCATCCTCCACCTTTCCCTCATCCGTCTCTACCCTTCTTGACAGTGCGCGTCACAGAGGTCAGTCGAGGGCTCAGGTAGCTCATTTACTTTAATCAAGCTTTCATCATCACGACTATGCACTTGTCTTTGGCGCGCGCACGTTCACGAAGCTTTCTCTTTCCTTCACTTTTCATAGAACGACTCTCCTTCTGTATCACTGTTCCTCTCGTTCTTTTCCCCCTCACTCTCTCCTCAAGCATATGCTAATAACTCGGGTGAATACACACCTACTTAACCCTTCTCTCCTTTGTGCTCTCTCTGTCATTATGATGGTGATAAAGTGTAGGAGTACTCAGAGGGCTAAACAGTGACTGCCCTGCCCCGAACTCAGCGCACACTATCAATCTCACAGAGTGTTGCTGGAGTCCTGTATCTTTTGCCGGTTTTATCTATCGTCCTTATCCGACTTGTATTCACGCAGCTTTTTATTCCTGTGTGCAGTGTAAGGTCTTGTGGGTTTAGATTTTGTCAAAACTGTTTATGAAGTCGCTTTTAATAAGGAATGAAACTTTTTTTGCCTTGCAAAAAAACAAAACACAAAAAAACTTGAAGGCAGATGCACGCAGTGAACACATTGATTTATTCTCTCTCTCGCTTGTATCAGAGATCCGTTAGGATTTCTTTTTTCCGTTTGTTTGAAGTTCTCGGCACGTCTCATTACCGACACGCAAGAATCTCTCAATAAAGGAAGCACGTTTTGCAGGCAGGTTTTACTCCTTCCAGGTGTTGTTTCTGCATATCACGCCCACAATACCATTAATAATAATAATAATAACAATAATGGTAGTGTGGTATTAGAATAATTATCGTGATTAATTAATTTATTATTGTTATTAATAATAATGCTGTTGTTGATGTTATTTGTAAATAATAATAATAGCAACAATAATTTTTACTTGTAGACTACGAGCTTTATTGCTATGCAGTGTTTATCACAATCGGGTCGGACTGATATTTCCTTCCGTCAATCTTCTTAAATTAATCAGCATATAGTCTAAATTATGATGTAACTACAACGCAATTCTCTAGGAAGGTCTGTGACGAGTAGGTCCATGATGCAGCAGTCGCGTGGCTGTGCCTGACTGTGACGCGATCTGAAATACATACAGGCTGGGTTCAGGTTTTCTCAGACTAGAAGTAAATTGTTACAGGTGCTGTCAAGGCACTACACAGAACACTAGACCTTCACCACTATCTCAGTCTGCCGAAGATAACAGTGCGAAAATACTGCTAAAATAAAAGATTGCATGTCATCTGTCGAGATTTTAGAGAACAATAAATGATTATGCTATACTGGAAAGTTTCAGAAATGTTTATTATTTATACAGAGATTAAAAAATGCGCGCACGTAATCACGCGTTGGTTAAAAGGGGTCCGACAATTACCATCGCCAAAATGTGAACTATATATCTGAACTCGCTTATTGGAAGAAACACACACTAACTTTATTTTTTAGAAAACTCCTGCAGCGTCACGCATTTCTGGTTTAAGTTATAGCTTTATTAATATTATCTAGATCATAAAAAGACTAAAGTTAGCAAAGGAGGATGCATTTATTATCTGTCAACCACGTAAAGTCTTGTGTTATGTAGCGACTACGTGTGTTTGTTTTTTAAGGCGATTTTACCAACAGTTTTATTCTCGGACATTACTTTGTGTCTAATGACTTTGCATTGATCAAATTATATTAGTATCGTTTATTTTTTAACAGTTTTGTTCTTTTCTGTCATAAACTGGCGAAGAAACGAGTTTATCTGTGGCTGTGAATTGTATAGACCAAACCTAATAACATAAGGAAAATATTTGTGGACCCTAGATATTTTACAAAACAGACAGGTAAGCACAGAATAGCAGAGAAATTATACTAGAAAATTAAAAGTAGGTTAATTATAAATTTTTATCCTTGTTCAGTGTGAAAACAGCATGGTTTCCAGAAAATGTAGCAAATCAAGGTCTAAAAGTAATATTAAGAGATAAAATGAAATGGTCATTATTTATTCACCCTCATAAAACGTGATGTTCTTTATTCTGTGAAACAGAAATTGGATTAGTTATAGAATGGCTAAGCTGCTTTGTCTAAGGTGAATGTCAAGAAAGATATAAGTAAAAGTAAATATCAGCTTAATTCACACTTAACTGTTCTTCACAAAAAGATTAATACAGTTCCAGAAGAGCTTATGGTGTTTTATTGTCCATTCTTGTCCCCACCGACTTCGCCATTATATAGTATGGAAGAAGAATATGCACATTTTTAAAAACTTAAAGTGTCCAGATAATAAGTGTGCAATAGTCCATTGGCTCTAATGGTCACTACAATCTACTAATGCTTATGATGCTTTTAGGAAACACAGCCGAGGACAGTGAATGAACATCATCAAAACTGAGATGGTAGTGGAGCTATTTGACAACAAAGGCCACACACATGACCCATGAAGACAACTTTTAGAATGTTATCTTGTGTCAGGTTTTAGTACCAAGGATGTAAATTTGTGCTTATGTAATCTCACACTTGGAGCTAGTTGTTTTAGACTCTTTAAACCAATTGGTGTAGAGATACAGGCTTAAGCATAACAAATCTGTGGGTCCCAAAAGGAGCAGTGATTGTTCCGAATATTGTTGATGACAAAAAAAGGAGGCACAAGAAATAAACTCTACTAACCTCTTAATAAGCCGCCAAAAATGACTTAAGACCCCATAGCATTGTTTTTTACCATCTAGATCTTGATCACTGTGGTGGGCATTTTTAGACCCTTTGGAACATTGGAGCGTTCTCTGATTTCTAATCCTCAATTATTATTATTTTTATTTGTGTTCCTGTAAACACTGAGTTAAGTTCAGCACTATAGCAGTACTGAAGACCGCAATGCTCTTAAAAATTTTATTAGAACTGTAGACTAAGAAAGTTACTGCAGAATTTATTGTCCTCACTGTAGTTAAATTTAAATCAGTGGATGATTGCAGAAAAAATAATTTTACTTTTTTGGCTTTGAAAAGACAAAGACTGGAAATAAATAAGAAGTGGTAGGTGCTGTTTATCCATAGAGGGGGCACATAAAAAAGAAAAAGAACAGTGACTCACCAACATACACGGAAAGAATAATTTAAAATAAGCCCAAAACACAAACTAATTATAGTTATTACAAATATTCTGCATTGTTTTTGTTAAGATAGAACAAACTGAAAAGGATAGTGATTTTAAGTTGTATGCGTTTGAACATGGTGAATGGGAATATTGATATTTTACACTAGAATACAACAAATTGTTATGACAGTAAGCACAAAGCAGGACTTTATTTGACTTTCAGGCACAGAAAGTGCCTTGTTCTGATTTTCTTTTTTTTTTAATACAAAATTAAGAAATTAGACTGGGTTTACACAAGCTTTGAGCTTTCACTTGTCTAAAGATACATTTAAATGTTACATGAAAGGAAGAGTTCACCCATAAACAAAATTTCAAATGCTTGACACAATAATGGCACCCAAAACAATACTGTGCCCCATTTTTTAAAAAATATATTTGTTCCACAAAAGAAAATATATCATGCCGGTTTGGAATGACATGAGTGTGAATACATGTTGACAGCATTTCATTTTTGCGTGATTTTAAGTTGAAATTTTATCATAAAGCAAGAGACATTGCACAAACTGTATAGAGCCACCCACAACCTCTCTCAAACTCTTACTACCCTTTGTCTTCAGTCAAACTCGGGACCATATTTCCACTCTTGTATCCCCCCTCTACTCCCCCTCAACCAAACAGCCCACCTCTGCGCGTGTCAAATCGAATCTCCACCTCAGCGCCTACTACACCCGCTGTGTCCATGTATAATACGTCATACACACAGGGAGTGTGCGATGACGGATTACTGAATTAGACGAATAATGACACCTGACACTTCTGTTACCGCTCCCTGAGCTGCCACAGCCAGCGCCGCAGCGCCGGTAAATAAAGACCAGAGATGAGGAAATACAGAGAGAGATGAACAGGGAGGGGGAATGGCAGGGAGATGAATGGAGAGAGCGAATGAAGGTGCGTAGGCCTATATACAAAGAGAGATGGAAGAGAAAGTGAAGACAAAGAGAAAAAGAAACTCGACAAGTCAGCTAGATGGATGCACAAGGGCATTTTTGTTTGCAATCTGCTTTGTTTCACAATAGTTCACAATGGCGTAGCGCTGTTTTCAAAACCAATAAACGCACGAAAGGAGATGCTGTGTATTGGCTAGACTTTAGGTCCACACAACTTGATTTGAGATGTGATGTTAGTGTGGCATGACCTATAGTGAGTGCACTGAGACCTTGGCCTGTAGTTGTTTGGATATGTACAAAAATGTGTAGAGAGTATATGAGAATTTTTTTGAAAAACGTCCAAAACAACATTATGACTCATTGACTTTTATTGTTCAAAATGTATTCTTTTGTGTTTCACAGAAGAATATAAGTCATACTTTTTATTTTTGGGCTAAAAGGTAACTTTTATGCTGTACACAAATGATAGAGAGAAGAAGATGTTGTATGCAATCATACATTTTAAAAATTACAACATGAAAGAAATACTTTTAACAATCCACATATCTGTCACCGTCATATAGTTTTCTATGGCATCTACAGGTTTAGGGGAACATGACACCCACATAACCTCTATGAGAATGTGTGTGAGAGAGAGCCAGAAACAGAGAGAGAAGGGAGCCAGAAAGAAATATTGACAGAGCCTAGATATACACATAAGTCACTGAGTGTGGCCTGCCCGGCTCTTGTATTTTATAGCTACGCTCTGTGCTGGCGGAACAAGATGACAGCTGAGTTCCCTCAACGGAAAATATGGTGCCTCTCTTGTTTTCTCCGTCTCCCTCCATCGTTCCCATACTCTGTCTATCCCTCTTTATATTACTCTGTCACCTCACAATTTTGTTCTCTCCCCCTCCTCTCGGTTTTTTGCTTTCTTTTTATGGTTGCCTTCTCCTGCCATGCAAGTTTCTTTCTGCTGCTTATCTTTGTCGCCTTTTTTGATGCTCATTCTTCTTTTCTTTTACCTCAGTGTCTCTATTTTTTTGGGAAATGAACACTATTGTTTATAGTTAAGAGTCAGTAAGACATTTGAATTGAAAGAAGTCACCAAGGCTGCATTTATTTAATAAAAAAAGAAAAGAAAAACTGTAATATTGTTAAATATTCTTTAGTTCATAAGTGTCACATGATCCTTCAGAAATTATTCCAATATGCTTAATTTGTTGATCAAGAAACGTTTTTTTATATTGTCAATGTTGAAAAACGTTGTGCTGCTTAATATTTTGTGGAAACCATGATAAATAATTTTCAGGGTTCTTGGATGAATAGGAAATTTAAAACAACAGCATCTGTTTGAAATACTGTCAACTTTGATGCATCATTTCTTAACAGAAGTATTAATTTCTTTAAAAAAAAAAAAAAGTCTTACTGACCTCAAACTTAACATTAAAAAGACATTTACAAACTTAACATTAACATTCTTCTACTTCATTTTTTTATTTTCTGTTGAAAACTTTCAATTGTCTTTTTGCTGTTTTCTTTGATGCTCAATCTCTTTTTGTACTTTAACGTGTCTGTCTCCCCTCTGACATTTTGTTCATCTGTGTTACTTTTCTCTCATTTTCACTGGACATTTAGTTTCATCTGTCATCTTGTAACTAGGCTACAGAATGAGAAGTAGAACTTGTAAGTTTCTTCATATTATGTACTCCTTCCTGTCTTGCATTTGATAGGACATAAAATGTACAAATAAGAAAATATAGGCTACCACTACAACAAATTTTAAATGTACATAAAAGTCCAGAATCTGCTTGTTCCTTTAGGCCTTATCTTATTCACCCTGATTTCTTTTGCTTGTTCCTCACCACTTCCCTCTCACACTCTCTACATTCCAGCCACCCCTCCCGCCTTCTTCCGCAGCCCGAGCACAGAGCCCCAAGTGTCGGAATCAATTAAGAGTGAGCGCCGTCGCGCCCGTTCCTTCACGGAGGTAAATATTAAACTGCAAGGAACGGTGGACAGAGAGAGAGAGAGAGAAAGAAAGAGAGAGACGGAGGAGGGGAGGGGAGAGCGAGCCCTCCGTCCCTAATCCACCGCATCGATCAGCCGGGGATGAGGGTAATATATTATTTTGACAAGATACGATCCTCCGACGCGCACCGCTATCCCCGGCGATCGATTTCTTTTTCTCTCTCCCTTTTTTCTTTTTCTTTTTTCCCTTCAGCAGTAGGGACACTGCGTGCGCGCCTCTGTTTTGTTGTTAGTCGCTGTGTGTGCAAGTGTGACTGAGCGAAACAGTGTGAAGCCAACAATAGTTGAGGAAACGCCTGGAGAAAACTTCTCATCTGAGCGGCACAACCTCGGCGTCACGACATAACGATAGCAGACGTGAAGTCTTAATAATGTCTTTACGGCGTCGTCTAAGGAACATAAATTTCATAGTGATCATCCAGTTTCCTGGTCATCAAACGAGCTCATAAAGAGGAAGAGGGAAGCCGTTCACTTGTGCTACAAACAGAAGAGTATTAAATGACAAGACTTCAAAAAATACAGAAGCTCTTCCAGCTGAGGTTTTCATATTTTGGAGCAGAGTCGCCTGGGTGACGCTGACCAAATGTAAAGTTAAGTGTCTGGCCCCTCCGGTCCCCTGTGCTCTTTTGCCTTCCCTCCATATCGCTTTGTAAACTGTGTCTAAATGCTAAATTCCCAGATCAATTTTTTTCATTCAACCTCTCCCCCCCATTCCTTTGTGCCCGCTGCCCCCTGCCTCCGCCTCCGAAGTGGATTGAAGTTCACTGTCTCTTTGCACGCGCGGTCTATGGTGTGCTCGCTTGTATGTGCTCGTATGTGAACAAGCACACAGAGACTTAGAAATCTATGAAGGCAGGTAAACGCAGGAATATCTAGTAAATCAGCTTGTTTCATAATTTTCAACCACCTCTCAGCAGGCCTCTCTGCCTCCCCGAGCACTCGAGCACCAGTCTTAGTGTTTCGTTTGCTCGCTCCCTTTTTTATTGTGCCATTTTCTGCCACTTCGGCTGCTGTGAGGGAGGCAGTAATGCAGTCACTGTCCCTCTGCAGCCCCCTGCTGTGTGTGCAAGTGACTTGGCCTGTAAGGAGAGGGGGGAGACGCGGGGTCAAGGTGAGCTCTAATACACTATTGATCCGCCCCAATTGAAAACCTGATGGAAATTTTACCCCCCTCCCCTTTTCTCCTTCCCATCTGTGTATCTCTGTCTTTCCCTTGTCTTTCTTTTTTTCTCTCTCCCTAGTGAACAACTTCTTCTGTGCTTCCTCCCTTTTTGCAAATTAGATCCTACCCAGAGGCTGTCTTTGTGCCATCTTTTTTCTCTCATGTTGTCCCCCTTCTCCTTCTTTGTCCCGTTTTACGTCTTTACACTTTGGAGACATCTAACCCAGTTTCTTGCTTTTTAGGAGACAGTCGCAAAACGACTCTTTTCTCTCCATTTAAGTTTGCCTTTTTGAGGTATGGCATTTATAGATTGAGTCTTTGAATGAATTTAAACCTGAGTGAGTGTATAAGAGTGTGGCTGAGTAAAGAGAGCACACACACATGGTGTGGTGTGGCAGTATGGTCACCAGTGCAGTGTATTAAATGCCACTGTGGGTTTGGCCTCAGGGCTGCACAGCGATCCCTCAGCAGGAAGAGCCAGTCGATAGCACTCCATCCTGGTCAACAATGAGCAACACTCCACAAAATCTATGTCAACACTTCTGTATTTTCATTGTGGGTAAAGTGGAAAATGAGACGGACCCCATCCATCACGTCTCTTTCTGTTTAATGTTACTATGGTGTGACCAATAGATGTGTTATGGTTGGGGACCATTCATGTGAATATGACTGAATTGAAAGAAATTCATTGCAGGAAATGCATTCTGGGAATTGAACTGTTCTTCTATCCCAGTTCCACTAAGGTAAGTTTATTCATTATTATGAAAAACATCAAAAACGTGCAATTTTAAACATTTATCTGTCTGTCTATCTATAAGGCTTATAAACCTACAAACGTGAAAGCTTTTTGAACTTCTTCAACCTTTCAATTAAGGCCTTGTTCACAAGTCAACATTTAAACTTTGCCGTAACAAACCTTGTTTTAAAAAACGAGTTATAGTAGTGGTCAAAATTGACAGATCTGAAAATATTGACCTTTTTTGCCTCCAAAATATGATTTCATGAAACATACAGATGGTTGCTCTGAGCACAACAAATATCAGATGAGGTGATTTTTTTATCCAGGAAAAGTTTTTAATCCACTTTTAGCTTTAATATTTGCTATGTCCACCTTTTGCAGCAATTACAGCAGTGCATCTCTCTGGTATAAAGTCAGTATATTTCTTAAAAGAGCTTCAACGCTAATGTTATTCCATGCTTTCTGCAACTCAAGCCAAAACTTTTCTTTAAATGTACAATAGATCTGTCCAGTTTACTTTCCAACTCACCCCAAATTTGCGCGATGGGGTTGAGGGCCTGACTTTGAGGGGGCCAGTCCATCATTTTCAATGTTTCAGCAGATTTCGTCTGTTGCAGGTATTAATGGCCATTTCAACAAAAACAACTGAAACCTCTTAAATATGCTATTTAGTGTTTTTAACAATTTTGACCACCACTGTATGTGAGTTTCGTTGAATTGCAGTTAATTTAAATTCTATTTCCTTACACTAGAATGTCAATTCTCTATCCTGTTTGCTAACTATTCAGCAACTGCATTGGAATTAAAAAAAGCCTACTCAATTGATTTCAGAATGGTGTACAATCCATCTATAAATCCATCAAACATGAGGCTTGAAACACACTGGATTTCTTAATGATCTTTTTCCTATAATGATTGGTAAATTTAATGACCAGACTACACCTGAAGATCCTGATTGCAAAAATAGTTCAGCATCTCTTTGCTTTGACCTTTCCCTGCTTGCATTGCTGTTAATTACTTTGTAGAACAGACTGCATGATAAAACTGTCTCTCTGTGCGCATGCAAGAGCTTCCAGGTGTGATTTATGTTCTGTTGTGTATCTGTCAGGTGGTAGCGCTATCTGTATCACAATCTCCCTGTGGACGCAGAAACATTACACATGTGGTGAGGCCCGGTGTCGACCTGTAGCCTGCGATACACATCTGGAACATCAATGACCATGATGCACACTAAGAACAAGGAGCGAGACAGTGCTGGACAGAAAGACTGCAGCCTTAGGGACAATAATCAAGGTTGTTCTATCTAATTCCTTACTCCTTACACAGGTTGTATGTGCTAAAGAGCCAAATAAACCCAAAATAATCACATTTTCTCTTTCTCTTTTTATCTCACTCTCTCTTTTTCTTTCTCTCTCTCAGAGGGTCTTAGCTTAATTGCTTTTAAACCGGATTAATGACTGACCGGAGACATGTTGCCTTAATCTCCGCTCTTGTAAAGCTGCTGTATGTCTTGGCTGTGCCTTCTTCCTTTCCTGTCCTCATCCATCCTCTCAAACCACTTACTCTTCGTCTCCCTCTCCCGCACTTTCTCTCAGTCACCATCAGTCTCCCTGTCCGTCCTTTCCCAAGCACCGTTCCTGCTTCTTCTGCACATTATAACTCAATTCCGTTCTACCATTTGTCTCTCTGTCTCTCTTATGCTCTTCGCTGATGTATTCTTATCTTTTACTTTCATCTCTAGCTCTGTCCGAGTTATGAGCTCACTTACTCATAAGTGCACACACACTCAAACCCCTCTGTTGTGTGTGTGTGTTTGTATACACTGTAGTCGTGATGCATGGCCAGTCGTGGAGTCTTGTATTAGCACATGTCGATGGGAGCCTGTCATTGCCTCCTAAGTGTTTTGGCAATACTAGGGATCTCCTGTCATGCCAGTGCAACTAATCTCAATCGAATTACATTGAGCTGGTATTGAGACGGCGAGAGAGGACAAGACTAGGAGGCTGGGTATTTGACTAAGCACCTCTCACTCTAACAAGTGTTAGTTTGTGTTTGCTACCGTCCTTAATATAAAAAAGCATAACTTTAAAAAAACATTATTATATGCAGATATAGGTCATGGATTACAAGTGTCTTGCTGTCTAAACATGTTACAGTGAGGTTCATTTAAATTGTGTCATTTGTTCATTTTCAAACCCATTTCATTTCTTTTGCAGAAGATATACTGTTTCAACTGTTCTGACATATAATGGAAGTCAATGGGGTCCAGAACAACATTAAACCCAAGTGACTTGATTATATAGACAAAAAAAAGTTTTTAACATTATATTCTTATGCGTTTCACAGCAAGTAAATGATGGCATGGTTTTTGCTTAAATAACCGTGAAAGGCTTGAATTCGATATACTGCTAAATTGCTTTAGGAATTTAGGAAATGGTTTGGGACTTCTTTGTCTCTCCACACTCTTCTGTCTGCTCAAAAGCCTAATATGTCTAACCTCTGCACTCTTTTATTTAACCTACACCCTCTGTTCTATACCCGTCTCTCCAACTTTCTCTCAAGCCTACTGTCTCTTTCTCTCCCGCGGACATTTCTATCTCCTCCTCTCCCCTTGCGGTTGCCGTCAGGATTAAACAGTTATCTCGGAGGCCCTCTATCGCCCCTAAATACTGCGGATGATAAGACTCGCTTGGATTTGTCAAATTGGGCGCCATCGATTAACTGACCTTTCCTTACTCTCAGGCTTCCAGGCACTCTCCACACCGTCGACAACCAGATAGAGAGATAGATGGATATATATTGGTGTTATTATTGTGTACAAGTTTGTAGCTACCAGGGGTGCACGGGAGGTGGACGAGATAGGAGAAAAGAACACAGTAGGGAGGGAGAAGGGACAGAGCAGGATCTGGGAGAGGAGGAGAGAAATGCCTTTGCTTTTCAAAGAGTTGGAAGAAAATAAGTTGTATGCCGAAAAACACAAAATTTGAAACATTTTTAAGCCATCTTAACTGTATCGTTAGATTATATAACGTTTGCTTTATATGGTAACTGATTTTACTCCGCTTCAACCTGACTACATTAAAAGTATTCTTCAGGTTAGAACAGGCAGAATTAGACCCATAGGTAAGTGTATCTCAATTATTTGTTAATTCATTCATTTGTCTTTACAATTTGTTAATATCCCAATGGCTCCAAATACATGAAAACATAATACAGATAACAATTCAACACAACAATTCCAGGCTTGCCAGATACACATTTGAAGCAATTTTTTAAAATATATTTATAAATAATTTCATTGTGGGTGAAAGTACATTTCTAAGCTTACAAATGGAATAACAGATGCCGCGCATTGAGCCGCATGTATTTACAACCTGTTGTGAACAAACTCACGATGCGATTTCTCGCTACAGCTCGTCGCTCGAGCAACATTTACGAAGCAAAATAGATGCGAGATGTTATATGACGCGAGTGTTTCCTGCTATCAACGCAGACCCGTGTGTGTGATTGTTTTACGGAGCTGAACTTACCGGCACTCCCAAGTGGCCTCGCCTCAGACTGAAACCAAGGGCCGGAGCCGGCACCGTGGCTGCTGGATGTAGGATGGACCGAGAATCGCTGGGCTTTATCTGATCCAATTCGGAGAGCAAAGATTGTGATGTTCCGTGCAGCAGTAGAATTGATGCGCTGAAACGAAAAAATAAGTTGTTGATGAAAAAAAAAAAAAAAAAAAAAAAAAAATATATAAATATTTATATATATATATATATATATAACTTTTTTATTGTTGATTATTCTTCTTCAACAATGAGTAACTGCAAATGTAAAGGTAAGAACTACATGTTAAACAGCCTAACATGATACCATCAATCACTTCAGTCAATGCCAGCAAAAAGTTGGTAAGCTTTATTTTCCTCCGACAATTTCATACGACAGGTTTGTTCGGGAACTTATCCATTTGAAGGCTATACAGTTCTTTTTACGCCATAAAAAAAAACATAGGCTATCATCGAATATGTCAGATAATAGAGTAAAACTGTAATTCTGCTTAAAATATACATTAACAACACAAATTGGCTTTTTTGTTAGATCATTTATTTATGCAGTAATTTACAAAGCGACATCGACCTAGTGTTGCACAAACCGCGCTGAGCTAAAACAGCTCTAAAAAGCTAAAAAGACACAATATGTGGTTTGACGATTCAAAAAAAAAAGAATACATAAAAATCGTTTCCGCTTTACGTTAAAATAATCATTGCTCAAACTTAGTACTGAGTTTATTTTTTTTAATTATTGGATCGTTTATAACAGCAGCGCTCATATTAGGCTATAGTTAGAAATAAAAAGACAATCTGAAGACTTACAGAAATAGAGAATCAGAAGAAACATTAAACCTATAAAATGTGTTGGGTTAGAAAAATGTTTTTATGCAAGCTAAATATTCTTTGTAACAAGTGTCAGCCGTGACTTGCCTACAAAGAGTAAAACGTCACAAAAACGCCAAATATTTGACGATATAAGATGTAAAGGTAAATAACAGTTTTCGATAACTTTTAATTTACCTTGAACTTTTTAATTTAAGATAATTATTTGTTTCTATAATTATTATTCTTGTTATTAGAATTTCAATGAATTGTTTAATTTTATTTGTTATAATCATTATTATTATGAACACAACCATGTCAGTAACATTATAACATTTACATATCATCATTATCAGCTACATATAGCTTCCAAGTAGCCTAACCAAGCATCGTGATTCCAAAACAAAGTTTGGCCAGGTGAGCAGTTTCGGTATGGCGGGCTAAGCAAAGGCAGTGTTGGGGTAGAGGGAGGGGGAGGAACTGAGTGATGTGGAGAGGAGAGATATCCCCAAATGCCATTTAATGTCGGAAATATTTCCAACAAATATTGACAGAGAGATAGACGCAGGAGGGAGCCGCAGAGGAACGGCGCAGGCGTGATTGAATTAATGGATGTTCTGGATATTGTCCAAATTCGTGGACTGACATCCTGCGGTTAATTACTTTGATTGAAATCAAATAATGTGAAAACACGTAAAGAATGCAGTGAACTCAGAAGATGCAATGGGCCCTACATGTTCAAGGACTGAGAGTACGGCCCCAAAATTACAATTAGCAACATTTACATCAAGTGACAAACAAAATCTGTTAACAAAACCCCCGTAATTCTCAATCGGTTCACTCTTTTTTTCCTCGCAATTATTTTGATGGAATAATAACAACAACAATTATTATAATTCTATAATAATAATAATTATTATGCATATTATTATTGTTATTATTAGGCTATTATATTTAACAATAATCATATAGGGCATATCATTACTTTTATTGTTGTTTTTATGCCTGCAAAAAAAATAGCCTATTACTTACATAATAACTGTAACTATTTCATATTTTATTGACAAAACATTCACCCAAAAATAACTTATGTAAATAAATATTTTTCTAACTTCGAATTCAACATATAAAACAAATTACCAAAATTATCCACAAACCGTTTCACACTAAAAAACATGGTATATCATTACCGACTAAAGCACAGGCTACTTTTAATAAATTGTATGTAATATTAAAATATAAGACAATATGTTTAAAATGACCATTTAAGGGCAGAGAACACCGCGTTTCGTTTACGCTTTTACTTAATTAAAAATAATCAAATCCAAGTTTATTGAAAATTCGAATTCTTTGAACCATCAAATGCGTTAAAATTATTGCAGTGTATTATTTAGCATACAAGTCACATTCAAGGTCTTTCTTATTCAACACTTTCAAGGTTTAGTTCAGTGCTTAAACTCTACAGCTTCAGATCGTCATGAAGGAACTTTAGAGATGAGCCGAGTCAGGAACAAAACCAAAGCAAAAAATCCATGGATAGATCAGTAGCTACATCTGAAATGATTAAAGCTAAATATCTGTTTATTGATTTATAAACACTTATCAAAAACATTGTGTAAGTAATAATTGATGAGATATGTAAGCTTCTACGTGCTACCATGGATATGCATCAAATATCGCCTGGGAATAACATTTTGATTCCACTTTTTAAAACAAACTAACCGAGAGTTATGGATTAATACAGGCTCAAACTAGTCGAACTCTTGAAGATGCAACGGGAACATTTTGAGCAGGGTGCTTGAAGGTTTTCCTATAATAACAGTTTTAACATGACACGTGCTGAATTATTTGCACAAGTGCATAGAAAAAGTTTTCAAGTTCCAGATTTCTGGCCACGACGTTATATTAAACCTACTAAAATGTTTGACACAATTTTGACACATACTACAGGGATATTTAAAATTAAGCGCAATACCACATGCCTATTGTAGGATATATATGTCAAATGTAGGATTTAAAATACGAAACGTATTTATGCTGGTCCATTACATTTCCCAAACTTCTAAGTTTGGCAACTAGGCAACGGAAAATGTATCCAAGTAAAAATGGGTAGAAAGTGAATTTTGTCCTCTCGCTCGTATTTGACCAGTGGCCAACATGACAAGGATGAATGAATGGAGCAGCACACGTTATGCACTTGTGAGAGTAAATTGAGCTTGGTCATTTGGCAGATCGAAGGGATACACACACACCCGGCGCTTAGTCCGCATTAAACGTCTCTAGTTGCCGTGAGAGTGACTGTTTAATTGACTGATTGATAGTGTGGCGTGTAGGTGAGGGCTCAACGAACAGCGTTAACAAATAGAGACACTTAGCAGCTAATCCGACGTGACACGGACCGCACGGCTCGCGAGGCTGTTTGCAAGTGTGCGCGCGCGGACGTCAGCGCTTTTCAAAATGACACAAAACTCAAGGATTTTCATACTGTAACTTTTAACTTACGCGATTTACGAAAACATTTTTTTCAGCTAAATAAAGCCTATACAAAGAAAAGTTTCGTACTTAAGTTTACATAATTGCAATAATAGGCTGCTGCTAATAATAATAAATATTGACGCATAAAATACAAGTATTTTCAAAGGCGACAAAAAGTTCCAAAATACCACTTTGTGAAATCTTGTCATCCTAAACGTTTTGATAACACAAAGCGTATGACATACCTCAGCCTTTCCTGATCTTGTTCTCCAACCGTCCAAAGTAGAAACTATCTAACCCTTGTGCGCTTTCACTCTCCTGGTGTGTGATCCGGGGCGCGCGGAGCCGGGAACCGTGGAAGCACCTCTACACTAATAACCACGACCGAGGGAACTGAATGAGAGGGAGGGAGGGCGCTGAGGAGGTGTGCATCTCTCGGTAAGTAGTTAATTAGTAAATCCCCATTCGCTGTGCCTCGGGTCGGTTTGTTTTCCCCGGTCGACAAGCCGAGAGGAAAGAGAATTTGAAGTAGGATTCGACCCGTTTCCGCTCCTCTGTCTGGTATATGAAGTGCGTGTGTATGTGTGTGTGTGTTGTCCTCCCTCCTCCCTCCCTTCTCCTCTCCCTCTCATTCTTTCCGTCAGAAAATCCCCTTTACTCGCGTCCTAACGTTCTCGCATACACAACTGTCCCTCGCGCGACTCTCCAGATACCGTCTATTTTGTTTTTTGGACTTAATGCCCACTGTCCACGCTACTTTCAGTTTAACACTCAGCCACATGCAGCAAAATACTTCACGTAGTCATCATACTTTCATCAGCGCCATTACAATGGTTTAGTTTTAGTGCGTAAACAACAAGGTATCTGGATCATTTTATCATCTCCTTAACGCAGGCTGCAGTCGGTAAGCATAGAGCTATTCCGTCTTAACATTTTTGCCTGGTGATGCATGAAATGCAAGCATGCTAAAATTCATATTAAGATTTAATTTTAATCCACGGTCAGATCATTTAATTGTCGAATTGTTAAAAAAACTAAACACTCGAAACAAGTAGCCTGCAAAACTAGAGTTGATCTCACTGGCGTTTACCCTGATTCTGGACTTCGAACAGAAGTAAACATCACTTTAAGTCTTCACGGTCTTTTCCAAGCCATTGACTGCACCTAACAAACTTAAATGACTTAATTGATTCGCTACGTAATAATCCATTAGGTAAACCTGTGGAACCCACTGGGGTGTGGAAGGAGGCATATGATCTAGGAGTCTAGAAGCGGATGCGTAAAGAGAATGAAAGGAGAAAGATGGATTGAGTAGAGAAAGGATACAAAGGTTTTGCCAACTATACAGTCCCAAACAATATTAACCTGACTTGTACAATACTGTCATGCACCTCTTTATCGCCCTCTAGTGAACACAATGACTAGAGAGGGTCACAAGTCCATTCTCATGTGAATCAGCGTTACAAACTCAGAAATAAATACTCCTTATTAAAAACGTATTTTTATAGAAACGTACGTAGATTGCATGCAGCCTGGAAAGATTAGCTAATATTTTAATTATAATGTAATATAAAAAAGGAAGGTACATATTTGTTGATGAATTTTTTTTTTTTCCACTTTTCTCTGAGCTCACTTGCTCACTCTTGAACACACACTGACATGCACACAACATACACACATGGATCATATTTCAATGCTGAGGTCATGTTTGTAACGGTTAAAATATGCCTGAAATGAACTGAAGGTCACATCTTCCAAATATTCAGTGAGAGGATGTGAATACAAGCCCAGACACATGTAATAGACTCTAATGTTCTGTGTATTACAGGCCTCTCAGATGGCATTATGAATGCAAGGTGCGTGGTTTGCTCTAATGTCAGTGACTGTGGTGACAACTGATGGTGCATCTATTAGGTGGGAGGGGGAAGACTGACCTATCCCATTATCAGTGATTGAGGTTATTCGTATAGGTAGAGCTGAGATTTTTAAAGCTCACTTTGCACCATATGGATTTACTGTCTGCTTCCTTACTGTATGGTTTATTACTTTACAATGTGAATCCGATTCACAACCACATCATGTTGGCAAAGGACATATTGTGCTGCAGATGTATAATCATGCACAATTTAGGTCTCTAAGGATTTTCATATATATTAAATCTAAGCTTGAATAAAAGCAATCTGGTTTTGTATGCACATTTAAATAAACATAAATTAATAATTATTATTTTATTTGCTATTTTGATCATTATGACATCACACTCCCCCCTAAAAAAGAAAAGAAATAGCTTAAGTTTGTCTTCACTAAAATATAGGAACCACAAACAGAGAAAAGAGAGAGGCCTCTGTACATCTTTAGACGCATAGGATAGAACAAGGTACAACAAATAGAAAGAGAGATAGAAATAAAAGGAAAGAAAAGGGGAAGAGCAGACAAGCTGTGAGAGAACTGAAGAGAGGGATGGGAAAACGAAGAGAAAAGGAGAGGGAAGGAGAGCAAGAAAGAGCTCCAGTCCCCAGTCTTAATCTGAGCAGGTCTGATCAATAGCCCATTTCCCATTGTTGCCAGAGCTCTTCGATCGCTACACCACCGAATTAACACACCCACTTTAATCTGGAGGGGAGACGGGCCCCATGGGTTGGGGGTGGGGTTGTTGTTAGGTGCTGGGGTTCAGAGTGGTCCGTTTGTGGGGTTGGAGGACTATGGGAGGGCAGGGGTAGCAGCTGTGGAGGCATCCTCAAATGAAATCAAATCTAATTGTTATCACTGTTGGGCCTGGTGTTATTACTACTACTGTTTACAATTATCTCTAACTGCATTGCCTTTTCTGGGCTGCCTCTCTCTCCAGCAACAGAGCATGAGGTAAACTGGACATTTATAAGCCCTGTGAAAGTATTAGGCTTGTGATGATTATAATAATTGTTACGAGTGGATGCTCTAGTGCGGGTAAAATAGCAATAGCCTAAACAGCTAAAAGTAAGACGAGTGCAAGCAGCTTCCGAAGTCAGTACATCACATTTATTCCATGATGATTTACTACACCTGCTGCCTCAGTCTGACGAAGAATTTTTAGATCGTACGATGTGCCCAAACTCATAAAATTCAAGTAGTTGTTTTGTTAGTGAGAGCTGGTTTGCCTTGGGAGTAGCTGAGTAAAGAGCATACAAAATGATATATTTAACTATGTAAATATAGGCGATTGTGAAATCGACAAACATATCTCCCTTTCTAATTCATGTAATTTTAAAAAGAAGAAAACTAATAAAATGGACAAAAAATACTCACATAATTGTGTATTGTAACCTACACAACACAACTTTAATGGGAGACAGATTATCTGCGAAAGTAGCATGCATGGTTTCTTTTATTTCACTTAATTTATATACTGGCAACATTTTGCCAAAACTATTTTATGTTCTGAAAATATGGTTCCCAAGTTTAGAGTTTATAGGGGAAAGTTGACAAACTAACGCATGTACAGTCTTCAACTACATTAATTATATTATTAAAATAATGCATGTCAAGGGTTTAGAAGTCACTGAACTCGCTCCTCCAAAACCTGAAACGTTTTACCCAACTGAAAAGTTGTACAACTTTCTATTTTCATCAAACATGGTTAATTAGGCATATTAATTAGTTTGTCCTGTAAATCTGGCCCCAAAATAATGTTGCATTTAAACCCTATTACTTGATCGACAAAAGTTTGGACTGGTCATAATATCAGCACCTAAAATCATGCTAGGAGTAAAAGCAATTTCACACTTGCTAAATGTCAGAACAACACTCTCTCAAGCATTGCATTATTTGATATTTGTTTTTATGTATTGGCCCGAAGCAAGACAACTACATCCCCCATAAACTTACAATTCTTTCTCTGAGACCTCATGATTCCACACAGTTCAGCAGCACACCAGAGTCTGTTCTCGTCACGCTTCCATGTGCACTATTTCATATCAAAGTAATTTTCTCGTTTGCTAAGTGATTTAATTGAGGGTAATTAGGCATGCTTCTCGAGTGGATAGAGCTGTGTGTGGCTAACTTGGGTTAAATTAGCTTCAGTTCAGCTGTGAAATATGGGGTTAAGTGAGAGTAAAGGAAGGGAGGTAGGGTGGACTGACATGAAAGTGTTGCGTTTTTACTTTGAACTTCAACAAAAAGTTTTGTCTCTACTATATTTTGCTGTACATAATACTGAAACCCTACTAGATCTTAAACCTAAAAACTGTATGTTAAGCATACGTGCCTATTAGTACATGTTATGTTGTCTGCTTAATTAATCTAGCCTTAAGTGCCAAATCAGACCATCATAGTTTTAAGTCCATTGCACAGATATCGCTTACAGCACCCAGCTGAATAAAACCATGTATCCTGATTTTCTTTAACTCTTACTTAAACCCTCTGGAAGCCCATAAATGTCTCAGAGCTATAAAAGGAATGAGGAATGATGTGGTCATTGACTGTAGAGCAGTGTGCTGTCATCACTGCAATAAATGGGGGAGAAGGGCATATTCAAGTAAAGCATTATGAGTGTTTTATCCTCACTGGAGCAGTAATGAGTCTGTTATATCCTCCATAAATTTTGGCTTATAAGCAGCCATGCTTGTGTGTCTGAGATGAATTCTGGGAGAAGCTAAACTACATTTCCCATCATGCCTAACGAAAGCTATACACAACATAGGTTCACACCATGCATCAAAGTAGAATGTGCCACAGGTACACTAAGAAACACTTAACTGACATCTTCTGAAGACATGTCATACACCAGCCATTCAGAAAGAAGAAGCACAAAGTGCTGTATACTTTGTAGATTTTTCATATTACTGATTGTTGTTTGACGGCCTGACTACCAGACTTCTAGTAATCTAAGTGAAAAAGTGTTTAAAAACAGCATTTTGATGAATATAAATGTTGAGTGCAAAATACTAATAGTCCTCATCACCTATTATTGTTTGTAGATTAATGTATTGCAAAGGAAAGCTTTTGATAAGTCTACAATGTAAGCTTCCTTTTAAACATTGAATTAGTACAGCACTAACTTAAAAGTAAAAAATAAAATGCCACCGACCAATGAGCACAAGGAATCATCACCAATAAAGCAATCGCTTCGCGAGTACAGGTGTACCATGCATCACCTTTCAATTCCCCTTCCTTTCTCACCCTTTCCCACCGCGCCGTTCCGCACCCCGCAGCTATAAAACACCACACTGCGTAATGTGACACGTTTTTCTAATCATTGTCATGAAAAGTAAAATGCTGTGTGCAACAGGGGCAAATTCACAGACACCCAAGGTGGCAGCATCTGGTTATGCTCTCTCAGTCATTCAGTGCGGACAAGTTATATTTTTCTGTAAATGAACATTCTTTTTTTGAAACCGGGTCTGTACTCAGACGTAGTCTACAGTCAAAAAGTAAAGAGCTTTACTCACCTGCCGCTGCGCATTCACATCGACTTAACACTTGGATTTCCGGGGTCCCGTGGATAGCAATATCTGCAACCCACAACAGCGACTGGAAACCACAGAAAATCAACTTGTGCATTAAGTTGGTTTTTGTCTCTCCGAATTAGCCTAGCGTTCACAATGAGGCAACATATTGTGATATGGCTGATAAAGCAATAGCACGACGAGTGAGCACGAGACAAAACACAAATGTAAACAAAACTAAGGAGGAAAAGGAAAAAAAAAAAAAGAGTTTCCTTTAGAATCACGAATTTGGTAATGAAAGAAATGACGCCCACCCCATAGGTTTCTGTAGTCCCTCGCAAGTCCGCCTGCAAAGTGTGCAGGATGTGTTGGAAAGAGTGAGCTCAAACTGAACTGCACATGACGAGTCGCGCGCTAGTGTACGAGGAGCAAGTGGAGCGCACCGGTGAACAGAGGAGGAGAGAGGGGGACATGTCAGGGAGGACCAAGAAGATAGGTCAAGGGGGGATGGAGGAGGTAAAGAGTCTGGGGTACGTTCCCTAAAGCTACGCTAATCGCGGTC
This sequence comes from Enteromius mattozi, assembly GCA_032359235.1. Lineage (NCBI taxonomy): Eukaryota > Metazoa > Chordata > Actinopteri > Cypriniformes > Cyprinidae > Enteromius > Enteromius mattozi. The sequence goes on from JAUMHE010000021.1 coordinate 812,662, forward strand.
TGGGAGCGTTCGGTAGTCTGCACCTGGTCTCGCGCTAAAGGGTCAGAAAATTGACCGGCGACTGAGAGCGAAAACGGAGACTGCCGCGGTAAATATATGTAGACAGTGGGCAGATAGGAGATCGATCGGGTTATAATTTTGTCCAAAGTCGGGGAAAATAAAGTTCATGGAGGAATGAAATTTGAAAACATATGGCGAATCCCGTCGCCCTAAATAAGTTTCGATCTTTCGGAATAGAGTGTAGATAATATTTGGTTGGACGTTTGATGGAAAATGACGGATTTTTCATTTTGGACAGGTGGGGGTGAAGGAGGACTGGGCTGAGGGGTGAGCTCAAGTCAAAGAACGTGTTGCTTACGTGGAATAGGCTTCTGCAACACTCTTAAGAAAGAAAACTAAACTTAAGGGGGAAAAAAAGAGTCTTTTTTCCGCTTTTACCCCCTGTGCCCACTTTCTTTTGTATCACAAATGTCTAAATACCCCCCCACCTACATCTCCAACTCTCTACAAGGGGGCGAGAGAGAGAGAGAGAGTGAAAGAGAGAAAACAAGAATACCAAATAAATGAGAAATTTTCGTACAGGCACCGCTTCCGTACGTTCCATGCTAGCAATAACAATTAAATATCGACCGCTTTCCTCGGCCGGAGAGAACCTGAGATACTCAGAGACTGCCAAGTACCAAGACCCCGCTCACCCCTCCCTCTATTTCTCCATGTACCGCACACATCTACACTCTCTTCTTTATCCATCCCTCTCTTGAATGCAATCCGAATCCACCTCTTCTATCTGCCTTAACTCATCCACTCATTATTTTTGTTCTTCGGGTGCTTAATTAATATTCATATTCATCTGACAATTATCTTTTTCATTTAGCTACCTTAACGGTTTCTGAAGAGCATGCAGTCTGTTATAATCCTCTCCAAAATCTCTAACAGTGTGAAGTGTTAACAACATTAAATCTAAATGCTTAGTGGGCCTGCTTTTGATAAAGGAGTTCATTCCACATCTAACATCTGTTCCAGTCCAGAGTTTGGCCACAGATCACAAGCTTAATTGAATAATGGAAGACTGTAATAGGATAGAGTGGACATGCATGATCAATTGAAAGGTTTCCCCTCTCTGTCTGGTGGTATAAGCATAGAAACCTATGACCTAAGATCCGTGACGAGAGGTGCAAGCCAATATCAAATATCTGCTCATAACCTGTTTTAATAATTACAATTTTATTAACCTATTTTAAAGATGCACTCATTATATTTTCTGTGTTTGCACTGGCCAATATGACCTGAGACTTACTGACACACGAGCAGCCTGAATGTAGCATCATGAAAAACAAAACTTTTCACTACGATACCTATATGCTCTGTATGCCTAAGCAAAAGTTTCTGATAACATGGGGATTGTCAAGAGAATCATAAGATCTATGTAAAGTCTATGTAAAACAAAACAGCTTTTATTGGGCTTCTGATATTACTGGATCTCGTTAATTTGAGAATATAGAATTTTAAGATGATTTTAAAGATTTGAGATTTAGACATTTGTTCCCTTAGTTATCCAATTGCATCCTACTTGTCTTAAAGCTCACAAAATACGTTGTCTGAAAAAAAAAAAAAGACCTCAAGAGCAGATGCATTACAGTGATTGGAGCTGAAATGGCCTATCGGTGGTAATCTGAGTGAGCCAACACATAAGAGGTGAGACTGGTGCCCTTAAAACAACTTTTCAGGCTGAACAACTATCAAAAGTTTCTCAATCAACGTCATCGCCTTTCACTCTCCTTATATATTTTTTTTCCGCCTCAGAACTTCTTTCCCGAACTCAAACCATTCGATTTCTATTTATTCCCTCCCCCCCACCCCCCACAGTTCACTCAGCCTTCTCATCCGATCTTACCATTTTCACACCTCCAAGCCTCAACTCCAGCTATTAAACCCCATTCTTCGCGAGCGGTGCGCGAGTGGCCGTCATTCCCTTTCCTGTGGTGTTCTCCATCCCATCTCGTTTTCTCATCGTTTTGTATTTAATTAGTTAATGCATTAATTATTTACGCCCCAATACCTGCACTATTAACATAGCCTTTCCCCCTAAACACCCCCCAGCTCACCCTGTCAGCTTTCGGGCTGTTTCCGTAAACGCTGGAAAAAAAAAAAAAAAGGTAACGCGGCCCCAGTTTTTTTTCCTTTTACCCCATACCTCTTTTTCACTCTATTTCTCGCTCTTCCCCTCTTTGCCCCCTACCTATTTCCCCACAGCCATCTCTACTCCGTCTATCTTTCTTTTTGCCCCCCTTCGCCCCATACACTCTCTCCTTTTCTCAGTGCCTTGCAGTCGCCTCCGTCGGCTAGTCTCTCTCCCCGGCGTTGGAATTATGAAAAATGCGCCCATCGACAGAGCGCCTCAGCTTCGATTAGCCGAGATGGGACATGACAGGCCGCGATCAATACTTATACCGTCCTATAACGTGTCAACTAATGAATCAATCTCGGCTAAATTTTCCATTTTTCAAAAGCCGACGCGAGAGACTGGAATATCCTCTTTTGTAAAGATATTATTATCGATTTCGTCGGCAATTTGACATCGGGGGTAGTTAATTCCACTCTAGAATAAAATTGAAAACACTTGAGATTGAAGTGAGAGAGGTAGAGAGAGGGAGGGAGGCAAGGGCAGAACAGAGCGGGAGGGGGAGAGACGGTTGTTGACTTGATAAAAGAGGATGGGAAGGGATGGAAGAAGGGAAAAGGGGAAGAAGAGATGCCGGGGTGGCAAAGGAGAGAAAACAATATGATCTATCTATCTATCTATCTATCTATCTATCTATCTTGTCTGTTTGTCCTCCCATCCATCCATCTATCCTTCGTCCATTCACCCAAACATCTATCTATTTTGTCTGTTTTTCCTATCTATCTTGTCTGTTTGTCCTCTGTCCATCTATCCATCCACCCGTCTTGTCTTTTTGTTCTCTGCTTTTCCTATCTATCTGTCTTTCTGTCTGTCCGTTCTGTCCATTTACCCATCTATCTGGTCTGCTTTTCCTATCTATCTATCTATCTATCCTCCATCCATTCACCCATCCATCTTGTCTGTTTTTCATGTCTTTTTCTATCTATCTATCTATCTATCTATCTATCTATCTATCCTCCATCCATTCACCCATCCATCTTGTCTGTTTTTCATGTCTTTTCCTATCTATCTATCTATCTATCCTCTGTCCATTTACCCATCTATCTGGTCTGCTTTTCCTATCTATCTATCTATCCTCTATCCATTCACCCATCCATCTTGTCTGTTTTTCATGTCTTTTCCTATCTATCTATCTATCTATCTATCTATCTATCCTCCGTCCATTTACCCATCTATCTGGTCTGCTTTTCCTATCTATCTATCTATCTGTCTATCTATCTATCTGTCT
>JAUMHE010000021.1:830033-853320 GCA_032359235.1 Enteromius mattozi
CCCACTTACAGAGCTGCGACGTCATCAGAGGTGTAGCTCCCCTTAACCTTTCCTTTTCCGGTAAGTATGGAATGTCAAAATTTACAAAATAATAAATAAATACATACGTATATAAATATACAAAGAAATGTATTGTAAAAAAAAAAAAATCAAATAAATGCTTAAATAAATCTACAAAAAAGCATGAATAAATATAAAATAAATACAGTATTTCTACTTAGATTTCTTTATTTATGCATAATTGCATTTTACACATGTACTTATTTTGACATTTATTTATGTATGTATTTCTTTGTCCATATAGTAATGAGGGTGTGGTTATTTCAGATATCATTTTCAAATAATAAATGAAAAATAAATACAAAAGTAAATAAATAAATAAATATGTGGAGAAAATATTCATACAGCAGCAGACTATGTGACTGAAAGCAAATATACAGTTAAGATGACCAAAAAAAAAAAAAAATGTTTTAACATGGTTTGTTAATCTTTAAAATTAAATGTTCAATCTGTAACAATTTTTCTCAGTAAAGGTTCTTTTTAAATTCATGTTTTAAATTCTGCTGTATGAATAATCTTCTTTACATGAAAGATTTAAGCAATTAATTCATTCATTCCAGTGTGTTTGAATTTGATCTACACAGCTACTGATTTCCTTTCAGAACAGTGTTTATGCAAATACAAACCTTGCTTTTTAATAAATTAAATCAGTTGAGATACAAGAAAGTGTCCAGACTGTTGTTTAGACTGAGTCTAATCATGTCAGCCTAACACAGCATAAAAGAGTGTTAATTATTAGTCTTATAAGTAATAACATGCACAAATGTGCAGGGATTCTGTATAACAACCATTATAGGCCCCATCAACTACTCAAGTCACCCCCCCAAGAGATTCACAACCTAAGTATTGACTTTTTCCTCAAACCTTTGATAAGTCTGTAAAGACATCTCAGGCTGCCTGCCAAGTCCTTTAGGTGTGTCTTTGTTATGCTGACTCGAAAGAGCTCTTTATGTGATGTGCATGATTGACAGCCATCAGGTAAGGCTCCATAGCTCAGTGGTTAGAGCACTGGTCTTGTAAACCAGGGGTCGCGAGTTCGATCCTCGCTGGGGCCTGACGGGAAACCTTTTAAAATGTGACCGCTTCTGAAAATGACCCTGAATTTCAATTGACAATTACACACAACATACTGAGGTCACTTGGATGAACACGAACCTTCACAGAAGAGGGAAAACTGGGACATGCAGGTCCTGTACTTCCGTGAAGGCTCTTGTTGGCATGAGAAATACAGTCATCCTTGAAGACAACAAAAATCAGACAGATCACCATTACAATAAAACCAGAGAATTTCTTTACACCACTGTGAGTTGTGCCAAACCAGGGGCTTTCAAGAGAAAGAAACCATTAGCTAATTAATGAAATTATTATTTCTCTGAAGGTTTAAAACCTACATATTTCTATTTATTACATACTGTCCTGTAACTCTACAACGCTTGAAAAAAAAGTTTTTTTCCTTAATGTGCCACTGCAATACCTTGTGATGCTGGTAGATGGCAGCAAAATCAAAAGTATCTAAATCAGAAGTTACTATGTGCTCACATACAGATACAGATACAAATTCAGGTGTGTCACTTTAATCACAGTGGGACAAAATTTCAGGCCGGGAAATCTCACATTCCCATCCCATAAACCCGCAGCAAATTTTTAGACCATGGACAACAATATTTTTTGTATGACTGTTATAATTACCACATAAAAAAGTTTAAATCCCTGGACTGAGGCAGTGCAAAGTAATTTAAGGTTATCACTTGAACTTCATTTTCCTTTTTAGTCTCTCTTTGTCCCTCATGTGTTTACTATTTTCACCAATTTTGTTCATCAACACATCTCCACCTTGTTGCAAAACAACCATAGTTTCCACATACACTATATCGCCAAAGTACTGGGACATCCCCTTCTAATGAACAGGACTACTAGTAGTTTTCATGTGTACGTATCTTATTGTTTAAGCATATAATGTTATTCTAGTGAACTGTGTGTGTGCTAACATTTGCTAGCAGTCTAATGTTCAGCTAAACAAAGACAAAGCTATAAACTACAATAGTCTATTTACGGATGAAACTGACCTGCACTTGAAGTCCTGAACAGGACAGTTAGGCCTCAGCTCCACCTCTCGCATCCTTTTGGCGGAGCGTGCGCGAGGCCAATCTTTGCCAGTCAAAACTACTGATTCGTGACTAATTGATATTTTAATTCGTTTCGTTATTTTAATTATTTTAATAGTGAATGGAAAATTCGTAAATAATAATCACTTTCGTCAATTCGGCAGGCAACAAAAACAATTGAAAAAAATAAATAAAATAAAATAATAATAATGTATGTCAGCGTGCCAAATTGTCTGACAGGCCACCAGGAACGCTCCTTATTGTAATAAATCATGATATTGGTAAATGGTAATGAAGTGAGATGCTGAATTGATCAGTATAATTTGGCTTGTACAGTTGTTTAACCATTGATTCGCATACTTAACTCCCTTACAGGAAAAACTTGATACACCAGATAAACACTATGAACTCCACCCTCTTTCAGAAGGTATCAGGAAGGATTTCTCTGTTCGGAGCCATAGGATGACTTATCTCAACTTATCTCAACAAAAGCTAAAAGGATTCAGTGATGTAGACCGAAAACATACTAAAAGGACTTTGTATTTCTACTAGACTGACACTCTATTAGAAAAAACAGCAGCTGATTCCAATGGTTTTTTATGAAACAAAAGAAGAGAAAGAGAAGACAAGATCATTGGATTTCAAAGCTGGAAATGGCTTTTGTGAAAAAAATATCTGTGGAAGATCTTTCTTGTCCTGTGTGCAGTGAAATATTCAAGGCTCCTGTTGTTCTGTCATGTAGTCACAGTGTCTGTAAAGAATGTCTTCAGAGATTCTGGGACACCAGAGATACTCAGGATTGTCCTATCTGCAGGAGAAGATCTTCAAAACTCAGCCCTCCTTGTAATCTGGTGTTAAAAAACTTGTGTGAGTCACTGACAGAGGAAAGCGCTTCAGGGTCTGAGGAGGTCTGCAATCTCCACAATGAGAAACTCAAACTCTTCTGCTTAGATGAAGAACAGCCTGTGTGTGTTGTGTGCAGAGATTCAGAAAAACATGGTAATCACAGATTCCGCCCCATCAGTGAAGTTGTTCCGTCTCACAAGGTAGAACACATTGTCTTCTTTACTAGTAGTAACAATATCATAATTTGTGAAGAAAATGTTTCTTTTAGTGCATCTTTGTAATAAAAATAAAATATATCCATGCATAAGTAGCTAGTTTGCACTGTATATGCAAATACAGAAACTGATCAAGCTGATTTTAATTCAAGGAGCATCTCAAAACAGCATTGACGTCCTTACAAAAGAAGTTGAAACACACAGAAAAAATGAAAAGAGAGTATAATAAAACAGTTCTGCACAACAAGGTGACTAAGAGTCAGATGCTCAGTTTTTTAAACAGTTTATATGGACAAAATGTATTTAAGCTATACAGCATAAAAATGCTGAGGTAAACTTGTCTGTTTTATGTTCAGACTCAGGCTGAACACACAGAGCAGCAGATTAAAGAGGAGTTTAAGAAGCTTCATCAGTTTCTGCAAGATGAAGAAAAAACTACAATCACTGCACTGAGGAAGGAGGAAGAGCAGAAGAGTCAGATGATGAAGGAGAAGCTCGAGGAGATGAAGAGACAGATCTCAGCTCTATCAGACACAATAAAAGACGTAGAGGAGAAGATGAACGCCAGTGATGTCTCAGTTCTAAAAGTAAGAACTGAATATTTGTTCTTGTGCACAAAACAACTTGCTCATTGTAAAGCATAGTCACCCTGAGAAGCTCCTTTAACACAATGAATTGGACAATTAATGTAAATGTTGATTGTTAAAGGAGATAATTAATTTTTTTTTTCATATTTTGCAGCATTTTAATGCCACAATGGAAAGGTAAGTGAGTTGCTGTGTCTCTTGTGCTTTTGATTGTGAACTCACAACGCTCAATGCAGTTCTGACTAGAGAATGTTTGGTTTTATCCAGAGCCCAGAGTTCACAGCAGGATCCACAGATGCTTTCAGGAGCTTTGGTTAATGTGGCAGATCATCTCAAAAATCTGACCTTCAGAGTCTGGAAGAAGATGCAGGAACTTGTTCAAAACAGTGAGTCTTTTAAAGAGCTAAGATGTTACAGACACAGTGTAAACTTCTGCAAGGTCCTTGCTTAAATTCTCAGGGTCACAGGAACATTTTTATGGGCAGGACCCTTCTTCATTGGACCTCAGAAAAACATTCCTCTGAAACCTTTGACTTTACATGTTAAAAGACGATCTACCAAAAACACCAAAATCCCAGTAGTTTCAGCAATAGGACAGTTATTCGAAATATTTATTAGAAATAATGTTCACTTACTTAAAATGTATATATTGTTTATATCTCTCCTCAGCTCCTGTGATTCTGGATCCAAACACTGCACACCCACGTCTGGTTCTGTCTGATGATCTGACCAGTCTGAGACGCAGCAAGACACAGCAACTGGTTCCTGATAATCCAGAGAGATTTGAGAAATATTCCTGTGTTCTGGGTTCAGAAGGCTTTAACTCAGGAACACACTTCTGGGATGTGGAAGTTGGAGACAATTCATGGTGGATTATTGGTGTAACCACAGAATCAAACCAAAGGAAGGGAGCAGATTTCTTTAACACCAATGTCTGGTGTGTTTGGTACAAAGATGATAAATATTTCTCACAGTCTCCAGAGATCCCCAACAACTCCTTTTCAGTTAAAGACAAGCTTCAGAAGGTGAGACTGGAGCTTGACTGGGACAGAGGAAAACTATCATTTTATGATGCAGTAACTAACAAACATTTGTGCACACTGACAACCATTTTCACAGAGAAAGCCTTTCCATTCTTTTATAGTCGTGATGAAACCTTCCCCCTAAGAATATTACCGGCTAAAGTGGTTGTTGGAGTCGGTCCAGTTTGTTTTAAATGATTTAACTGGGTGCAATCAATCTCTGTGTTTAAGATTCATCTTCAGTCTTGAACTCCTGAGTGAAACTATTAGAGATAAATGAATGTGAATTGTACTGAATTTTTGTGTGCAATACGTTTACGAACAAATTTAGTCAGCTGAGCTCAATATAAAGCAAAAGCAAGACTGTTGTTCTGTTTGTTAACCATCCGTATCTCCAAGGCTGTCATGATATGGGTTTACTGTCTAATTTTGAACGTTCAGAAGGGTCCCTAGTGTGTTGATTTATTTTCTCAACATATCACTGCTGTACCTCATAATGTGGGTTGCTGGCAGCAAAACAAAACATATCCAGGATTCAGGTGCTACACTTCGCAGTGTATTTTGTATTTGTATTTGCAGTGTATTGTTTAATTTACATACAGTTACAAATGTAGGTGACCTCAGATGATATCTAAAAAAATAAAAATAATAAAATACAGAATAAACTTGAGGTAGTTCACTGTAAAGAGTTTACTGACAATCTAATGGAAAAGGGGTAACTCTTCTTTATATTATATTAACCAGTTATTTTTACAAAGAAAGAAACCATATCCACAAGAAACTGAAATTGATCTGATGCAAGTGTGTTAGTCCTTTATGTGCTGTAGCATTCAGCGTTCAGTCAGCATGTGCATGTGTGTTTTGGAGGGAGTTTTCTGTTAGGGCACAGTGCAGGTGGCTTTATGGAGAGTATCTGATTGGTCAATACATTTGTAGGCAACTGGAGGAAGGAAAACTGCAATTTAGTCTGTAGTTTGTCTTTAGGACACAGATACAAACATCATTAAGTGTGGTTATAGAAATTAAATGTATTATAAAGTCTATAAATTTAGTGTCACAGCTTCAAAATATTCCAATATTTTTTTCTACATTATAAAAAAACACAATTTACAACAGACTTACCAATAGACCTGATATATCAAAATAATTTTAACTGGTTTCATAGAGGAAGGCACATCTGTGCTGCAGTCTGACAAAAAAGAAAAGAAAAAAAAGAGTATGTACATTGTCGAAGTAAATCAACACATCGACACTCTGACATGACACTTAAGATATAAACATATCCATTTACTTACTTGCTCGGCCATTATTATTTTAATCATGTTAAATATCTTAATTTGACAACACTAGTCTGATTCATATGTTTTGTTACTTTTTTAAGTCAGACTCACAGTTTAGGATTTTCCAGGGCAGAATTTTATTTAAAGATGAAGCTCCATGGTTGCATTTCATAATATTTCCTATTAAGTTCTGTGTGTTCTGGGTTCAGAGAGCTTTAACTCAGGAACACACTTCTGGGATGTGGAAATTGGAGACAATTCATAGTGGATTGTCCTGTCATTGCAATAGCTTAAATATTTTGATTGAAGTTAAATCGAATAAATTCAAGAATTTGCCATTAAAGACAACAGACACAATTATTAAGATGGTGATAAAAATTCCTCTGGAAATCAATTCCAGGAAAAGTTCATTTCTGACCCTGTACTGTAATATTAATAATTAAACTGTAAATATTATAATAAATTTGTAGTAAACACTTTACTATAAATAATTTATCTGCGTTGAACTGTAGTTGTTTTAAAACCCTAATCAGTAAGGCCTTGAACTCTTGAATGACTTTATTCTCAAATAAATCTAATTCTTCTGCACTCTTAAGTCGTATGTTAATAGCATCTCCAGTCTTCCTTTTAACAAGTCTGTCTTTAGCTCTAATGTGAAGTAACTCCATAGTCAAAATGCTACACATACCTTTTGCCCGTTTTGATTTATCATCTAATTTACAGGAGTTTAATTTACAATGCTCTCTTAATGTTGCTTAATTTAAAAAGTTGAGGCTTTCTTGGTTAGAATAATGAGTGAAACTCTTCACTGTAAATACCTCATAATGCTGGTAAAAGGCAGCAAAATAAATATATATTAAGCCAACTGTGACAACGCTGTGCTTTGTATTGTTATTGGTTTAACGAAGTTACACATACAGATGATCTCAGATAACACTTAGGCAAACAAACATCGTAAGAATTCAAGTAGTTCACTTAAACAAAACACTGAACATCTAAATAATAAAAAAAACTATTGTGTGTAATCAATCAAATTAAAGACATACACAAGGAACGGAATGTGATACAAGTATGTTAGTCCTTCACATCCACTGGTCAGCCAGCATTTAAAAGTGCATTTAGAAAAGTTTTATATTCTCTCTCATGGCACAATGCAAGTGGCTTTACGAAGAGTCAGGTATCCAGTCACTACATCTGTGGGCAACTGACGGATGTAGGAAAACTCTTCTGTCGATGCAAAGCGCAGTTTAGTCTGGGGGTCAGTGTAGTTTGCCTGGGACACAAAGACACAAACATCATTAAGCACAGTTAGATAACACTACTCTCATAAAATAGCGACTGCTTCCAAACTATTAACATACAACATTCTCTAACAGACTCACCGGCAGACCTGATATGTCCGAGTACTTTTTAGCAGGTTTCATAGAAGGAGGCGCATCTATGCTGCAATCTGACAGACAAAAACAACAAAAGACGTGTTGTCAGATGGATTAAATTAACACAGACAACACAACACAGACAACACTGGTTTACAGTTATGATTCGACAATTCGATTAAATGTTTGTATTTTTTGTAACTATATCCCTAGCATTATAATCACTAGTATGAACAGACAATTCAGTTTGATTTCTTTCTTTTTTTTAAACTTTTGTAAGTCAGACTCACAGTTAGGATCAGTGATTTTCCAGGGCAGTGCTTTCTCCGCTGCTAAAATCTGCTTCAGATTTTTCCACGTCCGATTTTTCTTCCCTGCTGCTGCTCCACCGATACCTGAGTGCTAGTGAAGGAGGAAGAACTTATGAATGTACTGAACTGGTACACACAACATTTTAGACTCTATTCCAATCTAGAACAATCTTACCACAAAGTTGGGGTTTTTAAAAGGAAGACATTTGGTAGAAGTCTCATCAACAGCCCCCACTGGTTTTCCTTCAGAGGTCGACTCCACTGGAGCAACCTGTGACAATTGCTGCACCGTCAAAGAGAAACACAATGAAGCAAACAATGTGAGCGGTATACCTGTCACGTACAGGGCTATGGCTAGTTCTTTACCTGAGCCTGAATAGTTGAGGGCGCAGGCTGTGTTTTCTTTTTTTTGCTGCTGTTGTTGTTGTTTGGCTGCGGGGTTGTGTGGGTCGCGGGACTGACGGCTCGTTTCTTGCTCCGGGCCTGAGCAACTAACGCCGCCGCTGTCTGAGCTTTACCCGCCGAGAGCCCCGCTGGATTTAACTCCCTTGCTTTTGATACTCCCGGTTCAGAAGAGGCAGACATTTGTCTTCATAGACTTTTAACAAGCACAACCTAAAATGTTGTAAACACGTTAGCCTGCAGCTCTTCACAACATCCCGTTCACCCGGAAGTTATGAAAACGTGCCAGACGTTTGTGTTCCGTTGCTACACTCGATTTCTCCCGATGGTTCCGCTTGTTGGACTATTGTGGAACAAATATAAAACAAAATAAAATATCGCTGTCATTTGTACATTTACACTAAAATTAATAATCTTTCAGTTTGTTTCATGTGTTCTAATTTTTAGTTAGATAATGATAGACTTGTTGATCTCTGAAATCAATAAAGTAACTGAGCCTAATGTCTCTTTAGTTTAATTTGAAATAGGGCCAACACAAGGCCTATTCCTTTTCACAGCAGTTAGCACTGAAGTTAAGTTTGATTTATGCTCTATGACAGACTCATTATAGAATACAAGAGGGTAGTGGCATTTATATTTCAATCACATGTGTTGCTGGGGGAAATAAATGACTAATTAACTTTGTTAAAAACAGATGTCAGGTAATTATGTCTCCTCTCTCTGTAGAGTTTGATACAACATCCACCACAGTGGCATTGTCCTTCATGTCTCCCTTCCCATCTGTCTTTCACTGAGAGAGAAACGTAATGACAATTCACACAGCATCAAAAAGTTATTTCCATTTGAACCATTATCAGTGTAGTTGTAAATTTGTGATTTTAACTGATGTACAGACCAAACCACAACAAGCCTTTATATATAAACACTTATATGTCTTCCCGTTATGGATGTCTAACTTGAGTTTATTTTTATAGCAATCAGGTATATGGATATATTAGAAATATTACTTTCTTCATACTGTGCCTATTTTACATCATATCCAAAGAGAGGAGGCTTCAAAGAGGTGAGTGTTCCCTTTCTTCATTTCACTCTCTCTGTTCTTGTCCTTTCTTTGAATGCCATTACTTGTCATTTCACCTTTTCTGCCATCTCAAATGTCAACTTCAGAGTTCACGTCGTTCTCTTTCATATGGACCCCTCTGAATGTTTTGAAGTGAAATATTGTTGGGAGACATAAAGAGAAAAATGTGAGAGAGAAATCGCCACATGCTCAGTAGAACATTATGTTGTCCTTGAGTTTATTCAGTGCTTCCAGTAATTTTATCATTCAAACTCATATTAAAAAACAGACTATGTCTTTTTATTCTGCCTGGCTTCCTGCTGTACTAAAAGCAAAGGTGTTGTTTTAGCATGTTGTGATTTTGTAAATATTACCTTGTTGAGTTATATTAGTTTAATTTTACCAGCTAATCAACAAGTTACCTGGTACAGGTAGGTTAATAATATTATTCACAAACTCAGTGTTTAGGTCTGCAATGCAGGATGTTTAGTAATTATGGCTGATAATTGCTGTGACATTTGAAATGCTTTGAACCATGAAGCATTTCTTTAAAACTAACATATTCAAACACAAATGACCCAACATCAACTATTTCCTTCTCTTTTCTACAGCAGTTCTCTACCTTTTTCAGCCAATATTCAAAGACACCCTCATGTAGGCGCAGATATTTCCTTTGGCACTTCTGCTGTTTTACAGTGAATAAAACGTTCCCACAGTTTATCCTGGTATCCTGTTGACATTGCTTGATAATTATCGCTATTATCATATACACACACACACACTCACTCACTCCTCTTCCTTGAAGAAAACAACTGAGATGTTGCATGCGGCCGCTGATAAGAAGAGACAGAGCTCCTCTTTCCTGCTATAGTGCTGGGTCTGCATCCTCTCTTGGAAGTTGACCTGAATACATCTGTTTGATTCACCTCAATTTAGTCCTGCTGTAGTGTTTTGGCTGTACTATGGCTGAGTTACTGTTTTTTTTATAAAAGGCTGAGAAAGGAATGAGGCAAAGAACGCCCTGAACACAATTGATGTCTCATTTATATTTCATCAGGACGATGCTGCTACAAGTGGCTGCATGCAATACATAAATAAACTATAGATGGAGATTCTGTCTTGAGGTTCAGTTGCAAACAACCATGAATATTTTATGAGTTAAACTTAAAATGCAATAAATGAAAGATTGGGCTTTTTCCTGGGTCGTTGTTTTGAAAGTCACTCTATCTCAACCAACCTCAAATACACAACTGAATACTGAGAGATGTTAGATCTTTGTGTGTGTACTTGTTTATGCTACATTGTGGGGATGGTAAAACCTGACATTTTTTGACATTGCTGGTCCCAACAAGGAAAAAAAACCCTCGTGTAAACAGTAAACAGTGTTTATCTGAAAGTGTAACAATGCAAACTGATTGTTTTTTTTTTTTGCAAGGGGTAGGTTTAGGGGAGAGAATATTGTTTGGTCAGTATAAAAGTCTACAGAAAGTTTCCACAATTCACAGAAACAAACATATCAAAAAATATGAATAATATAATAAAACAAAAAACAACAACAACATAAAGTGAAGAACCAATCCTTTTTTCTAGAAAAACACTAAGAATTATGATGAATAAAATAATTCTCTGGAAGTTTTCACAGCTGCCCAGCACATAGGGCAAAGGTCGTGTTGATATTGCCATTTTGTATTTTTCTCAAACCAGGAAGTGAGAGTGTGTTTTTTCCAAAGAACAGAAATAATCTCACTACAGGATGTCAACATTATGGAGCAGTTTATATCTAAGTGGTGCAAAACAAAGGGGTAGAGGTAGGGCAATGGGTGACATTATGTAAAGTTATATAAGCAATAAAAAGTAAGTATCCCTTTAACAAAAAGGGTAAACATATGGATCAAAATGTCCAAATAGAGGACACACATCACAACATAAACCTACCCTTACCTGTAATAATTACCAGTGGTCTACTTTGATGGGTATGTACAGGAAGGCAATAAAAATGCAATGGTCATATAAATATACTTACATAGGAAAGCAAAATTAAGATTTTAAAATGCTTTTGTTATTGATGTCAAGGGCTGTGCGATCAACACTATTTTAGTGCAAATTCACCAACAACTTGACAGTACACCTACTACAGTATTCGAACCAGTGTTTGATTGAAGTGTTATCAGACCTCTGGTGTTCATGCAAAACATCCAACAACACTGTCAGCACTGTTTAAGCAAAACAAAAGTATTGAGTTTCCTTATCGGCCTAGGTCATTTTAGTCATTTTTCATTTTGTTGGCCTAGTGCAGTTCATAAATCAGAATTATATGCTTTTTTCTTCTCAATGTATTATTTATTTAGCCAGACAGTTAGATGTCTGATAGTAATATTTCCACTGTCCACCCATGGCTCCCCCAATTTGTGTCATGAATGCCATCGCATTGACAGTTCTCTTCCGGGTTGACAGAGTGGGCGGGTCTCTTCAGATGCTCCGTCTCCGTTAGACCGAGTAGCGGCGCTCACTCAGTGCTTTCAGCCGGAGCGCAGCGCTCATCTCGCGGACGGAGTGTCCTCGATCTT
This sequence comes from Enteromius mattozi, assembly GCA_032359235.1. Classification (NCBI taxonomy): domain Eukaryota; kingdom Metazoa; phylum Chordata; class Actinopteri; order Cypriniformes; family Cyprinidae; genus Enteromius; species Enteromius mattozi. Next base: position 841,865 of record JAUMHE010000021.1, read on the forward strand.
CGGCCAATTCACCCCGTAATTGCCAGCGAAAAGGCCGCTCCGCGCGTATTTAACTAACGGGTTAACATCCCCCTCGGAGCGAAACAGCGGAATTAGACAAAAGCGCTGTATTTAAAGCCAGCTCTCCGCTCGATCATGCTTGGGATTAATTTCTGAGGTACTCCGATCTGAAGATCACATTTTTTTTCAGCGCGTGGAGCCTCAGACCTGCCCTGGGACGAAGCGAAAAGACTCCTATCGTCCAGTGCGCTGTCGAAACGAGAGAAGGTAAAATCATTTAATTCCTCAAGCTAACATCTAACCCGCATAATTACCATCGACTGCCGGTTTCTTGCGCTCTTCTGTAGCAGACAGACTGGTGTCAGTGTTAAGCAGAGAGAGGTTAAACCGGAGCAGTGCTCCTCAATTCGGGAATTAGACTTTTTTCAAGCGTCCGCATGATTACACATTGAAGACGTGTATAAACAAATTTACCATTTTAAAGCTAACAAGTAGCCTATGAATGATTGTATTACTCCTTATTCTGTAATTTAGTACAAATCAAATATTAACTTCCAGTGAGCAATACATTAGGCTATTCATTTCTGTTAACGTTAATAAAATACATTGTTATTTCTCGTTAATATAGTCCATTCAGTAATATTAAGTAATAGGCTACTACTTTTGTATTGATGTATTAGTACATGTTGGAATTACTATTAAGAAAGTACTGGTTCATGTTAACTAATGCACTCTGTTATTCAGGTTCTTGGATTCATTCTAGTAGTTACTACTATCTACAACATCCTAGTACAGATTAATGAGACATGATTAGCATCTATTCCAGGTGTTAACATTCTTCATGTCACTACTTGCAGTTGTTTTTTACTGTGCAAATGTAATTATTATTTAAAATGGCTGCTTTATGGGTACAATAAAATATTTCCACTAGTTGGAATATGTATTACTGTCTAATAAACAGGCTCTAATATTCAGTTGTCAGTAAGAAAACCAGAACAGATATTAGTAACCTTTAAAATGACTATTTAGTCACTAGTAACTAAAGCTATTATAAGATATAGCTACTATAAGACAAACTATAAGAAATTAGTACTAAATATGTAGAATCAAAAATAAATGGCTTACATCTGAATGACAAATTCCCATAGAATTCAATGGCGATGTTTTGTTCCAGGTTGTTACTGGAAACACTGGTGTACTGTAGTTACTCATCATATTGAGAGTGACTAGTAACAAAGGAATAAGTACTGATAACTAATTAATATGTTTTAGTAGTGACAATGGAATTCATATGTCATCAATAGAATTAGTAGTGGGTTCGGTATGTAATGCCTAGCTACTAGTGAAGTAAAAAAAAAAAGCCCACTAGTCACTGTTGGATTACTTGAAATGGCTTAAGTTACCATAAGTACTTCCCTGTTCAGATTGACATCGCTGTTCAGACATTAGCTCTTTTGAGGGCTGCTCCAGTGTGTAGGAAGAGTCAGAGAAGTAGGCTGACTTTAAAAAGAAGTGATCCTCGGTGAGCTGCTTCTATTCTTCTGCTGTCGATTTCGGTAATGGGAAACTTTGACCCCCAGATACCTTGTTTGTGTGTTTGAATTACATAATTCTGCTATGCTTATTACTGAATAGCACTTGTCTAGTAAAAGAGCTGTTTTATGGTTCAGTGGCTCTGTGGAGCCCATTGATGACATGACAGGGGAAATTGAGCATGCTTTTGTTGAGCGCCCCAAGTTGTCATCATCACGTATTGTGTTGCATGCTGCTGAAGCACTACTAAATAAGACGTCAGTCATGCTTACAGCCAACGACGCCCCTCAAACTGCTGGCACATCGGGCAGCGTCCACTCCTTTAAATTTGATTACATTTGGAGCTCTGTGGTGGGGCCGACTTTATAGATCCAGCAGATGATTGATCATCAAGACAGACGGTGCACTTATGTCTCAGTAATCGCTGGAAGGACCATTAGAAGATGAGAGCGTGGAGACGGCAGGCGGCGGGCCCCTAGAGTCAAAAATGAAGCCGTACAAGCAGAGGGTGCAGGAACGGAACTGTCATGTTTTTTCACAGAGGAGAGAACGAGCTATCCATTATTTATCTGCTGCTGCTTTCACTGGCCTTCTTCTCAGCTCTAAACAGCACACGGGCTATGTGGATTTTGGACAGACCCCCGGGTACATGCGTGCTTTAGTTGGGGGGAATTGATAGTCCCAGTGTGTGAAGGGGTAAAGCGTAGCCTGAGGGCATCAAATGGTAGCTGAGCTTGGAGAATACGTTAAACCAAAAAGGGAAGAGGCAAAGCATCGCTTTGAGACTGTAATATATCTCTAGTCTGTGCAGTATTGTTTTGATTTTTAAATTTTTGGGGTGAATAATTCATAGCATCAACACAAGATATTGTGTGTCAGGCAGATTTTTATTTTAATAATTTTTTACATAAAATTTTACAGTTACTGTATGTAACTTCAAAAGCTCAACTGACAGTACCATAACAAAACAATATTATAGTAGTATACTAAAGAAGTAGAACAAAGTAGCAAAATAAAATAAAAACAAAATGATATGTACATTTAAAATGGATGTAGATTAAAATAAACGATGGTAAAACATGGAAGGAAAAGATAAAAAAGAAAATCCAAAAGAAGTAATAAAGAACCATTTAAATGAAGAAAAAACAATAACAATAATGATATTTTCATGCAGTTAAAAAAATAATAAATGGATAACATAATCAACAATAAATCTTAATGGAAAAAACAGTTATGAAAATAATGAAGGCATTTTCTAATAGGAAACAGAAATTTCATTCAGTTGTTATAAATTGATAAACAGACATCATATTTTGCTAAATTGCGATTGATGCTGCAGTCTTTTTTTCATAAATACAGACATATTGTTAGATTTAATTAATTAGAAGATTTAACCAGTGATTGATGCTGGAAGTTATCATATAAATTCACACAATGCATGTTAAAGATGATATTGTGAATGAGTTATGCATGTATGTTTCATTTTTTTAATTGACCTCGTAATCTTAATGTCAAAACTTGATCTTCCAGTTAAAATGACTGACTCTGTGGTGATGTGGACCAGCCATCTCCAATCGTTTTTGTTCTGCTTAAACTCCACCTCTCCAAAATCACCCACATCTCAAAAATCCAATCAACACTCACACAGAACAGAACCAGACTCCCACCCCACACTTTTTTCCTTTTTTTTTTGTATAATCCATGACACTCAGATTTACGTCACAGCTATAGAAACAAAAACATCTGCTGGTTCTTCCGTTTCATCACGATCATAACTTGAAAATCCAAAAAGTCATTAATAACGTAATATTCTCGGCAACAAAAAAAGATAAGGTCAGGCAGATATGCAAGTAGCTCGGTGCTGAGAAATCTTGGAGAGGCTGCCAGGTCCTACATTTATAGGAAATGAATCATGTTCCGCTGGACTGGGCTGTGCAGCGCAGCATGCTGTTTCCCTTCTCAGCAAGACTTCAGCAGAACTGCAGATGTGCATCCTTAATGCGTACAGTACTCGGCATGTGCATGCGCACGCTCGATTGCGCCAGTGAGGTGCATGTTGTTGGACTGACAGTGGGAGCGGCTCTGTGTTTGACACGCTACTGTGCGCTTTAGCTCCGTTCTTGATGTGCGAGTTTATGCTGGTGTGCATTCGTCGATGTTTGTGTTGGGAAAGGGGGGGGGTGTTTAGTGTGTTCCTCCAAGAGGCTTTGGAACAATAGTCCCATTCTGTGACTCTCCCTAGCTGCTGCCCGGGCCTGGCCGAGCGCTTGCCAGAACAGACAGACAGATGGAAGGGATCGTGTTCCTGCCGGCACCTGGCATCACAGAGCACAGGAATGCCATTGTTCCTCAGTAACCCAGCGTCCGACTCGCTTTCCTGGACAGGCAATGTCGAAGCGAGGGTGGAACTGAATTATAAGTCGCATGACGCAATGAATAACAGTTAAAGTGCCGTTGACCGTCATTGGCAACGTCTGACATGAGAGCTGGGGAAAGTGAAAGCTTATGAAGTAAAGCCTAGGACTGTTGTCCAGGGTCATCGGTAATGGATTAGATTAAGACCCTCCTTTAGCACTTGTGAAGCGCTCAGATATTGACATTCGGGTTAATGGGGATCTCCAGAGGGCCCGTTCATGGCGGCTGCTAGACGAGGCAGGACCTTTAAGGCCATATTTTAATACATAGGCCTTAAATAGAAATGACCGCAAACAAATAATGTTCCATAACCTTTTCTGCATGGTTCCTTGCAGTCAGAATCCACTGTTTGCTCTAGCTTCATATCTATCCTCAATCTGTTTGTTCGGTTGAACGTTTTACCCAGCCTGTTCTCTTCAAGATTGCAGATCTGGGTTATTAGAAATAGTGTAAATGGTCATTTAAGAACTGTTCACTGAAAGGTTCTTTGGGGAACCGAAGTTCTTCTATGGCATCACTGCAAAAACACCCTTTTGGAGCCTTTATTTTTAAAGTCTAGGTGCCATTGGTTGAGGCAGTGTTTTAGCACCACACAACCACAATATTTACATTTTTTGAGGAAATCAGTCTATAAACGGCTTTAACAGAAAGCAAACTGAGAACTTTAACTCACCGTTGATGTTTATGCTATTTAAAATAAAAAACATGTTTTTATGGATGTAGTTTTAGTAAACTGTAATAATAACCTTGCATGTGCACATTTAGTAGCTAAAACTATTTCACTAGAAACGATGTGAGGAACTGAAACATCAGGGAATGTAGAAAGAAAGCTGGCCAGACGGAGACGGGGAACTGTCCTGTGAGTGGTGGAGCAGTAGACAGATGAGATCAGCAGAATATTCCTCAGACACCAAAGTAACTTTTGAAAAAGGAAAGTGAAAATATGCAAACGACACCTGAATATTGATAAGTATTGAGTAACGGATGTGTCGAGCATGATGATATTCAGTTGATGTTCTAGAAAAGAAAAAAAGTCAAATGGAACGACATAAGGGCGAATAAATTTTTACTTTTGGGTGCATTGTCCCTTGAAGTTCCAGCCATGTGTTTGTCTAACAGAGGCAGCTGGGCTGTAATTAGATTTGCTCCAGACTCTTATTGCTGTGGAGATGCAGATCTCCAGCTCATGGTCCATCAGATAACAAATTCACCATAATGATGATCTCTGAGATTTTTCATTCGATTAGGGGAAATATCTGTAGGAAATGTTGACAGGCTTTTTTTGAGCCGATGCTGCGCTGTTCAGCGCTGGTCTGAAATGAAATTAAAGCTCATTAGGACTGATTGGATCTGTGGCCCTTCGGCTGACGTCGCTTGTTCTTTACATTAAATTGTCTAACAGATAGCGTGACATCATCTTCAAGCTGCCATTTTGTATCCCCACATCGTAAAACTGCATTTGGAGCATATTTGGCATCGTTGACATTAACAAGATTATTTCTTCTCATAGTGGGCTGGAGGATGATTAATCACAGGAGATCCCCTTCTCCACGCATTGGGATCCTACTTTGATTTCCTTTCATCTTCGCTCCTCACGTCTCCCTTTCTATCATTCTCTCTCTTTCTCTTTCCCTCCTCCTCTGTTTCGTTCAGTCTATCTTTCTTTTAGATTCTTTCTCTCGTCTTAGTCAGTCATATTTAGCAATGAATCATTTTGCCTTCGAGCGTACAAGGACCTAAATGCAATATCATAATTTTCTGATCTGTGTCAGTTGAGAGACAGAGATCTAAATTGATGTTCTGTGATGACCAAAGTATTATAGGCAAGTATTGTGTAAAACAAAATATATATCTGGAAATGGTTCAATAGACCATCTGGCAGAACGTCGGGATTAGACTGGGGTAATGAGTTAGTTGTCCACTTGTTTCCGTCTCCTAATGAAGTCAGAGACATTAAACTATATTAAGTGGCGGATGGTATAATGGCTCAGGATGTAAAGTGACTGGCTTTAGATCGAATAACAGAGGCACAAAGGAAACAGGCAGATTACAACGTGATAAAAAGACATGCGCTGAACAGAACTATAGAAACTGGGATGTTGGTCGAGTTACAGACGCGTGTACAGAGACTGGAATGGAGGTTGTGTTACACTGTTGAAGAGAGAGCTGCGTTGTGTGGATGTGAGTGTAGGTAAAGAGGGGATGTAACATCGAGACGGGGGCGATTCTAGGATTTCAGTCTTACAGGGGCTCAGCTTCTCGCTTGAGCTGATGTGAAAAAGTCTGAGAAGTTGTGTTTTCCAATCTTATTGTAGGTAACGAGGTGGAAAATTTACAGTAAAAACGTTGCTAAAATTCCTGGAATATTCCAAAAAAGACACGATTAACCGGTAGAAGTTTGTCAACCGATAGAGATTTTGGTCTATCGTCTTAATCGCGATTGAGATCACGTGACGTTGCACGTTACGTAACCACGCAATACACATTCACTTCGCCAATGGAAGAAGTCTGTGCAGCAGCGGTGAGTTCGCTTACATGTGACGAAACCAACAACAAGGAGATTGTAAAGAAAAAAGATGCATCGTCTGTGGTGTGGAATTGGTTTGGGTAACATTGTAGGAAAAGTGATACGAATGAGTCGAATGTGATTTGCAAGGTATGCAAGAGCACTGTTTTAGCAAGCGGTGGAAACACAACAAACGTTTTCTATCATCTCAGATCCAAGCAGGCAAACGAATATGGCCAAAGTCAAAAAACAAGTGAAGATAAGGAACAGGAATAAAATGTTTTTAGCTTTTACAGAGCTGGTATACTGTCAGCACTATGTTAGTACCTGTTGTTCTGAGAAAAAAAACATTATAAAAACATTATATAAAACAGTTTCTTTGTGTTTTCATTTTTATTTATGCGTTTTCAGATACAAATTGCTTCTTTTTGGTTATATCAAAATGATCCTTGAGAATCATTCTGATTCGGTGCTCAGGAAATATTTCTTATTAATACTGTTTTTGAAAATAGTTGGATTTTTGTGGAAACTGTAATACATGTGTTCAAGATTTTGTTCTTTATTATCACCTATGATTAATATAATATTCTCACTGAATAAATAAATACATTTCTTAAAGAAAAAGCATAATGACCCCAATAATAAATACAATTGGATGAATTTGTGGCATTTTATTTTGTGAACAGAGTGCTTAAATCATTGTATTTGACCTGGTCCACAACTAAGGGAAGGATAGTTTTCGACTTTAAAGTTGATCAGGTTTGAGCATGTTGCAGTAATGTGCTTTATGACATCATTGTACTGTCTTCTGGTGTGCAGATTTGGAGAAAAAACTGTGCGTGTGTGTGCATGTGCTTGATGCCCTGCTGTTAGCGTGTGTGTTTGACAGTGCTTGTGGCCTTCTCCGAGTACAGATAGTGTTTTATGGAAATAGGTCATCCTTAGCCAAAAGGGATCAGAGACAGACTTGTCTAAAGGAACAGTGCTGAGTTGAACCTGTTAACACCAATGCAAAACAGTACCACTAATGGACAGGCCAGCTCAAGTTTGTTACACTCCAGTATTTGGGAAAAGTCTTAGGTCTAATTGAATCTCTTCCATTAGTGGTGCAGAGGTCTTCTTTTGATTAGCTGTAGCTTTTATGCTAGCAAACTGTTTCTCTTTTTGAAATAGGTTGAAGGTTAGAGTTATTATTGTTAGCTAAAATTAAACCAATAAAAACACTCTCATTAATTGAAATAAAGTAAACATTAACTGAAATAACTTTTTTATTTATACTGAAAGCAACAAAAACTGAAATAGAAATGAATACAATTATGTAGACTTTAAAAGAAAACACAAAACAAAAATAAAAACTAATTTAAAATATTGAATATTAAAAACTCTAATAGTATCTCAGTGATACTAAACACTGGATCACAACAGAGAATGGAAGACTCCTTACTTTCTGTTAATCTTTAACTTAATGCGTGACAACATTAAAATCAACTTATTTAAATCGGCAAATAGTCAGTGTTAATCACTAAACTAACAAAGATGCATCGCAACCAAAGCCCAGTGATGAGAAATTTGTTTTTCTATCTACACCATAAACAAAAATGTGTGATGCTGCACAGTCAAACACAGCCAATCTGAATGATTTATTTTACATTTAAATACACACATAAATCCTTTATTAAAATAATAATAATCATTTTATCTTTATTTATCTCCCTGTATAGCTCATGTAAACTTGTTTGTAAATTACGTGGCAAATATTTTCATATTGTCATGCGCTCTAACTCCGTTTACTTGCAACCGTATCCAGATTATCTGCTAAATATTGTTTAGGGTTGCTTTAGGGGATAGAACAGCTTGCTTGCTCAGGCTCAGTCGCTGTTGTCCTAACCGTCTCCACAGACTTCAATGCTAAGTCCTCATTTTCAGCGTATTCAGCTTGTATCGCTTCTCAGCCGATCGGAAACCAAGCCTAACAGTGTTTATGTTTATGTAGCTGGTCTCCAGAGTTTACGAAACAGGCAGTTTGCACCTAATTTACAGCTACATAGAATGATGCTTAGCAGAGCAATGCAGTGACTTGGAAAGAAGGATGTAGGTATGTAAAGATCCCTAAAGGCTTTAGATTGAAAAATAATGATGCAATATGAACATTTTGTTGTGTGTTCTGCTTAGGGCTGCCAAGTTAATTGGAAAAATGGAAGTAATGGTAAAGTGTCCATTACAGCATTTTGCCTTTATGACAGAGGCTTTTCATTCATTCATTCATTTTTTGAAACAATTAACAATTAATTGATGCACAATATTATCAGTGCATATTTGTTTTGGCCGTTATTTAAAATATTAGGTGTTTAATTGTACATGTAATTTAGTCTATTTTTACATTTAAAACTGCCTTAGACATATGCTAACTTAAAGTTTATCTTTAAAAACACTATTTAATATTAATGTTAGCAGATCTCTAAAATATCATCCATTATTCATATTATACAATCTAACGTTGTGATGCCTAAATTCATTGTATCATTTAAAATGATTGATTTGTGTTAATTTTTTTAAATTATTATTTTTAATAATGACACAGTAATTGTAATATCTGCCTATTATTGGTAATCTCTGTATTTAGTAACAACGCATAGGTTGGTAATCTTTAGTTTTTTTACTGTAGATGTTGCTGACCTTGCTTATGTGGACATTGAAACAGCCAGTGAGTATTTACTAGAACTCTCACATTGTAAACAACTCAGTGTAAATAAGTGATTCATTCTGTGGACAGAGTCCAGAAATCATGGACAGTCGATGAGTTTATGCTGAACTGCAGGGCTATAAAAACAGTCATGTGAACAAACGTGGACATACAGTGACACTGTCATTCATTATAACAGGAGAGTGTTCTAGTGTTGTTGTGTTTTGCTCACTTCCCATTTACAATTTATTAAAAATGTGAATAACAGTTTTGTTTTTCATGGCGCTAAGTGGGCCAGTGTGATCCTCTAGACAGCTGATCTTCTTGATCTTGATTTAATGATGTATGAAACAGCAAAAAAGTAATTTTGAAACATATTGTACACTTGTTTTTAAATGCATAGTCTAAATAAAGCTATTGCCAAACACAAAATAAGTATTTTAACTCTTTCCCTGCCAGTTAGTTATAGGGAAATCCATTAATTTTTTTTTCAAATTCTGTTTTTCTATTTAAATTTTTGTAAATCCCATTTTTTTCAGTTTTAGTTTTCTATGTTAATGATTAAATTAAAAATATTAATCAAAAAGCATGTCTAAGTAATTGAAATCATTAAACGTGTACAATTTAACAGCAATTTATTAAAAGGTTAACAAAAATGCAATTTTAATTAATTAATTAATTAATTTATATCGTATGAGAAATACTGTCTATTTAAATTTTTTTGATAAGTAATTTTTCCTGTTAAATATTTCTTAAAAATAATGTTTTAATAGGAAATGTATTAGTTAGTAGTAGTAGTACTATCATTATATTAAGTAATATATTTCTGTCACAGTTTCTTCATGTTAAACCAAACTTTTATTTTGCTGTGGAGACCTTTAAACTTTGTTAGTATATCATATGTTGACAGTTTATCTCAAAATAAATGATAAAATGCTCTTTAAGTGACTCTCAGGGTCCTAGTATTTTCAGTTGTCAGTCACCACTAGTATTTTTAATATTTTTTTTATAGGAATGTGTAAACATATCTGTTATAATTCGTTAAAAAACATGAATTGCCACAGTAACTTCTCAGTGATGGATAAACGTAATCAGCAAAGGAAAATGTTGTCACTGGGGAGGAAGGAGTTAATGTAAATTCTGTTAATTGATGTTAATAACTGTGAATGTCAAGAAAAAAATCAACATGTCCGACTTGTCATAATTGGAGTCTTACAGCAGTGTCTCGTAAATTCACCCACACTGTCTCTCCCTTGCTGTTTTTGCTTAGAGCTGGAGTGAAGACAGCTTGTGCTGTTCTTGAGAGAAGATGCATTCTCTCGTTTCGCAGCACATTTCGTTGCATGTGTGTGTGTGTCTCTCGCTGCTTTAGGGCTGGCAGACGTGACTTGTCCATAGCGCTTGCATCTGTGGCTGTGCCACCCTGAAGTGTTTACTCACACTGTGCTCTTGATTGATTTTTCCCTCTCTCTCTCTGTCCTCGTGCAGTCGCTCTCAAAAAGAGAGAGAAGGCCTGTGTAGTGATATCATCAGGGTTTTGCAGGGTGCTTTCTCCAAATGGCTTCAAATAAATAATTTTTATGTACCCTCATTTTCTGCTGCCAAGCTTTGTGTAACGACGGTACTGTAATGTAGTTCAGTTCAATCAAGCACATTAAAACTCTCACAGACATTAAACTGTTATCTTTGCTTTGTGTCTTTTGTTACATTAGTGCACTAGTCTGTTTGAGCAAACTGCCTAGCTAGCAGAGAGCGGGGTAAAATGCGTCACTTCCTAAATCTAGCACAAAGGACGAAGTATTTTTAGCAAACATTATCATGTAGTTGAGGAGATCCATCATATAATTTTAGATAGAATTTTTATGTTTTTGTTTTCTATTGCAACATCTAATGTTTGCATGGCAGGTAAAAATGATGTCAAATGCGGTCAAAAAATTAATCGCGATTAATCGCATCAAAAATAAAAGTTTTTCTTTACAGAATATATTTGTATGTACTGTGTATATTTATTAAGTATATATAAATACAAATACATGCATGTATATATTTAATAAAAATATGTTATGTTTATATATTAAATATATTTAGATATAATATATAATATAGGGGTGGGCGATATACCGGTAGACACAGTTAACCGGTAGAAATGTGTCAACCGATAGAGATTTTGGTCTATCGTTTTAATCGCGGTTGAGATCACAGCTTAACGGACGCTACCTTAACAACGACCGGGAGAAACCACACTACTGTCCAATTTTATTCATAATAAAGACTTGCCACTGTCAAAAGAGCAAGCTCTTATTCAGTTTATAAAGTTAA
>JAUMHE010000021.1:853420-870999 GCA_032359235.1 Enteromius mattozi
TAAAATTCTTATTTTTTATTTTCCTCTATTGTATTCTAATTCCATACTGTTATAAAAATATATTTTGAGTTTATTTTTTACATATCTATAGTATTTTGTCTATATATTTATTTTGATATTTGCTAAAATTATTTGATTAAATGTTACTAAATTAGTGTTTTTAAAAAATAACTTTTAGCATTAGATGGTGGGCATTAGGGTAATCTAAATATAAAAATGCACGCATGCATATTTTTTCTTGCCAAAAAGTCAAATTTATTGTGAATACCGAGAGACATTTACCTGCTAGTTTTAACATCAAAATCAGATATTCAGCCATTTAAACGTGCTTAATTTCTGCATCTCTAGCTGTACTAAACAAAATTACTAAAATATTGACAATTTTAAACAAGTTTCCCAAACTCTCTCATCACCTGCAATTGGAAACAACAAAACAACAACCAAAACAACAATTCCACCTCAAAATTATATTTTGGTTGAGCAAATGCTGCTGTATTGGGCTGGTCGACAAACACAGTAAACATGTTTTGATATCATCTCAGAGACCTAAATCAAAACAATCTGTCTGTAATCAAACTCAGATGCAATTCTATTACGCAACGGCGCAACCTTATTAGATCACAGCAGCAATCACATCAGCAGTTTGCAAGGAGTTACAAACACTGGACGGAATTCAAACAAGAAAAAATATTCTCAACAAATGAAAACTCCACAACACAGCTGAACAATCTAAGAAACAAAAAGTGAACACCAAAGATGACCTCAGCCTTAACACACACACAGTTTCCTCGCTTCTAAAAATACTCCTCAGTCCTCTTTTTTAGCCTCCTGAGACTGACACGAAGGAAGAGAGTATCTTCCCAAATTATCATTCTTATCAGAGCCGGTCTGGATTACTGATGACTCTCTCACCGAGCTCCGACATGCACACAACAAAAGACTGGAATGAGAAAGAGATGGAAAAAAAAGAGAGAACATTATTCGTACCCGGTGAAGATGTGGAAATGTGTTAAAGCCTTAAAGCCAGCTTAGTCTCTGAGAGACTGTCATATGCTCCTTCACTCAGAGGAAAATCACTATAGAAGTCCCATCTATAGCTGACACAATGTTAATCCTGTATAAAGGTGTCCTGACATCAACAAAACCCAGGAGTAAGAAATTCTGTACAAGTACAAATCACATCACAGAGTAGCATGCATGGTGTATCAAACCAAACCAAAAGGTTGTAGGTTCAGACCCCACAACAAAATGTTACATGAATTCTACTGTGTCCCGTATTAAGTACTTTAAATCACTTTCAAAGAGCCAGTTAACCGACAAGCCTTCAGACAGTAGCATGCCCTGGAGAAGAATTGTTGAATAAAGTCATTACTTTGGTTTTCTATACGCACAAAAATAATTCTCTGAGCTTCATCAAATTAAGGCTGGATACTATTTTAATACTATTAATACTATACTATTTTAATGTCTCTTTACCACCTTTATGGTTCTCAAACGTAGTAGTTGCACTGCTGTCTATGCAGGGTCAGAAAACTTTATGATTTCATCAAAAATATCTTAATTTGTGTCCAGAATATGAAGGAAGGTCTTACTGCTTTGGAATGACATACAGGAGTAATCAATGACAATATTTTCATGTTTGGTGAATCTTTAAGTAAATGTTGACCAATTGTTTCCAACGATATCGTTTCTCTGTGCCTTTATCGTTATATTTATGGTGTGGACTCTGCTATTCAAAATCATGTGAGAACCTTTCTTAGCCATTCTGTTGAATTAAGTTTAACCAATTTAGGCTCAACCTAAATTGTGACCTAAGCATCCAGATACACTTTGGGGTTACTGCCGCTGTGTTCAGAAAAAGTGTCCAGTTTTATTTGAAGCTGTGCGCTGGTGTGTGGTCATTAGCTCCAAAAGACTAATTAGCTCAGGGGTCTCTGTGTGTATAACCTTGTGTGTTGGTCCCTAGGGTTTGAGTTTCTTTTAAATATCTCCCCCTTTAAAGATAATTAAGTCCTCCGCTACTGACATTAAACAATACCTTCATCATTTTTAAAGGGCAAACCTTCCTTCTCCTCCCAACTACTGCATTTCATACAACTATATCTCTTTCTGCTCTCTCCATTCCTCCCACCACTCGTTCTACTGACTGTGTCTCTCTTCCTCTCCTCCCTCTGTTCAGCCCACTAGCAAAGCAAGACATCAATCTTGTGCTGTCACAGAGTGTGTCAGGCTTTGACCCAGCTGGAGAGGAGCAGGAAAAGGCCTTGCTAATATTGAGTTAGCTCATGCAGCATGCGCTGCCACTACACACAAACACACACACGCACACACACTCTCCAGAGTCCTCAAAAGTCATTTTGAATTGCCACTGTCTGACAGTTACATATATAGCCAACAAAACTAATATTGAATGTGTTCATACAGGACATTAGGGCACAAGGACACACACATATTCTACATATAATCTATAAAGCAAGTAAACATTTTAATCTCTGTAATAATAATATAGCCTTTCTCCCTTCAAAGGATAACACGAAATTAAAAAAAGAAAAAAAAATCTCACTATTTCAAAGTATTGCAACATTTTACCTCAATATACTTTGTCAGAATATTTAAAATAATGATAATTTTGTTAAACTGTTCATGTTTTAGGAAAAATAAGCTTAATATTTTTTGGGGAAAATGAGATTTAGGTTAATACATACTCACACTAAATTAAATCTGTTTGATCAAAGTCTGAACTCAGAACTAGCAACACATATAGAATTTAGAAATAAGTAAATATCAATATATAAATCACCTTAATTTCTACACACTAAATATAAATAACCATAATATACTTTTTTTTATACTGTTTTTATTATTGTACAAAATTGTTACCTTACTATACAAACTATATATAATACTTCAACATTGCATTATATTCAATTTGAGTGTAAAATAATGTCAAAATACAGTTTTCTATTAAATTAAAAACTATGGATGGATTGCTATTTGATTTTATCTCTTTGAACTGCCTTCTAGATATCTAAATTAGTCCATCCTTCTCCTTCCCTCTCCCTTTCTCTCTGTTTAGAAGTGCTCACCTTTCCCAGCTGTCCAATCAAAGGGCCTTGCTGCTGGGGGGCCCGGCTTCTGTCTAAACACCCGCTGTCGTAGAGCCGACCCTGCAACCTTTGGCATCATTTTGACAGACAGCCAGGTGACTGGTTTTAATATTAATATGTCCCCCGTGCTGAGAGGAGATTCTATTTGTGTTCGGCTAAGGGAGAGCAGACGCTTTTTAAAAGTCAGGCAGCAGCCCTCAGTCCTTCACTGTCTCCTCAGGATGAACCGAACAAACATAAGCAAGCAAAAGCAAAAGAACTAAAGAAAAGTGTGCTCCTCACAGCTGTCAATTTATCATTCTCTCTCCCTTCACCTTACAGCATCTCATCCTGGTCCTGCCCTACTTCATTCTGTCTCTCGACCCCGTCATTCCTCCTTTTTCCTCCTCGCTATTATTTAAATTCTCTGTTCTCTCACTTTTTCCGATACCTCTCTCCGAGTGCTGGACAGGTGTCAGGCCGTTCACACACCCTGCACAAAAAGAGTCCTACTGCACACTCACGCTCAACTGCAAAGGTCACGGTAAAGTGCAAATAAAATACCAATCCTGCATTATTCAAAGGACACCTTAGTGCTGATAGAAAAAGAGAAACGGATTTAAAGGGAAACAAATCTATGGTCTTAGCCTTATTAACTGTGAAGACTGTCTCCCTCAGAACTCCAAAAGAGCTGTGGGACACCTTGCTACAAAGGCCACAATTACTAACCAACACTAGAGAACTATACAATTCACCTCGACTTCTGAATGGCTGTGTCTCCCAAACAGGTCAACTGCCTACCTAGACAGCATGAACGGCATCTTTACAGTGTTTGCATGCACTCAACAGAACAGGAACACATTTATTCAAAATTAGCTTTTTTTATCAATTCAAACGTTTTTTTAAGCAATAATAAAAATAATAATAATAATAATAATTCCTTATGGGTTACAAGAGGAGCTAACCATTTTGTTTACTTTACCAGTCTCACGGCAGCCACAGAAGCAGACATTTTTAGATAGTAAATAACTGTTCTGCTGACAGTTATACAGTATTATAACACACTGGGTGATGGTTTAGTCTACAGCGGCAGTAGAGCACACATTAAACCTTCTCATTACACACAACACTGACAGCTTTAAGCCTGTTTGCTAGACATATAGCTAATATTAGTGTACTTGTACAAGATGTATTCTATAGGTCTTTAAACTTGCTTGCACAGCAAAAATGGATTGTCTTGGATTAAACCGAATAAATAAAGACTGGCTCTAGAATGGATCCAATCCACTGTTATGAAATGATTTCTAACCCAGTAGCTGAGTAGAGCTCATCAGCTGAACCTGTGTATAGGACGGCATTGGTACAGCCTCAAAGAAGTACTGACAGGTACTTTACGCTCCTCTTCAACATTCACTGACATTTCTGTTTTCTGAATTCATTTCTGAATTCTGTAAAAGGATCGAAACATTTGAAATGTTTGAAAAGTTTTTATCTAGACCATCATCTTACCTCATATTCTTCAGTCTCGATCAGCAGTTTGGCTGTTGTTATTCTGGACTCATAAGGCGGGATGTTGCTCTAAAACAAAAAAACAATACAGTAAATATTAAGTGAAAGGTAAATTAGTTAAGGATCATGAAAAGGCTTGATGGTGTGATTTGAAAATTATGAAAACTCATAATTATGGAAAAAGGGCTGCTCTTTAACAGCTAACTTACAAAACTGAATTAGAAAATAAAGATTTTTTTACGTTTTTTTTAACAAAAGACTCATATGATACTCATTTATTTTTTCAAAATATTTATAATATATATTTTAATATTTTAATATATTCCTGCATTGGCAAAGCTGATTTTTTAAGGAGCCATTACTCCATTCCTCAATGTCACATGATCCTTCAGAAATCATTACAATACGCCGCTTTTGTGTTCAAGAAATATTTCAAATTATTACTGAAAACTTGCTTAATTTGTAATTAATTAGAATTTATTTGAAATATAATTATTTTGGTTGTCCCCATGTAAGAGTCTTTACTTCCACTTTTGATCTATTTAATGTGTCTTGCTAAGTAAAATAAATAATTTATTTTCTTTTAATGTACATTGTTTATTACTGAATATTGTTTGTACTGCTTCTATGAGAAAATGTCTATGACTAAAATTATAAAACTGACAAATAGTTCAAAAGATCTGCATTCTTTAGACCTCAAACACACAAAGCATTTGAGCAGAATAATTAAAGTTGATGCTGAAGGTATTGTGAATAGTAACTGACAGTATACCACAAATGCTTTCAATAAACCTTTGATAAATCTCATTTTTTTACTCAGAACATTGCTTAAATTTGGTAGGTAATTGTCTTCATGACATTACTGCAAATAATGCAGCTGTTTGATAACTTTTTTAGGATAGAAAATCCAAATAGATTATTGTCTACTAGCAAGAAAAGGGAAAACATATTCAGATTCGCATTTGACTTATGGTCATTTATTAAATAAAAAAAACATTCTGGTTGTGTTTTTTCAATAATAAACACTATTTACTTATTCATACCATAACGGCCACTTCATTTCCTGTGTTAATTGTAGCCTGTCTGTGATGTTGTATTGTATACAAACACAATCTACCATCTCTTTACTGAATAAATGGTTTTTGTAAAGAGTTGATAAGAGCTCTGAAGCCAGATTACATCATGCTTTAAACAGGCACATGCTACCTGCCAAGATTTTCCAAATGTCACAATGCTGCATCTACATATGACAAATTTATGTCTAGTGCCAAAAGTTCCCTGAAATTTTAACCAGCAAGAAAGTAAACAACGTTTATAAATTCCTTCAACGAGTCAGTTCAGGTGAGGCTTGTTTTTCTGTTTCTTCAGATGAGTAGAGCTCTCCTTAGCAGATGAACTGCAAAAATTCATTTAAGTACACGGAAACAAAAATATGTTTTTTCAAATATGCATAAAACTTTGTAGCCTTAAGCAAAAAACAGTGTTTTTAAGAATCGCAAGACTGTCAGCAGCGAAGTGTGGTCACTTGATGAGGGATCTCTCTGTGTGTGTGTGTGTGGCAGACTGCCACAGCCTTGGCCAGGCAATGAGAGAAAAATAAAAACATAAAATAAGCTAGTTTGTTTCCTTTCTTCCCTTATCTTTCCCAGAATAAAAACTTTTTAAGAGCAGTACTATTTTCTTCCATTCCATCAGAAAGAGGTCAAAGGAGAGGTCATGATGAATGCTATCTTTATCTCTCCAGTGCCTCTGGAACACAAACACCTGTGCGCACACCTTATTCTGGTCTTCTTCCTCCTCCATGTCATGCTCTGTGCTCGCCAGTGACTCTTCCTCTTTCTGTAGGCTTGGTAACCATGACGACACACTCTTCTTCAGGTACTCACGCCCCTCCTGCATAAAAACACAATAACAAGTTGAAAAGTTGAAAGAGCCTCTAGGTATGCCGATTGTAAAAATATTTTTAAATATCTCCCCCTTCCCCTCTTTCAGGAAAAGGTATATGTTGAGAGGAAGTAGGATATGAGGAATTAAGAAGTAGAATAGAATGACAAGTAGTAGGACAGGAACAGGAAGCTCTACAGAAAGAAGGGAAGTGGTATAAGATGAGAGGAAGTGGGAGAAATTAGGATAACCGGTAGTGGTACGAGATGAAAGGAAGTAGTAAAAGATAAAATAGAGTAGAATATGTCGAGGAGAGGAAAATAGGAAGCAGGTTAGGGAGAGAGAAAGTGAGACAGTCTAAATGGAAGTAGCATATGATGCAAAGAAGCAAGAAATAGCAGGGCCATTAAAAAGTGGCATAGGATGAGAGGAAGTAAGATGGTAAGATGGGTAATAAGATGGGATGAGAGAAAACATGTAACAGAAAAAATAGAAAAGGATTTAGAATGACAGGAAGTAGAACAGGAAGCTCTACAAGATGAGGGGAAGTGCTGCAGGATGAGAGAAATTCACAGAGTAGATGGTAGTAAAGGATTAGAGTATGTAGGTAAGAAACAAACTGCAAGGGTAATAAAAAAGTAGTAAAGAAGTAAAGAATGAGAGTGGGTGACAGAAAGTAGCATAACAGGCAATGGTATGAGGAGGTAAAATACAGAATAGGATGAAAAGAAATAGGTCAGGGTGAGAGAAAATGAGATGAGGAGGTGATAAAGGATGAGAGGAAGTGGTACTGTATATGATGCAAAGAAGGACTGTAGAAAATAGCATGAGAAATAAGAAAGTGTAGACTAAGAGGAAGAAGCGAAGCATGAAAGAAAACGGAAAAAGTAGGATAACAGGTAGCAGTATAAGAAAGAAAGTAGGATAGGAGGAGTGGAAGTAGTAAAGGAGAAGAGAAAATAGAATAAAGTTAGTAAGTGTGATAGGACAAAGGAAGTCAGAGTGAGATGAGTGGAGATGTTCCTTACAGCAGGACAGGAAGTTTTGTGTATATTATAAAAATAAGTAGGAAACAGCAAGTGAATAATATGTGGTGTGGACCTTTCTGTGTTTCAGCAGCCGAACTCATCACAGTTGGGTTAACTTAAAGAGCCGTGAATGGAAGAATACCACAAATATATTTTTTGCATTCTCATTTGCTCAAATAGCAATGAAAAACTCTATGATAGGCTTTCATGACTTTAAATAAAAGAAAAAAGATTGCTAGAGACTGCAGTCAGAAGAGAGAACAATGTAAAAGTAACCACCCTTCCTATAGACGCTGCATTAGAAACACCCTCGCATAAACTAGTTTTTTTGCAAATAGATGCAAAGGCAATATAATGCAAAGAATAGTGTTATAAACGTACATAAATTAAAAAGAAAAAATACAAATATGGAAAACTTTTGAGGATTTACAATGCTGGTGACCATTAAACGCGTCATCAGTCTTGTAAAAAGGGTCCATAGGATGAGAGGAAGTAGCAAAAAGCATGAACAAGATGGAGTAGCAAGATAAGAGAAATTGGTAAAGGACAAGAGGGAACAATACATGAGATGAAAGGAAGAACAGGAGGAAGTTAAGGATCATCTGATGTAAAATACGTTGAGAAGAAGTTACTGTGAAGTTGGAATATACATTGTGAAATAGGAAATTGTATGGACAAAAAGCAGTGGGTTAGGATGAAAGAAAATGGTACTGAATGAGAGGAAATTGTCAACCATGAGAGGAACATAGAAAATAGCAGGAATAAGATGTACAGGATAAGAGAAACTGGTAAATGACAAAAGGGAGAAACACTGGATGAGAGGCAGTGACATAGGATGAGATGAAAAGCACAAGCCTGAATTAGGGTTGAGGTTAGAGGACACAAAGAGACTCAAGTTTATGATTGTTGAGTCAAGTTTTGCTGTCAGCTCTCTGAAGGGAAATGGAAGTGTCTACTAAAGTGAAAATACCCACAAATGTTACAAGAGCTTTAAGCTGCAGACTGAAGCTCAACTCAGACGTGCTGGTCTTATGTCTGTTTGCCCCCCAGTGGTTCAAAGAGTAACTGCAGCAAAGCGGGCTTGTTCGCACTAGTAGTAAATCTGTCCACATCGAATCATACTCAATAAGCTTGTTTTATTAATGGCTTGTAATTCATTAACTGTGACCTGACTCTCTCATCTGCCATCGCTGCCTATCCCTCATACAAAAACAAGTGTACATGCCCAAAACCTGTCTTTCTTAGTCACTCGTTCTCTCACACAATTTCTATCTGTGTCTCCTCAGAAATACATGAGTCAGCTTTCTCAGCTGTTCTCCACCTACACTAATTATGACTGCATAATGACCCACCGCTCAGAACGCTGCAGTGAACCAGTGAGACAGTGAGGGAACTCTAGGTAATTCACTCCGCAGTTGTCCTATCGTACCTCAGTTTTCTCGATGCTGAACAGGTAGCTGGCCATCAACTGGAGTGCTTCGGGGTTGTGCTCGTCGTACTGTAAAGCTTTGTCGATGGCCTCTTTGCAACGGTCAGCAGCACCATCCTCCATGCTGTCAAACAATAAAAAAAAAAAAAAGAGTTGTTTAAAACACATAAAAGACAGTCAGACAGATATTAAACTCATGTGTAAGTACAATATTTTTGCTTTAAAAAAACTGTGTACATATATTTTTACCAAGAAATTATGATCACTATCTAAATGAAAAGACGAGATATTGAGAAAGGATAGTTTGAAAGCAGGGTTGAATGAGATCAAGTGGTGTAAGATAAAAGGAAGTAAAGGTAGGATGAGAAGTCATTATACAGGTTAAGAGCATGTTGGATATGATAGGAGAAAGCAAGGATAATTTGAGAGGTAATAGGAAACAGTGTATAATAAAAACTAGGAGGATGTGATGAGGCAATAGAAAGCACAGAAACTTCATAGTTCTTGCCACCAATGTCAATCACAAAATGTAAAAAAAGACAACTCAAGCTCACACAAAACAGGTAAAAAATCATTGATTAAATAATAAGAAACTTATTACAAGCAATAGGATAAAAACTGCTAGATTTAAATATCCTGTTACACATTTTCTTTCTCAGCTGTTTCTTTCCCTTAATACCTAAATTACTGTGTACTTGCAAAGATGACCATTTAACTGTTCAAGGCCTATAAAGCGACAGAAATAACTTCAATACTCCAGCATTTGACGAGCACTGTGTCCAGTATATCGCCCACCCCAAAATGGAAATAAAGAAAGTGGTAAAAGTTGCGAGTAAGATGTGTGTGCATTTCATTGTAAAAAATAATAAATAAGTTTGAACTTTCTACATATAGAATAAACATTTAGAACCACTTGTAAATGTCATTCAGTGTAACAACAGTTCATATAATACCAAAAATAAATAATTCCATTGCAGCAGTTCAAAGCTAATCAACTGCCATTTTAAATCTGTACCAATCTTTGCTACTATTCTTCAAACCACTAGGTTTTACTCATTTGTTAGCAACAATTTTTTTAATCATTTAAAATATAATAAATTAGTGTAATTACTGATTCTTTTAAAGATTTTAAGTACATATCAGACTAAGTCAGTTGTTTTATTTTTACACACATATATCTGTTACACTGAATGATTATGGAACATTATTTCACCCATATTTTGAATTACAATTCTTAAAAGTCATCTGAAACATTAAACTAGACACTTTCCTCGCATATAATAAGCTTTTTAATTTAATGTGAAAACCAAAATAGGGCGCATCAAATATGTTTTAGAATTAAATGCATTTTAGGAACTATATCAAAGTAACACACACTGTGTGTTTTAGCTCTGTATGGGAACAATTTCTACACCAAAAAATTACAAGTTTGACCAATCATTGAACTAAACAAGAGTTTCCACAGCACCCAGGGGCATCAACACTAGTAAAGAAAATGTTATTTGTTAGCACACACACTCTTTCCTGCTCTTGATTTTTCAGTTATCGCCTGCAGCAAACATCTACCACAACAACAACCCCGATACACACGTACAACCATACAGTACATCAAGAGGAAAGGCACAGAGACGTACTGTACTTTGCTAGTGGCTGCTGCTGTACCTTCATAATGTCCACCGATGTGTGAAAATGGTATGATGCTTACTTAGTCAATAATCCTGACCTTTCCCTCATCCTTTGAATTTCAATATCTGGGTTTGAATTAAGTCACGTCCTGCCAAGATCCTCGGCAATCAACACTAAGCACATCTCCAATCCAAATCTACTTTTCATCTCTCTCCTACCAAACCATTACTCCAATCCTGAATTCCCAACCCTCTCCCTTTTTCTATCCCTCTATCAACCAGTCTGTGATTAGATCTTTTCTGCAGGCCTCAGAGCAGATGGGCTCCAGTCTGCAGCGTCCCAGGTGTGTATGTGCGTGTGTGTGTATGTGTGTGTCGCATATCTCATCAGGTACAGAAAACCAAAAAGGTTGAGAAATGAAAAGAGGGAGAAAGACCAGAGCAAACAAAGATGGGCAGAAGTTGAACAGGAGCCAGCATATATCTGTGTAAAAAAAGACAGATATTTACCAGAGATCTGTGAAGAAGATCTCAGCGATGGAACAGAAGGCCACAGACACATCCTTCTTTGTGGCAGCACAGACAGATGGAAATGCAGCCGCTCCGAATGCACTAGCCTATCAGGGCACAGATCCACATGTGACAATGAATAACAGTAATTATTATTATTATTCTCCCTGTCATTGTTGGCTCACCTTATGTTATTCCAAACCTGCCTAATGTTATTTTTTAAGTGGAATTTAAAAATGAATTGTTCATTCTAGTTTCTCCCAAATTCCAAAAATTGGCATAGATATCATGTGCTACATTTCAACATAGCTGTGAGTAATGAACAGACCAAATTCAAGTCATTATTCACTGCTCCATCGAGACTCTCAAAATAAATATGCCACCTGTTCTTATGGCTTTGGAGGACTTTTATCTTTTATTTCTTTTGTTTCTTTAACCTTTCATGGCACAAAAATTTTATTATTTCATGTGGAATTATATTTATTATTTATAACATATAATTTTTTATAAATCTAATAACATTGTTTTTTTTATTATTTAATTAATTTAATAAAATAATATTTTTAACACACATTCAGCTAATTGTTATAAAGAATTATTTAAATGAATATATTGTTATAACAGTATCATAACATATTAAAATAATTTTACTCAATTTAAATGATAAAAAGCATGCAAACAATATTTAAATATTTTTTTTTAAATGTCGTTTGTGGTTAATTATCATGTAAACGTTTCTGTTAATCAAATAACAAACGAAAACAATTCAAATGGAAGAGAAAAAAAACCTAAAAATAAAATCTGTTAATCCTTTGAATACTGTGTAATAAAATACAATGGTGTATCTTCAAGACAAAAGATTTGAGGGCTTTTGCGCTATAGGACTTTATTTTCTGCTTATGTTTTATTGCCCTCTAGTGTAGAAAGATTCAACTGCATATTTAGCACTAAAGAAATCCTACAGCTGACTGCTTTGTTCAAACTAATACAACTATCCCTCACAAGTCATTCAGACCACGGAGCATGTATATTTTATCCTGCCACAACAATTATTATTCATAGCATCTTAATTCAATACAGTAATGTATGCAAGGCCTGTGTGGTCATTGTAATTGATTACAGTTTGCTTTTTATGTAAAACGATGTCTGTGACCAGCTGGTTTTCAATAACCCACTACCTACAAAAAAAAACCCAGAAACTGCATCTGTCCTTCTGTCTTTTCCATTTAACTGCCCTGTGTAGTGCACACTATGAGACCAGCTCAGCATAACTAAATGCCTCCTGCTATTATGTCAGTGCTAATTCTGTGCCTTCCAGAAAGCATTACTCTGATTCAGCAGCTAACTTAGTAATCAATGCAAAGAAAGTGCTGTCCACTGGGAAAATGCACCACAATGACGGAATGCATCCATTATTTATTACCCAAAAGCTCTCAGGGTTCTAAACAAAATGGTAATTCCGTTGCATCTTAGGGAGTGAGATTCTGTTTACATCTGGTCTCATATAGCATCTCTCATTTTCAGGGTTCTGAGGAACTTTAAAACAAATACAGTCACACCATATTCAGAAACAAACTGTGTTTACCTGCTGCAACTGTACGCATACTATGTTGTGGTTTATTCTAGCTATAACTTACTGACCCATCTTGTATCTTTTATATCACACAAAACTAATGTCACTGAAAAGGGGTTAGGAAAACATGCTTATTAACTTATTTACCTACATATAAACGTGGATTTAACTTCAATATGTGAAAATACCAGGATTTGCAAGTTCCTAATGAGAAAGCATCTTCCAATAACATGTATACCACCATTCAAAGGACTGGGTTTGGTAAGATTTCATTTTTAATTTATTCCTGTGATGGCAAAAGATGTCATTTTTTAATTTATGTTAGCGCTTTATTTTACAGTCCTGTTCCCCATCTACATACTATGTAATTATTAAAGTAATTAACTAGGTATTAACCCTGAACCTACCCATAAATCTAACCCTACCTCATGTAGTTACCTTATATTAACAGTACTTTCTTGGGAATGAGGGTCATTCCTGGTATCCAGTAACATTTTGGCTTAATAATTTTTGGAAAAAAATTATGTCATATGTAAGATATATTTTGTTTTTGTTTTTTGATCAGACAAACATTCTCCATAATATAGCCTAACAGGGTGGAATTTTAAGAGTGGGACAAGCAGGAGAACATTTCAAAAACATAAAAAAAGGTATGATTGAGAGGTGACATTTACCTCCATTTTTTCAGTTAAATTGCAGTGGGAAAAAATAAACAATATAATTTCTTGAAAATTATCTCAGTGGAATTTGTCTATTTTGGAAGGCGATTATGTACATCCTAACAGGGTGGAAAATGAGATTAGGGACATGGTAAATGAAGAAAATTGTACAAAAATAAATATACTTTCACATGATTTAAATGTATGAGTAGATAAGTTCAGCCCAGTCCATAACATAAATGTAAAAAAAAATGTTTTTTATCATTTCATGGTTTATATTTCTAGTGGAAGTTGATTACTTTGCACCGAGGACATGATAACATTGAAAGAATATATAAATTAAAAGGTTTGTAAAAAACAAAATAATATGTTTAATGTCTATTATCTCTGATAAATTAGACCTAATATAGATCATTTCAGCATTTTCTTATAAATGTTACTATTTTAGAGAGATATGAGTATATAAATCATACAGACACAAAAGTCAGTTTAACAGGAATGACCCATAAACACTTTTTAAGTACACTGTAAATGCATGTACACAACACATACTGTAAAAAAAACAAACAAACAGTGCAACCAACATTTCTTATTATTATCACTGTTAAAAACCATGATACATATTTATTAAGAACAGCATTTATTTGACACGTTTTTTGTTGTTTGGAACAAAAAAGTCTCAATTTAACGAATCCTTGCAGAGTAAAATTTGTGTCAAAAATCCCTAACATTTGAATGGTAGTGTATACAAATGTGTAAATGAAATAATCAAGTAAATGACAAATCTCTTTAAAATGCTTGAACTGTTTATCAGCAGTGACTTGCCTCATTGACGTGTTTGTCCATGGCATTGAGCATGACCTCAGTTCCTTTACTGAAGTACTGCACAGCCTCTGTGCCTGTGTGAATCTGCCCCAGGTACATGTACTTACTGTGGCCCTCCTCTGGACTGAGCTCCACAGCCTTCAGATACACGTACACCACTGTTAAGGACTGCAACACTCAAATACAACAATACTCTCTTCAAGAAAAGGACAAAAAAAACAAGACTAGAGGCTTCCCAGGGATAGTACAGGATAACATACTCAAGTAATTTCTATAAACCGTACACTGTAGTAGTTCAGTACATGTCTAAAGGATATCCGTTTAGCTTTCTCTACATCTCCCAGCTCAGCGCAGATGTTCCCCATCATGTCCAGGAGGGTCAGGTTAGTGGGTTCAATATCCAGCGCTCGCTGACAGTACAGCCTGGCCATGTCAAAGTCAAAGTTGTCTATACACTCCTCAGTCTAAGAAAAGAGAGGTACAGTAGTACTACAGTCTAAAAACAAGCACTAATATTTCATGTCTTCAAGATGTCACTCTAGGAAATATATTACCTTTTCAACTAGTTGATCTATCGTGTATTTTTCAGCTGTTTTCTTCTTGGCTCTTTCCTGCATCTTAGCTTTCATTCTCTCCTGGGGTGACATCAAGGCTCCTGAACATCAAGAACAGATTTTCACAAACCAAACATTCCTGTACAGGTTCAGCTGCAAAATCTGAATGTGAATAAGTCTAGGTTAAGTACAGCTACGACAAGTTTGACAACCATTCTTTTTTAAAGTCTACATAGCATTCATCAGATCACATATATATTAACTGTCATGTTGACAATAAACCGTTACTGTCAAAGCAAACACAAGAAACAGGTTTAATTAATATGGCACTTTTAAAAACGTGTTTTAAAGTCATTGATTCGTTAAATAAAAGCAATATGACCAGATAGTTTAACACTGTAGATTCCTAACACTGACATACCTTCAGTTGGTTTAGTGTCTTTTCTTTTAGCTTTATTTTTCTTTTTAGCCTTTGCTTGTCCGCCCATTGTTGTTAGATAAAATCTGTCAATTTATGTCACTGTTTATAAAAGGAAAAATACTTTTCTAATAGAGGTACGTTCACTTGCCAACGTGAAAGTACGCATGGGCTACAACGTGAATCAGATAGGTTGACTTCCTGTTAAGTCACATCTTTCACAAAATAAAAGTCTCCAAGCATTTTTTATTTTTTTTTTTTGTGCGTCTGTCGTTTAAAGGCATTTAACTGCTTCTCTTAGTGCATTTCTCAGTGCGAGATATGTTGCTTGGATGCAACTTTGTGCAAACAATGGAAAGGAATTATTAAATACAGTTTATTTTATTCATTGAAATATTTGTAGAGAAACAAGTGACTATTTATGCTAAAATGTAAAAAAAAAAAAAAAAAAAAACCGCAAAAGAAATGTTGTTTAATCAATTACATACGTTTTTAAAATCAAGTTTATTCAGTAATTCCTTTTCATTATTAACCATTTCATTTGCCAATTTATACATATATCACGTGCTCACAAAATTGTCTTGTTACCCGAGTGTACCTTGGTGCATGGTGCAGTGCAAATGCATGCAGTGCTCATCTATTTACAATGTTTAGGTGGTTATATATCCAGAAGAAAATACATTGTTTTCTGACCATCTATTCACTGTACGCTTTGTTAGGTTACATTGTCGACAAGACATCACTATAGCCACTTTGGGCGCGCCTGCTTCACAATTGGTATTTTAAGAATTTATGGCTGCCTAATCTCTTTCTTATATAACATTGCTTAGCTAAGCTTTCTGTATATTCAAGCTCAGTCTCCGTATAGTAGGCGGGTACGAAACGCAACGTTGCCGTATGATTGATGCGCGGAATAACCAATCAGACCTCTCCCTCGCTCGACGTCACCAGAACCTTCTCGATTTGAACCAATCTCTCACAAAGTCGAACTTAAGGTGGAGGTACGTAGTAAATAAACTGAATGGATCACAGAGCACTCTGCAGTTACCCCAGCGAGCGTTTTTCATTAAATTTCATTGTATTTTCTCTGGGTGTTGTCAGTCGTTAAATACTTTTAAAACGGGCTGTTGGAGGAACGAGCTAAACGTTTGTTTTGGACGTTTAATAACGCAACAAGCCACAGACCGTTTGGTGAGTGAGTTACTTCAGTGAGGACATACCAGGCCTGTCCAGTTAAACAGACAGAACAGAAAATTAAGGAACTGAATACAACATAAGACGTAAGATAACATTCGTTTCAGAAACAAAGCGAACCTGTATGTTAATAAAGCTGTTGTTGTGTGCCGTTGTTACAGTCGGCGTCTTCAAAAGCTAACGTTCTTCCACGCTTTTTGGCGCGAGCGTTCGATCACTCAATGATTGCGGGACAGTTTACGCATCAGTAGCGCATCTGTGGCCAATGCCACCTGCTCACCGAAGCCAAATCTTTGAGATTGAGCGGAAATACAAAAGCAGGCCAGGACGAGTTCGCTAGCCACGTCGCCTGCACTACATCGGTTAGCTGTCACAAGGCTCTCCATTGGTCTCCATGCATGGTTTGAGTTAATACTGACGAAAATCAAGAACAGAAATGTCAGATACTAATAAAGAAGTAGTGGATCTGGTGTGGGGCAGACCTAGTGGCGGAGGAGTGCCTGCATCCCTCTTCCGCAGGTGGTCACAAGGTAAGAGGTTTTGATCGTTTTTGATACTTTAATAAATGGATACTTAAGGAAATCTTAGTAATGCTGACACAGATTTTCAAGGTTGAAACTCTCAGTTTGAAGGAGATACCTCCATTACTTAAATTGTTAAATCTGCAGTGCTCAGCACAGAAGACCAATGCCAAGACCATGTTACTTAAGCCTGTCTGCTTGCCCAGTTATAAATTGTGATGAATTGATAAGCTGAGACTTGTGACATTGACTTTGGTTTGTGTTCACTGCGTTTCTTTCTACAGGCTTTGTGTTCAGTGAGGCTGAACGCTCTGCATTGGAGCAGTTTGAAGGTGGACCGTGTGCTGTCATTGCACCTGTGCAGGTATTCGCCTTTATTTTTTCCTGTTCACAGGTTATGATGTTTAGTCAGTATGCGTACATCCACGCCTTTGTAAAATCCAAAATATAAAAGCTATGCTGCAGTGATGTAATATACAGGTTGATGACAAATAAAACAAAAATCCAGCGAAACCGGAACCATGCCGGCAGTTTTTCTAAGTGATTGCATTTATTCCTTCCTGATGGGGCTGTTCTCTTCCAGGATGGCAGTAGCCCAATCCATAGGGCACAAGGGGTCACTGATTGGTTTAATGAGTCATTTTCATCATCTACATACAGTGTAGATGATGGCTTTTGCTGTTGTTTAAATGTCTTTTTTTGTGTGTGTGTGTGTTTTTATCATTCATCAGCTAGAAAAAAAACTTATTTTGAAAGTGAAATAA